>VXBX01001798.1:435542-634857 GCA_013400415.1 Scytalopus superciliaris
AAAGGCTATTGTAACACTGTCGTTGATATATCCAGCTTAAGTGAAACCATCCGTTGTCATCATGATTGTTTTTTAAAGTACTTGAAAAGTAAAAGTCTTACTAAAGACAAAAGCTTTAAACTTAGAGATGTATTTTCATTTGAGTGGAGATGACAGTGCAACTGTAGGGAGATTGCACTATTAACAAATAGTTTAAAAAAGAGAATAAATATGTACATCCAGCTAATTGTCCATTTCATAAGCTGTGCAATATACCAGAGAACCCTATGGCTAGTAATTATTTTTCCTCCTGCTGAGAGTAATAGAAGATGTTTCACTCTCCAAAGTTTGAATGAATTAAAATGTTGAACCTTATGTCCACAAGATGATGATTTCTATAGTCTTCAGCTGCATGAATCCTAAAATAGTCTCCATTTTATCAGAAATACATTGAAGAAAGGTTTTGTACATTAAGGTGTGTTTTTAAAGCTCTTAAAAAATATAAAAATCTTATATATGTAAGAGATATTTTTAATGACTATTACTTATATTTCCTCTATCATACAGTGATGTATGTTTTAAGATACATTTATAAAATTAAAAAAACAAACTATAGTATGTGCTGAGCTTCATTATTCAATATTTTTTTCATGGAAGATTATATTATGCTAAAGTATGATAACTTTTTAAATTATAAATGTAATCCTAATTATCATGGCAAAATAAATGCAGTATATAAATACACATTTTTCTAGATTTCACAATGCATTAAGGTGAACAATCACTGTGATTCTATGAAACACACTTAAAAGAATGATTTTCAATAACTTTTTTTCTTCTAGTGTAAACAGCCTTGGACAGGTGGAAATGCATCTGTCTTAATATTGCTCTTACTTAAAGCAATTTCACCTTCACCTCTTTCCAGGAGAGATGATTGCTCTATCTTGGGCATTCCTGGTAGAGCTACTTCATGGTCACAAAGGGCCTTCCATTTGAAATTCAGGGTACTTTGTTTGCCTAATAAAAGGCTTGTATAAAGCCTAATTTTGACCTTTTCTGTCCCTAATCCTTCTGTGATCCTAAGCTCCCCTGGCAGCATGAGGGCTGACTGAACTACACCTGGGGGAACATCACAGGTGTCTTGAATACATCTCAACATTTAGATTATTGCTTAACATAACCTGGTGGTTACATTTGGTCATATTCTGCCCTTGAAGATCTCAGGGAGGTAGTATTGCATAAGCATATTAAACTGTGACTTTGACATTGTATGTCTAATAATCATAAGCTGTGAGATATTTTAGAGACCATGCTCTCCAAATAGCATTTGTAGCTGACAGTTTTGGCTGTCGAGCAGGATAGAAATAAAATTGAGTGGGACAAATCCTCTCTCAACAGAGAAATGGGGAAGGCAGAAAATATTTCTTGTTTTTTTCCACCGTTACTATGCAATTTGGGGAAGGACGTCTTATTCCTTATGGATTCTCCAATTATTTGAAGAGCTCTAAACCTTTTCCAGATGGAGTTCATGTGATACTGAGTAAATGAAGTTGGCTATGACAGTATAACTATGGACCAGGTTAAATGACACATAGGATTGTCTTCTGCAACATTGAAATCTATGAAGATTAGCTACTATTGCAACAAAGGAGAGTACTAGACCTAAATGTATGTATAAACATCCTACACAGAAATGCTTGCCTGCTCTGTTCACTAGAGTGTATAATGCCTGACTAATAAGCTTGTTTGAAAAAGATATGATTTAAAGAGGCTAATTTGCCTGTATTGCATACATACAGGCTTCAGCCTGTTTAGGCTCATAGCAAACAAGATTAAATGTTGTTAAGTTTTTATTTAAGTGTATAAAAAGTTATGGGGTGAGGGAATCCACTCAGGCTTGCAAAGTACTAAGAAAAATATTGCACATTAACAGCCAATATTATTCCCTTTCATGTTAGCTTAGAGAGTTTCTAGGGAGGCTGGTATTCTTTTCACTTTGCTTTTAGAAAATCTTGTCTGACAGTCTTTTAGAGGGTCCTGAAGAGGATAACTATTGGAGGAAGACTGAAGAAGTCAGGTACTAGGGATTTGTGCTATTGTGATTGCTTTTGTTGAAGACAAAGCAATATGCACACAGAAGGAGAGAGAGAAAAAAAAGAACAGCAAAGACTGAAAATGTAGTTTCTGTTTCTGGCTCATGCTGCAAATCTTACAGTTAAAGACAGGCACAGCACCTGGTCTTCTCACCCATTGTGAAGTCTGTCAAATATCAACATGCTTAGGACTGTGCTTTTAGCTGCCTTTCTAACATGAGAGGGGCTCACAGCAGTATCACAAAAGCAAATAAGAAAAGCAGCTGTAGTAGGCTAAATGGAAGGATAGGAGGAACGAAAGAGAGAGAGAAAGAGGCAGAAAAAAGGAAAGAATGGGCGGTGAAGCTTCCCACTCTAGCTGGTTCATAAGACTTAGGTACCCAAAAAAGGCAGAAGTCTTTTTTCAATCTGTAGGCAGATCATCTCTCATCAAGGAGGTGATAAAGAAGGATACTGATCCTGGCCTTAAGTATATATGACAGTCTCAATAGTAAGGCTCACTGTTTCTAGCCTACCCACCACCTCAAAGGTTTGAATTAGTAAAAAGGTCTAAAATTAGTAGAATAGCTCTTCTTTTCATAATTTATTTCTAAGTGTGAACTAAGTTCTAGGATATCAATTTTAGTGAATTCATTTCCATATCTATACTTTACATTCAACAGTTATGAGCATCAGGTAGTTATATATGATTTGAATGAGTTTTTTTGAGCTATACTAAACATTTTCTCTACCATGATTTTCAGAGGACATTTCTAAACAAGTCAGTATAACAAATGAAGTTGGACTTTTGTTATTTATACACAGCATTATGCAGCTTTTGTCTTAGGGATTTTAATTCTATCACTTAACAATACCAATAATTTGCTTTAATATGGCACCTTCATTTTGGGTCTCACAATAAAATTAAAAAACATTAATTAAACGATTAGCATCTCAATACCTTTCTGAAAGCATGCTAGTGCTGTTTTCCTCCTCTCTCTCTTTTTCCTGTATAAAAAAAAGCAGTACTCAAGGAGATGATGTAACTTTCTGAGGATCATACAAGATGTTGGTGGCAGAGCCTGCAGTTCCTGGCTCACCTCCTTGTAATCCAAGCAATAAATTAATCCCCTTTAGGATACTATAACTAAAAGACAATTGTTTTTAGTTAACATAAGACTTAAAAAAATTTTAATAAAAAATCCTCTTCATTTTATTTTCTCCTGGGCTCAGAAGCATAACTGTATAATCTTTCATGACTAGGCCCTCTAAAAGCCTATCTTCTTTTCAAATGACATAATCTTGTTTCATGGTTACAATTTTAAGTAAGCAAATCTAAAATAGTCAGAGGGCAACATAACCAGCTGCTCAGTATTTCTGTTGAGTGCAGCACTGTTGTACTATATGCCATCTGAATCTATTAACATTTTGCAAGCAAGTATGATTGAATACAAAGAGTTTCTGTGCAGTGAGTGCTTGTATTTTTATAATTATAAGGACTTGCCACACCAATATTTTCCTTATTTTTCCCCTGACATCTGATGAAGAGGTGGTGGGGGATCCATGGCAGTGGTCATGGAAATATTGCTTTCAATTATATGCCTCTCCAGAAGTTAAAACCTCCATGGGTTAGATCTTTGTAAATGCAGAGGTGGAGTTTGTTCCTTAAATATATGCAATGGACTTATTAAAATAGAAGCAAATAAGAAAAAAAAATCCTCTCAATTACATTGAAATTGTTTGTTGTACAGCTACACAGTGAAAAGCCAGAAATGACTTTACTAAAATTAATAGTAGGTGTTTCATTTAAAAAAAAAACCAAAAAACAAACCAAACACCGAAACAGCCAGCCAAATCCTAGAAAACCATTAATAATAGAGCAATTTCACAGAAAACTAAGTTAATCTGTCATAATTCAAGAGATTTTCTCTCTTTTTACTCTCTGTCTCTGAATGTAATGTAGAAACAGGTGGGATATATTGCTAGTTAACAAAATAGTTCTGCATCTGACAGAGCTATGCCTGTGCTAAGCAGTATCACGTGTTTGTTTTGTAATGGCTAATATGTGCTGCCTTCTAGCTTCTAGCTGATTATTATTAGTCAGATTCAAAGGTGGATTTTGCTGAAAATGTTTTTGTTCCTGCACTGCAGAGTTTCTGCTGCCTCTCTTGTACTCTGCACATCTTGGAGAACCTTGCCAGAAGGTGCTGCAAATGCTGCTCAGCAAAATGTCCTTCCTGGGTGAGTGAGACTTCCCTGGTGAGTCGGGGTGATGAGGTGCCTACAAGGCCGAGGTACACGTGCAGCCAGGTTGCATGGTAGATGGGGAGACATAGGAGAGTGATAGAGACATAGGACAGTGAAAAGAGCTGAGGGTTTTTTCCCCTGTCTCTCTTCTCTGAGGAGAGTATGTGAAGCGTGTAGAAATGTGCTGATTCACTGGATTGTTTTAACTGCATCAGGAGGTAATGTCTACACTTATATTAATAGTAGGGCATCATAATATGCTGTAGTACAATTAAAAAATAGAAAAAGGCATTATCTTAGATGCTGGCTTAGTGTGTAAGTCTTTAGGAAAACAGCCATCTGACTGTAGCAGTGCACTGAAGGCATTTTTTAGTCATGTTCTTGCCCAGTAACACTGAAGGCACTGTGTTACTTAATACTGACATCCTGGTAAGGAAAATTCTGGTGAGTCAGATCTGATCTTCAATATATATGAAAATCTTGGGCCAAGATGGAAGGAATTGCTGTATACCAAGAATAACTTTTACCTTTCATTTTTTTGCAATGAAATAATGTTTCATTTGTGGATGATTACCTGTTACTGTAATTTCAGCATTTCACAGACTTGTGTAATTGTTTCTGGAATGGGACCCTACTGTACCCATTTCACAAACTCAGATACTTGGAGCAGATAAAGGCTTCATTCCCAAATGTAACTTAAGTCCAGACTAGACTTCTTACTTCAATACCCACTTCCCATTCAACTGTTGTCACTGAAGGTGTTGTGAAAAACAGACAGTTCTATATTCTTCTTGTAGTATTTAAATATCTTTGCAGGCATTTCCAGAAATTTTCACTTGGGCTTGTTTCTCTGTGAACATTGCTCACAGACAGTGCCAACCAGGATGTATCTCATGGAAATCTTCCTGGCATTAGTGACATAAATAAAAATGCTTCCTTCTTTTAAGAGTTCCATACTAGAAAACTCCTCAAGGATTTGGAAACACCATTTATGCTGTATAAAATGAATCAAAGATGTTTCAGAAGGGAAGAGTCAGGTCCACTGTGCCCTTCACTTGCCTTGTTGGCTGGTCTGAATGCATCCCTGAAAACATACCTCAGTTACAATGCTTGTGCCAGAATTTTGAAATTATGCCATTTCCACATTTTCATTTCCCATCTGAGTAACAACAATCAGATTTAACACAGCAGAATTTCAAAGACTGGTGAGCAAATCTCATTTTTTTTGTATGGAACCCTGTGTCTGTCCCTCCCAAACAGGGGTCTAACAATAAGGATGACAATTCATTTCCCTCTGTGAGAGATGTGGGAAGTAACTGCATCCTTCCTACCTTTCTTCAGGAGTGATACAGCACCCTCTCTCACATGCTCCCTCTCCTCAGTAGCCTACGCTGTCGTTCCCCCATATAGGGACACAATATCATAAACCTGTAGAATGAGGCCACAACTTTCCCCCCTCTTGCAATGCATTGCTGTTAGTGTGTGTTGACATATCTAAAGAAAACTAGGTTTTTGTAACTATGCTGGGTTTGAACTTTTCCTTGGAAAAAAGTGGGTGATCTTGTCATAGATGTTTGTGTAGTTTTGTATAGATGCTTCAGATCAGAGCTAGATTTATTGAGCGTATTTTCATAATGAGACTGAAATGCTTGAGGTTGCCTGAATTTAGTCATGTGAAATGTTGTGTGGGCATTTTCTTTTCAATTCTACTTTTTTCTGTACCTGTGTATGTAGTGGATACATACAGGCATATGTACACTCAACTGTTAGCTGACTAGTGTAACCCTGACTTGCACTTATGCATTTTCTTTCTACACTGACATTGCTGTTTCTGTCATTACATGGGCACATGCATGTATATTCATATGCAAAGAACATATGTGAAAATACAAGCTCAAATGACTTGCCGAAGGGACTCTATTTTAGGGAATGAAACATAGGTTACAGAGAATCCTCTAGTCTCTAAGAAACTGGAATAATCATTAGGGTAATAGTTAGGCAAAACTATGGTCAAATATCTGATGGAGTTTTTTGGGTTATTTTTTGTAGGCATGCAGTATCAATGGAAATTTCTAGCTGGATATCTCACCATTAACCTTTTCTTTGTTGTTGTGGGTTTTTTGGTGTTTTTTTTTTTTGTGTGTTTTTTTTTGTTTGTTTGTTTTGGGTTTTTTGTTTTGGGAGGGATTTTTTTTTTTTTTAACCCCCATCTTCTTCAGTCTTGGTTTGTTCTCTTGAACGTACCAGTATTTGAAACCAAAGTCTCAGACTGTAGGCTTTAGTGTAACTTACCGTAAATGGAAGGTAAAACAACCCAAATCCGTGCAAAAATCCACACTGTATTGCTATAACCAGAGCCTTCAATGGAGACTGTTATACAGTGACACTTTTTACCAAGACTTGCAAAATGAATACTGCCACTTTTTGTCAATAGTGCTCCAGCAAAATGGGTTCCATGGACACGTCTGTCCCAACCACTACGTTATCTATTCATTATGTCTAATGTATTTATGGAAGATGAGTAGTTCAAGACAGAAGGGTGAAGTTAAGGTCAGTCTTTCAGCCATTATTGCTTTTCCTGTCTTGCACAATTACTTTGTTTCAAAAACATATCTGTTCCTTAACACTCTGCTTCATATTCTGGTTTTCTCTAATGGTTTCACTGGTGATCAGAGCCCAGCAAAAAAGATTTTCTCTCCTTGTCTATGTAATCCAGGTGTAATTTTATGAACTTGAAATGTTACTTTATATCATCTGTTAGCTTTATGATTTAAACTCAAAGTATTTTTTTTTTATCTTACTTAGAAAACAGATTTAGAAGCTAGGAAAATTCTACCAATTACTTTAGAATTATTTTGGCCCCTCCAAGTTCCTTCTACCTGCATGAAGTATACATCAAGTTTAGTTTACGTTTCTGATCTGTATAAAAAGTATGTTTTCCCTATAGATGATCTAACACTTGTATTTCATGTTCAATGGCAATATTTTTACCTTATGTTAGATAGAGTGTCAATCCAGTTATCTAAGACAAGAAGACTGTTTCATATTTCAATCTCAAAACTGAAAAAGAAAGATTAATTGAAAATGTCATGTTGATGCATAATATAATTTGAATTTGATTATTTCATTTTTATCAGGTGCACATAATTGATAACACTGAATCACAACATTAGCTGTATTTCAAAGGCAGGATTCTGTGCCATAGTGGAAAGGGACTCAGAACTCCGGGTCTCTATGCAGCAACATTTTAAGAGCTGCTAAACTTCACCTTTTATCTTAACCTTTCTCACAAGCTTCCTCCCTCCATTTCTCTTGACAACTTCTGGTTCTTGAATAGCCTTCTGAAATAACATGAATCAGGCAAAAAGTAATTGGTAATTCCATACCTATCCTCCACTTTAACTAAATGTCAATGAAAATGTAGACTACTATACTGCCCTGAAGTAGATAAAAAGGAGGAGGTTTGAGTGTTTTGTTTTCTTTATATCAACAATTCCATCTATATTACAGGGAGAGGAATGTAATTTCAAAATTTAATATGAAGACCTATTTCTTTTTCAATAATAAAAAAGCAAAATTGCAGAATAACATTTGCTAACATATAATTTACACAGTAAGTTTTATTTTTCATTGCAATGTTTTTTATAAAAAGTTCAAAATTGAGATCTAGGGTGTATTGTGCATCCCATTCTGCAGAAGAGCACCTCAGAACATTTATTTTTAGTGGGCAGTAGCTTCTGCGACTTCAAAGTTATTATTATGGTAGTATAGTTTATCAAAAGGAATATTAAAAATAGAGTAAAAGAGTGCAATCATGCTGTGGTAGGAAGACAAAATCATGTGGTTCAGTTTAGAGAAACATGTTAAACATTGACATTCTAGCAGTAATGGAGTTTAACAGCCATCATAGTGAGTTAGTGCTCAGTAAAATGAAACAAGGAGAAAAGTTATGACCTACATTTCTTATGACTGGAGAGCTTGGAGCCTTTGATATTCAAGGCAAGGCACAGTGAAGGGGACTAGGTCTCAAAAACTAGATCTCTGGAACACCTCCAAAGCTGAGATACTCAAAATGAAGTCTCACTTTTGAGAAAGAGTATCACATGCTCACATCTGATTAAAAAGTAGTGAGGAAATCATATCATTAGAATGTATACACTGCAACCTTTACTGAACTCTTTGACCTAGTACAGTTAATTAATTTGTGTGACAAATTCTTACAGTGTTGATGAAAGAAACACTAAAATTGCTTTTGATCAATATCCATTGACCTATATGAATTTACATAATTTGTGGATTTGGCCCTCAATGTCCATGAAACCTGGAACATTCACTGTAAAGTATTACCTGCCTATAACTTGTATATGTATATCACGTATCTACTTATATATACATATGTGTGTTTAACATAGAATCATAGAATATTTTGGGTTGGAAGGGACCTTAAAGCTCATCTAGTTTCAACCCCCTCTGCCATGGACAGGGATACCTCCCACTAAAGCAGATTGCTCAGGGCCCCATCCAACATTGACTTGAACACTGCCAGGGATAGAGCAACACAACTTCTCTGGGCAACCTGTTTCAGTGTTTCACCACCCTCACAGTAAAGCATTTTTTCTGTATATCTAACGTAAAAGTCCCCTCTTTCAATTTGAGCCTGTTACTGCTTGTCATGTCGCTACAGTTCCTGATAAAGGGTCCTTCACCAGCTTTCTTGTGGGCCTCTTCACATACTGGAAACTGCTGTGAGGTGCCCACACAACCATCTCTTCTCCAGGCTGAACAGCCCTAACTTTCTCAGCCAGTCAACACCATCTTTATTTACTTTATAATCATAATTATTTGTCTACTTTGTAATCAATGTTTGCTTTATAATCACCTTGTTAACAGGCTTGCGAAACAGTCAGACATAAAGGAGTATTTCACAACAGGGGTTGAGTTTCACCCCATGCAGTGAGCCAGTAATGAGCCTAGTTGCCATCTGAGACAAGCCATCCCCACCCATAAAGATACTTCTGCTTGGGGACAAGTGTCAAATTCAGTTTTGTTCTAATACACGCTAAAATGTGTGTCCATGCACATAAAATGTAATGCTGTAGAGTCATATTGTACACAAGTTGAATGCACCGAAAAATATCAGAAAGCAGGAGTAAGAGCAAACAGAAGAATAAATTTTAAACTAGTTAGACCTTCAGATTTAAAGGGGTTGTTGCAGTTGTCGCCAGACTAAATGTTACATTTCTCATTGCATTCAAGTACATTCTGCAGCTGAGCCTGGAGAAACCAGTTTAGGTTTAGGCTTCATCATAAACCCTCTGTAGGATAATGGGCAGAAAGGACTTCTGTAGAAACTTAACTGTCCCTGTAATGGTTACTTACAATAAACATGTCAATTTGAGCAGGAATTTGTTCAATCCTAATTTGGATAGTTTTCCTAAAAAGCTCAATCTGTTTCATTATTTCTCTGTCTACTGGAACATTCAGACACACATTTTCTCCTCAATTCTGAGCTGGGGTATGTTTTCTAGAAAAGCAGAAACCAAACTTATTTCATAGAGTGGTAGTGACAGCAAAATTCTCAGCACTGGCAGGATGACTGCAGAGAGAGATCTTCCCTTAGCTTTATTTTCCCATTTCTCCTCATGTGGTTTTCCCTGTGATTCATGTAAGGTTTTCTAACGTGTTGTGTGTCATCCTTTTCCTTTTTCATGTTGTGATCACAGATTGTTGGTTTGATGGTTCTGCTTTGTTATCTTACATCTCTTGGGAGAGGTCCTTTTTGTAGGAGGACCTGATTAGTGCCCCCCAGCCATCTGGTTGTTTTGATTTCTGATCCTTTTCCCAGTGTACATGCAATATTCTTTGATGAAATGAGCCTTATGATTGCAGAGCCTAAATATTTGGAAAAGATTTAAAATGTAAGGATATTTATGGCCATTAGTTAAATGAACAGTTTAATTTCTAAATCATCCATATATAGGAACGAGTAACTTGAATTCATGCAATAGCCATATGATTATGATCAGTGCATACTGATTGCATTTTATTATTTGTGATTTTAAATTTGATTTAACTGCCTTTTCCCCAAGTGGCTTCTACTGATGAAATCGCACACAAAAAAAGAAATAATGTGTTCAGTGCATTTTTCTACCTTGACAAGTTAAAATTGACTTTGTCTCAAAGTTTCCAGGCTTTATAACACTGAATAATTCTGTGTTCCCTGAAGAGCTGTTATATTTTGTTTGATTGGTTGGTTTGGTTTTTTTAATTTAAATTGCTGAAGTTACTGTTTTTGACTCTGACTTAACTTTATTGTAACATGTTTTCTTTGGGTTTTTTAGTACTTCTCTAGTTCTTAAAAATACCTAAGTATCAATTTGCTCAGTGGCAGCCAATTAAAAGATCAGGCATGTAATAAAATGATATGGTGAAGTTGAGCAATCTGAGAATGTTTAAAATATCTATTTATGTCTTACTTTGTTCTGACTTTTAAATGACTAACACCCTGCCTTGCTCCTTAGGTTAAAGGACATGACACTTAAATATTCTGTATCATCTAAAAACATATTTAACACCAACTAATCTTTACATATTGGTTACTGTTTATCTCGGTTATATTTATATTACTGAGCTAGAAGTGAAAGACTGAGTATTCATACCTCTGGGCTATTCAGTGCTTTACACTTAAATATTTAGTTTAAATTAAAGTTGAACTGGAATAAGCAGAGAGAAAGAAATAAATTATATAAAAAAACCAGAAAAAGGTAGGATGATGTTTTATCTGCTCTTAGAAATAAATTTATAATAATAGGTGGTGGCAGTTGTTGAATAATGTATTTAGTGTTTCAGTGAATTCCTGAAAGCTATTAAGCCAGCCTCAAAGTAAATAAATTTCCCTTTTCATCTTCTCCATATATTAGTTATCTGAAAAGGACTATACAGTGCCTGTGTTGTATTTTAAAAGTAATCTTCAAGTTATTCTCCTTCAGTTGTGCAGACAGTTGTCAAGAACAATTATCTGCTTCTTTTTCCTGAAGATATTCAGTTTCTGTGGAGTAAGGTATCCTTGAGTATGTTGTCATGTCACAAGGCTGATTATGATCATGAGTGATGGTGCTGAGTTACTTTCTTTCTTTCTTTTCTTATTGGGTGGAGCTGAAAGAGCCCAATAGCTACTTGTTAGTCCTTCTGTTTGTTTACATGCTGTTAAATAAAAGAGTTGTTGACAGATGATTAGAGAGCCCAGGAAGCTGAAGTAGTCCTTCGCTACTGTGTTATCAGTTTCAATCTGACTGATTAAATAGTCCACCAGGAACTGACAATAACTAACAACAGTGCTGAAGAGAAGTTTCATCAAGAGCTTTCTACAACCTTTCACAATTTTGATGACAATTTCTCTAACAAGATGATGTTACAGGGTCACGATCTCCTACTCGCAGCACCTCCTCCAAGCCAGGATTTGAAGACCATGGTGCTGCAGCCAGGGAAGAGAGGATGTTGGTATTTCACTACCTTCTCACGGACATACAAGTAGCATGGCATTTACCTGCCAAAGGACTATTGATTATGAAGTCAATTTAATGCCTCTCAATTTTGCACTAGCTCTACTTATGAGGGGACTGAAACACTTGTTTTTTTACATTTATGAGAGTAAAAGTAAATACCATACTGCCTTTCATTATAAGCAGAATCAGTCATTTAGTTAAGTGCTTAATGATAACACTTAGGCCATAAGACACACTCTTCTGACAAATTGTGATGTTATGCTTGGGTGACAAAGGTGACAGAATGAATGAAAGAAAGAAATGAATCCTTGTCGGACTTCTCCAAAGTAATTTCTTTTGGAGTAAAATAGGTGCATACTACTTTCACAACCTTTTCTTCCAGAATACCAATGGAAGTCGTGCAGGAATGGAAGAGTATTCCACTTTTACTCTAGAAAATTAAAGTAAAATTTTTGTGTTTGTCACTGGTTTTATTTGTGCACCAAATGCATTTCCTATTTGAAGAGCAACAATGTAGATCCAAGTGACAGTGATTTGCAGACACCTGAAAATGAGACTAAAGCTTGGGAATGGTCAGAAGATGAGAAATGTATGCAAGTTAGCTAGCTTATACATATAGAAATTACCTCTTTTTCATCTTGAATCTAAACAGGCAAGTGGGAGTTTAAATTTATATTACCCTTATTGACAACAAAAGCATTTTAGCAGGAAGCAAATTCAGGAGGTGTCCCCAAAACTGTAAGTGCCCCATCTGAATCTGTTAGATAGTTGAAAGGGTTTGCTGGGTCTCTATTTAGATTATTTTCTTCCAACCACAGTAACAGAGAAACCCAAAACTATTAAAATCCATGAAAACTGCTGATACTTAGCATCTCATGAAGCATAGCTGTAATTTTTCAAGGGCATGCATTCAAAAACAGAGAACAGTGAAACCAGCAGAATCTGGCTTTTTTTGACCTGTTCATCTAGATTTTTCTACTGTCTGCACTGAAACTTACAATCTTCAACAGTGCAGCTCAGTAAAACACCTAATATCTATTTTAAAAATGTATTTACTGCCTCTACTGCATTGTGATTGCCAGGCCAATTTAAAAGAAATCATTATTCAAAGGAATTATAGATTCTTCTATTACCTCCAGAGTTTTTATCTGATTGGCCTTCTTGAGGAATACAGTATGCCAGGCAGATTGCATTTGGACTTTAAAAAACCCATTTATCCCTCAGCACCTTCATAGCATTATAAAAATAATACAAAAAGTTTTGCTTACTTATATTTCATCCCCTTTACATATGCTTCACAAGCTTTCTTAATTTTGTTCTGGCTGCTATTACACTGATTTCTACATTGCCCTCTAACCCCTTTCAGCATTCAAGTGAAGCAGATGGTTGCCTGTTGATTATGACAGTGACTTCCATTTTCCATTTCTTGTCTCGCACCAATTGTTTCAAACTTGTTATTGATTGCTGCACAATTGTGTGTGTCGCACCCAGATCTAGTCAGTGCTTTAACCAGAATCGCCACCTATGGAAGTCTCGCTCCTTTTAATGTGATTAGAGCTGTACCAGTTTACCAGAATTCCAAAAATGTGATAAGAATGATATTGTTGGGGGCAAGTAGTCTGAGGTTGAGAGTTAGGATGCAAGAACTAGAGAGCGGTGGAAAAATAATTCCATTAATTACTTTAATGACCTAAATCTTTAACTGAAATCTGTGGCAAAATGTGATTGTCATCTTCCAATCTGGAGTGTTGTGACTGTTAAATTTCATGTCTACCTTTTAATTTAAGGAGTGTATTTTTTTTGTCTGTTGAGAAAGTTAAAGAAACAACCAGATATATTGTCAGGGATCTGTCCTGAAGTATATCACTGGTGTAATTATTTGCTAAGTCAAAGTGACAGCAGTGAAGTTGTAGCAGAGGAGAAAGAGACCTTAAACAGACCCCTAACATGTGAATTTATTTACATGTTATGTGAGCTAGCAAAGGAGTCTTTTTGACTTAGAGATGTTAATAAACAAAAAAAAGCATCACAAATTAGCATGTTGACATTTGATATCTGGGAAGATGATCTCATCAAAGATGAAATGGTTAATTTGGGTTTCTAAAGTGGGAATGAACCACAGACAAAAAAGTCAGTCCATTTTCATATTTTTCCACCATGCTACTCATGAAAAGGGTTGATTTGCATAAATGTTTAAGTCATACCTATCTCTAATTAGATGTTTGTTTAACCCTGTTCATAGAAAGTGAGTTGAAATTAAAAGCTGAATGCTATCCACAGAAAAATCAAATGTGGATGATGTTATAGACTGCAATTATCTGGCTATGAGTTTTGATAATCTTTTCTCCATCCCTGGTCATGGGGAAAGTTATTCTAAAAACACTCCAGTCAAGTATAGCAATGATTGAGTGTGTCAACTTTTTGCCATTAGCCTATTCAGATGACTCCAAATAGGTTCAGAGTGCAGTTCCCCTTCCTCATGCCCATTAGGTGAGGACTCAGAAGTCTTGATCCATGAGTTGATCCATGCCTGCTGATTTCTTATTCCAGTTTACAGGTGGCTTCTTCTCTCCCTCTGTCCAAATTATTTTCAGACCCATACAGTCACCAGTTTACCATCTTACTCCTGGACTCCCTGTCTCCACCATAGAGTTGGCCCCTATTCTAAGGGCATCATATCCATAATGACTCATCTATTTCATACTGGGCTTTGTTATGATTATTCAGTCAAATCCTACCTAACTCTAGATGACACCTTGACTATTCTTTCCATAATATCTCTCTTTTTCCCTGCAAGACCTTTGGCAAGTCACCTTCAGGTTCCCAGTGGCCCAATAGGATCCCATCTGGCTAAGACTCCTCCTGCAATAAAATCCTCTGAGTGTGGTACACAGCAAGATTGGATTTTCAGTTTCAGTCCAATGGGTTAGTGAGCAGCATTTATACTAGTTACCCTAGTAGTTTTTCAAACTGTTTCAACATCTGCTTTGAAGAGACTGCAGTTCTGCAAATATTGCCATTGTTCCATGGAAGATATTAGGGGGCTGGTATCATAGAAGTGTGCTCATTTACCTTTGCCAAACATCTGTCCCATGGATGAAATTCTGGCAACTATTAACTACAGTTTCTTTTTGCAGATCAGTGGATTTTCTTTATAGAGGTCTTCCCTGTGCACTTGGTAGGAAATTTCAATATGGTCATACTCTGAATTAATTAGTTTCTATGTAAATCTGGAGTTAATTCTGGAGATGTCAGTAAAGTTGTCCTGTTTTAACTTCAGTGTTACACTGATGAGGATACCACCTGCTGTCTGTCTTGGTGCTGTGTCTGGTCTGTCACCAGTCATGTGCATTTTTGGTTGATGGGATTGCCCTTTTCCCAACTGCTTCCCTGACAGGCGGATTCTGTAGTTACTTTGAAATAGTCAAAATCCCAGTGGATAGAATAATTAGTCTGATCATTGCAACAAGCTTTCCATTGACTGCTGGACCAGTCTGTGTTTAAGCTGCCATCCATCTTCTAGGCCTTTCTTGTTGCCAGCATGTCAGCTGATATTATCCTTCCTACTCAGCTGAACTAAGCTGGACAATGCTGGCCTCCTGCCAGCTCAGCATTTCATCATTAACTCACCTCCTAGAATCTCATTTTTTTGTGGATATCCATTTTATTCTGCCTCAGCCACTTTCATTTAAAACTCTTCAATCTTGTAAGCAATAACCTTTTTAATCTATGCGCTATAATGTTTTCTTAAGAATTTATGATTTTTTCATTCCTCTTTCCCTTCCTAGTTGTGAATTGCCATGTTAGGTTGTTTATAGGAACAGTTTGCAAATGCTCTCTGGAAGGTCCTTTTCTTGACCACCTTTCTTTTCTACAGGAAAAAAAGAAAAAGAAAAGAACAAAAATTCAACCTCTAATGAACTTGCTGCTAAAGTAGATTAGCCATTTTCAGTTGGCGAGATTGATGACGCTATCAATTTTATTAAGTAACTAGGTATGAATTCCTCATTGTGTAAACCTGAAGTAATAAGCACTATTAGACCTCCAGGCAATCCATCTCACTATTACCTTTCCAGTGTTCTTTCCTAAGTGAAAAATAAATAACAAAATTGACTTCATTTTTATGAGGTTTTGTTGTTGGCTTGGGCTGGAGAATCTAGAATTGCAAACTGATCTGGGTTGTAGCTTATTTCAGGATTTTGGAAACAGAATGTATTAATATGGGTTTATTGTGTTTTTCTGTATTTCTCCTCGGTTGTGAGCATTATTCGATGGTTACCAGTGAGAGAGGATTCTAGAAGCAGACTTCAGGGAAAAGATAGACAAAATGAGTTGACTTTCAAGGAATATTTCATGGAAAGGGGTCAGAGTATTTGGGAAGGAGAAGAGTTATTTTTGGATGACTGTTTCTTCTTTTGTTCATACTTAGAGGAACATATTATGGATACCAACAGCTCAATCTTCAGTTCTCTATGCCCCCAAACTGTCTGTCACACCAGCAACAGTGACACCCATTCTGAAGTTGGACGCCCCATTCATTTCTTATGAAATTAATGCAACAATCCATACTAACTGAGATTTTTTTCCAGTTATATCAAGAAATTTTGAGGGTGTTATTTTGAGTGCCTATATCTCCTGCCTGGATGAGAAAATTCAGGCCCTGAGTGACCTTGGCAAAAGCAGGAAGGTGGAAATAGACACAAATATGGAGAAGTTGAGAGTATTTTTATTTTTTGTTGATTGGTTCATTTCATATCTTTATTTCTGTTAGACTCAAATTCAGTTTTTGTTATTTGATAGAGATGAGATGCAGCTGAGTTTTCCAAGGCAAATAAGGCAATTTAATGTTCTGCTTCCTTACAATTGAACGAGTGTCTTTTCCTTACAGGAGAAGACATTACATCAGATTTCTGAGATGTCTTACTCTTTTAAGAGAATACTTTTTGCTGAGATATTGAAAGTCAAGAGGCATTTGCTCTCCTGTCAGTCTAGACAATTTATCTTTTGTATTGGAAAAAACTAAGTCATGTGACCAACTAATGTCAGCCATAATGCAGTTTCACTGAGATGCCGGGAGTGAAAAGTTTCCCTCCCTGAACCTCCAGTGTTCCCACATTGCAGGGAGGTGTTATTGTCTCTGTCTATGCTTTGGGCTTCAGGGCTCTTGGCTGTGTATGTCAGAGGAGGGAGCCAGAGTTGACAAAAAGGCTGAATGTTTCAGAAGGGCTGGAGAGTGTCCAGGAGTATCCATGACCCTTTTACTGAGCCCTAAACTGCTCTGTATGAGGAAGTGAAAGAATTGATATCACATTATTTTGGCAACTGGTGCAGAGCTGCTTGTGCTTGTCAGCATTTTTAGGGGCACCGTGACTTCTGGTCTAAGTAGAGCTTACAACTTGGTGAAACACTGTCCTTCATTCCTGCCTCATCTGGATATTTTCAGAGACTTCTATTTTTTTTTCTTCTGATATGCATTTCTAGATCAGGAAGATAAGCCTTATTCTTGGAGGCATTCCTGACTTTTGAAGGTGCAATTGTGAACTTCAAATTAGATTTCATGCCATTTCACTGTGGGCATAAATGACAGGATTTAGCCAAGCAATGACCTAATTAACAAGAAAGTGGGAGGATAAACCTGATTTTCTACCTTCCCATAGCTGTCTCTGCAGTACTAGATTGTCAGCTGAGTTGGCCTATTTACCAATTTAGCTACTATTTTTAATGTAATTTTCTTCCTTTGCTATAGTTCTTCTTAGCATTTAGATCAACTGCAGTATTCTGCTCTTTACTGTCAAATATCATAATTCTCCATATCAATGCTGTGTTTGGTTAGACTTGCTGATGTGGCAGTTTCTTTGTGTTTTGCTTGTGTTTGATGTTCAGAGCATGCTATAACTTTAGCTGCACAAAGTCTGAAGCAGAATTTAAAAGACTTGCAATAGTTTGGCACAACTCTTGATGTGTTTTAAAATCTGTTGCCTGTGAGAATGAACTAAATGGTGATGCCTTTGCTGGTAGCTGGGACAAGATATTTGCATACAACAAAACAGAAGAAGTTTGTGTGGAAGTTCTTGTTCACTGTGGTCTGTACCAGTTACAAAAAAGTAGTTGTTTGTTTTTGAAAAAAAAAAAATAAATTTTATCTTCCATAAAATGCTGACTCTTTTTCTACACTGTATTTTGAAGCCCTGTGTATGAACCATAACACCATGATAGTCACTGCAATCTTGTCAACACTATTGGTTTATCCCTCTCCCCTTTATACCAAATCTCAAAATATTCTACAGAATGTCCAGTAGGCTCCAGGTTAACCTCATGAATGAACAGCAGTTCTTTTTCAGATCACAGCAAATTTGTTATCAACAAGAAGTAGGCTGGCACAAAGCTTCTGTTAGCCTGTAAGCCAAATTCGCTAGAACAAACTCGTATCTCTGTAAGGACTTAATGAGAAGCCACTTATTTGAAAGCAAAGTCTGAATTGGTAAAAGCCTATGTGAGTTATGCAAGTTAGACCATTAGCTGGTTCTCAGAGAACGGTATTAAATTTTTTACTGAATTCTGTCATCTTCTGACTGTTTAGGAAAGATAAAAATATTGCAGTCTTAGAAAATCTTGACATAAGCTGGAAATCACACATTTGGCACTAGTGAGTTGTCATGAAAAATCTATGTGGGAGTGATGTTGCTACTGCAAAGGAAGCCCTGAGGAACTGCATAGTAGTAGATGACAGGGAATCAGCCAAGAAAACCTTCACATAGGCTTCACATGGAAAAAAAACATTATGAAGCTGTTATAACCAAACCACTGCTTTAAATCCAAGATACCAGAGTGAAGTGTCCAGGGAAACCAGATTCTCTTCCATTACTTTAGTCACAATGCAAGTCAGTGGTGCAGTATTATTCAAAACTTTCTGCACCTCTCTTAGTCCTACTGAGGTGTCATTAGGGCCACAAAAACCTGTCCTACTCCTTGCTTCACTGATTGGAAAGATAGATTTCAGTGATGAGATATGGTGAGCAGAAATCACAGGAACAGAGTACTCTGGCATTTTCTAAGCTTTATTCTGACAATTGTACTTGTTTGAGCTACTTTGTGAAGAACCACAATGGTAACCCTGTACTACTGTGGAAAGAAGAATGACTCTTAATCTCAGTCTTATTGCCAAAGGCAATGTGTCAAGTTTCTAATAGAATTTGTATTACAGATGAATATATTCCAGGAGAAAAGCACAACTGGAAGACAGGAAAATTAGAGAACAGGCAAGCTTTGTTTTATGTGAGGAAGCATTAGAATTTGAAGACATGCAAGGAACCATAGCATTCAAAATCATATGCTCTTTTAGGACTCATTACTAAACTTCTGCACTGGGCTGATAATTTCAGAGAGAGGACAGTATAATTTTCTTCTTTATTTCTAATTTTATTTATATTTTCTTTGCTCCTTTACTCTTTCACTCCTTCACTTCCTTTACTATTCTCCAACCCTCCTCAACTGAAAATGCCGCAGTTCTTTTTTGCCTATACTGCATTATTCCTCTCTTTTCATAACGCTCTTGTTGATGCATTTTAACTATGGGAAGCATTTGATAAAGAGAAACTATATAAAATTCTGGGGAGTTTGTGGGTTTTTTGTTTGTTTGTTTTTGGTTTTGCTTTTGTTTTTCCCTCCCACCAGCACTTTTAATGAATTTTAGCAGACAGGGCTGCTTTCTAACAGTAGAATTTTCAGCCACAAGATCTCAGCTTCTGCAAGATCTCAGGACAGATTTAATAGAAACATAACCACAAGGAACATGGGTTGCTTAAGTTCTGTTCTTGTAGTCAGCAAAGATTTCTTTATCTCTGGAGTAACCAAAGACATACTGGAAACCCATGGTACTTAAAACTTTGCCTTTTCCTCTTTCAGTAACTCATCTCTACATCAATAAAAATGTTTGTTTGTTTGTTTTTTTCCCCAACTGTTTTTCACTATTGTTAATAGGTATATGTTTTAAATTCCAGGTGAAGAAGAATTACTACTCCTTACGGTATTTTCTCTGTGTTTCCTCTGTGTAACAACTCCAGCAAGTTCTGCCTACATTTTTGCTGCTTGGCAGCAAGGGGTCACTTGGGGATTTGCTACAGACTTGAGCTATAGGTCACAAATATTCTAGGGTTCCCAAGAGCATATGTATTTTGGGGACGGTAAAATCGGAAGAAGATCATGCTATAATCAGTATAATGATCTTGTGAGGACTCATAAATTCATAGTTATTAGGTCCTTTTGCTTTCCTTCAGGATTAGAGTGCTGTAGCTGGAGGAAGGGATATTTTCAGGGGCTTGAATCTTCAGGGAACAGAGATTATTAAGCATAGAATACCCTGAGTTGAAAGGGACCCACAAAGATCATGAAAGTCCAACTCCTGACACTGCACAGGACACCCCAAGAGTCACACCATGTACCTGAGAGCATTGTCCAAATGCTTCTTGAACTCTGTCAGGCTTGGTGCTGTGACCACTGCCCTGGGGAGCTTGTTCAGTGCTGGGTGAAGAACTTTTTTTTAATATCCAACCTAAACCTTCCCTGACACAACTTCAGGCCATTCCCTTGGTTCCTGTCACTGTTCAGCAGAGAGAAATCAGTGCCTGCCTCTCTGCTTTGCCTTGTGAGGTACCTGTAGACATCTATGAGATCTGCTGTCAGCCTCCTTTTCTCCAGGCTGAACAAAGCAAGTGATCTCAGCCGCTCCTCACACAGCTTCCTCTCTAGACCCTTCACATCTTCATTGCCCTCCTTTGGACTCTCTCTAATAGCTTAATATCTTTCTCATATAGTGGTGCCCAAAACTGCACTCAGGACTTGTAGTGAGGATGTAGCAGTGAAAGTAAAGCAGGACAATCCCCACCCTTGAGGGCTGCTGATGTGCCTAATGCACCTCAGGACTTTCTTTTTATTGGTAACTTTTAAAAAGTTAATTAACATATAGATCTCATGCAACATTATCCATCATACTGGTAGTGTTGTTCTTTTCTCTGTTTCATATTCATCAGAGTAACTAAAATATGATTCTGAAAAAGCATCAGCAATTTGCCAATAATTCCATATTTTGCACTGTGCTACTCTATTAGCTCTTTCTAGGCAGAAACACTAGGCAATAAAAAATCAGCAAGCAGTATCCTCTTGTAATAAGCATGAATTTCTGGCTATGTGTTTACATATGATTATAGTCTGCTAGAGAGCCTGAGACTGCTGTTCACATACTTGCTGTGTATCCTGCTTTCTGTTTCTTTGGATTCTGATCCATATACTCTTTCATTTTCACCTTAGACAGTAATTGAACTACTTAAGAAAACCTACTATTTACTAGTATTCAACAAAAATAATTTAGGAATATGTCCGATTCTGAAAAAGTTTGTTTTTCATAGAACCATAGAAAACCCATGTTGGAAGGGACTTTGAAAGTTCTTTTGGTCCCACATTTGTAGAAACAAAAGTCACAGTTATAATTTCTGATGTCATTTAGGCATGTAAGGAGATTTCTGTATGCATTTTAATTTATCAGTAGTCAATATTTGGTCAGACTAGCCCCTTTAATGTTTTCTATATTGCCTAATAATGAGAACAGTTGTAATATGCAGACCCACAGATTAATTCCTCTGCAAATGTAGCAAAAAGATTCAAAGAAGTTATAAAGGCAGGTCATCCATCTAAAAATAATACAAGGGAAGGCAAGATGGGATATACAGAAAAATATCTAGTTTAAAAGATTGAAGTCTAGGAACAACAGACCATATTCTTCCATGGAAGATTTTAAAATAATTGATTCAGAATTGGGACATAATGTTTTAATAATTGTTTGGTTTTCGGTTTGTTGGTGACTGTCCCTTGTTCCAATAATGTTATTATAATTGTTTTTGCTGGCTAGTGCTTCTGTAAAGATTTCTGCTAATACATTGGGAAAAAAAATTTAAAAAATTATTTTTGTCTTTTAAAGGTTGTTCTAGTTAGTCTTTTCATTTTGCCTTCACTTTCCATCCTCATCTTGTGAGCTCTGTTCTGAAAGTGTTCTGATTAAGATTCAAAAGAGAGTATTGTCTCAGTTATATATATATATAAAATTACATACAAGGGGAACTACAAACTTACCTTTTGAAAGCAGTGGAATACTGAATTTAAGTGTTAATTAATTTATAATTAATTAGTACTCTATGATCATTATATTAAGGACTACACTGTAATAGAGATAATACTTCCTTTAATTTCATGATCACATACATTTTTGTTTTAAGTGATCCCCACTCATCACAGTGTTAATAATATCTAAACAAAGAAGGATTTACCATTCCATCTTACTCTCACTGCTTAACATTTGGCCCATTCCCTCTGTATGACATGTCATTCAGGCTGTCCTCCAGAGAAAAATACATTAATTTCTGTGTGAATTGAGGGCTTCTTAGCCTTAAAGAACAGATTTTAATAACATGCTACAAAAAGGGGTTGTGACATTCTTATATTATAGATGGAGATACCAAAACATGGACAGCTCAAGATTAAAACGTTTTACTTTGGAGGGTTTCCTAATGTTAAATTAATAAGATTCAATTGATGGCTTTCTTTATTTCCAGAGTACTTAATTTCATGTATCTTTTTATATCTCACCTTCCATTGACTACTACAACATTTTTGTGGAGCTGATTCACAGCTCAAAGGCTTACGTGATGGCGGGTAGAGAAACTGCCATCATTGGTGCTGCTGTGGTCACCACAATCAAATACATTGGTACTCTATGAGAGAAAATAGGAGTAGATTCCAGTTCTCAAATGCAGTATTCAGGCACTCCTGCAATCCTCCCTCATTCATCATTCATCTGCAAACTCTAAAAAAAGTTAAAGGTCCGCTGTCCAAATATCCTGTTTACTGCATTGTTCTTATGCTCAACAGACCTTGTGGGGAGAATGTTCCTGTCAGTAAAATTGCTTCTGACTAAATAAAGAAGGCTTCAGGGTGACCTATTTGCAGCTTTCCAGCACCTGAAGGAGACTATAAGAAAGATGGAGAGGGACTATTTACAAAGACATGCAGTGACAGGACAAGGGGGGATGGCTTCAAACTGAAACAGAATAAGTTTAGATATTAAGAAGAATTTCTTTACTGTGAGGGTGGTGAGGCACTGGAACAGTTTCACCAGAGAAGTTGTAGATACTTCAGCCCTGGAAGTGTTCAAAGCCAGGTTGGATGTGGCTCTGAGCAATGTGATCTAGTGGGGGATGTCCCTGCCTATGGCATGGGGTAGGAAACTAGATGATCTTTAAGGTCCCTTTCAATCTAAGCCATTCTATGAAGTAACTGGGTTGGATGTGAAGGTGTTTTGTATCTCTTGTATCATGTAGAGAAATTAATTTCTCTACAGCGGTAGAAAACTAAGAGCTTTTGAGCTTGCTTAAGACTGTCTTCCAAACAGAGAAAAAATGGATACGGTGTTGAACTCATAAGACAAGAGCTTAGTTTTCACTTTGCTTTTTTTCTCCCCACACATTGATCTATTCAAGAAATCTAAACACACTTTAACTTTAGCCTTCAGAATGTATGGATCTGAGTCACACAGTGTGGAAACAACCGTGTATGGAAGGGCATCAGCCTGCACGTGACTATTGCTGCCCTACTGATCAATCTCTCTCTCTCTCTCTCTCTCTCTCTTTGATTGTGACCAAAAATTACAGTCTAAATTTTGAGAACTATTTGTGTGGAGAGAAAGAAGCTCCCTAGCAAGCCTAAATTTTTAGTCAAATCAGAAAATACTAAGCAGTTTTAAAACAAAAACCAAACAAACAAAAAAACCAAACCAAACCAACCAACCAAACAAACAAAAATGCTGGTGATGCTCACTGGCTGCTTTGCTACTGAATCAATGTTCCTTTCCCAACTTTGGTTTAGGAGATGTTCCTAATGACAATTATTGGTGTTACTTTATTTTGTGTAGTTCTAGATCTATGTCTATGTCTAATGATAGTCACAATGGTGGCATTAAATAAACATGCTAAGTTTGCTTTCTGGAAAGTGTTAATGTAATTTTTAGTGAAGCAAAGAGGGGGTTAATTAGGAAATTATGTAAAGGAGGTATTTATAATTTTGTTTTGAGGCTATGATCTGTTAAACAGGCAGGAAAATAATAGTGAAAGGAAGGACCTCTATCATGACAGATGCAACTGTAAAGGAGATTCAGTGCCTTTTGCAGCAATTAGGAAACCATATATTTCAGACACTGTTAAACATCAAACTGCAGGTTTTTGTTAATAAAATGCTAACCTCCACAGCAAAGGATTTCACACTTGTTTCTTATCTCTTATTTTGGGATCAGATGAAGTGACACATTCTAGCAGTTTCCAGGGAGACAGCATTTTGCTAACAGACTAAACTCTCCTTGTGTTGTGAGCACCAGAGATACTTTGATTTTTGGAGAGAGAACTTTTTTCTTAAGTTTTCAGCTCTTACCAAGAGTAATGAAGTTTTCAGAAAACACCCTCAAGTGCTTTATGATATTGTTTTCTCATGCAGTTAATTAATAATATTTTCATTTTCAGTGTTCTGTGATCATTTCTCATAAATTTCCATTAGCTAGTGCTCTATTCCCATATTCAAACTAGTGGAGCTTGTCTTAGCACATAAGCTACAGTGGTTTAGCTTAAATTCTTTTGAAAATTGTCATAGGTAGGTGTTTCTATTTATGTACATATTTTTTTTAACCATTCAAGTCTGTGTTCAAAAGTGTTATAACTCCCAAAATATTTTTAGCCATTGCAGTGCTTTCAACAGGATTTGTATCACTTTTAAAAAGCAGCAGTTTAAAATCTTTTCTCAGCTCTGCATTGTAAAAGAGGTCATCATTAACCAGCATCTTGGTTTTTTTAACCAGTAATCATGCAATACTTAGAACTCCTGGTTATTATTCAGTTGCTGTAGGGAAAGTAAATATCCTTTGCAGTTAAAAACCCACAAAAGTCAAAGACCATCCAGCACATAAATTTCAAGTGACTACAATGGGATTTCACACATCTGCCTAGTAAATTACTGTGGATAAATAATGTGCCATGATGAATTATCTAGACTTTATTAACCTATACTGAACTAGACTCCTCACACTAAAATATTTCACTGCATTATTTTATTGCCTATTACTGTCACAAAATAAACTACTGGCAATGGAATGATGTACTAGTTTTGGACAGATTGATGGATCTAGATTACCTGAAAAAGGCATATCTTCTTAGGACATTGCAGTGTTAAAGCAATTCTGATGTTCATAAAAGACAGCAGCAAATCTTAGCAGAGTTAGAACATGGAATAGAGGCTGACAGCAGTACAGGCAGCAGGGTAGATTTCAGTTTGCTGTTAAAGAAGACTTTCAGAACCCTACTTAGGTGGCTGTTTACCTCAGAAGCTAAGAAAACTTCAAAAAGCTTTTAGAGATGCTTTTCAGAAAATAAATTCAACTGGAACACTTCCAGGCTAAAACATTTCTTTTGCCTACATTGTTGCTGGTTAGAAGTCTTTTTTCTAAACTTCTGTAATTGTGAGGGGTTTTTTTGTTTTGGTCTTGGATGTGTGCTTTTTTTGTAGTTTGTTTGCTTGTTTTCTTTTCATGGGCTCAGAGGGTGTAGTGTGGGTAGGATAAACCCTTCCATGAATTAGATAATGCAACTTCTTTCTTCAGTTCCTGTTTCAAACTGTCCAGTGTCAGTATGAGAGAAATAGCAGGAGTCCTTCTGTCTAGACATTATGATTAAGTTCCATAATTTTAGACTCTATAGTCACGCCTGAGTGTGTCTCAGCTATTATGATTCTGGTGTGTTCTTTAAGTATTCTGTTTATATAGGAGGAGAATTGTTTCTGCAAACACTCAGGGGAAACGTAGTAAAACTTATACTCAACTAAGTGCCGAGTATTTGAGATTAGCTCAGTTGGTTAAAACTTGGTGCTAATAATGCCAAGGTCATGGGTTCAATCGCGTGTGTGGGCCATTCACTTAAGAGCTGGACTTGGTTATCCTTGTGGGTCCCTTCCAGCTCAGAATATTTTGTAGCTGACCCTTGGTCCAGATTACAGTTAGAACAGTTGAGCAGAGTCAGCCAAAGTGTCTGTCTAGCTCAGCATCCTAACTCTGGACTTGCCAAAAGTAGGAAAGGTCAGAAAAAGGGAACAGCATAGATTATGCGTTTCCCTGTCCACTGAAAGTTTAGGGATATCCTGAAAGAGACATAATTTTTGTTGAGCAAAATAAATGCCAACGAACTTGTCCGTTCTGGGTGGGCACATCCCTGTAGAAGTGGCAGTTCCTGTGTAGTCATTCAAAGGTATCCAGGCAGAGTTTGTCAGGACAGAGCCTTTAGACGTGGCTCCTAAACCAGCCTGTGAATATTTGAGTGCCTGAGTAGGTATATGCACATTGCTGTTTCTGTAATTTGGATCACACAAGGGCAAAAGTACTAAGAAATTGATTGTTTTTCAAATTATTATATCTCAAACTAATTTTTTAAGAAGGCGATTAGCACTTCTGTTCTGCATGTGGACCCATGTTCAGCAATGGACTGGTCTCAGTGACTTACTGTATGCTTTCACTTTATTGCATTCTGAAGAGCTGCTCAAAATGCTTAAAACTCCACTTAAAATTCCATTTTTCCATTACATTTAACATTTATATATATATATATAAAGCAAAGTCCTTTAATTCAAATTCTTGGGGATTATGCTTTGGTATTGCATGACATGTTTTAAACTAAATGTTAAAATGATAGTTTCCTCTATATAGTTTTCTTCCCACAATAAAAAGAAAAAAAAATTCTTAACCTGGTGTAGTGAGAATTTTATATTTATAGACAATATAAAATATTTGTATTAAAATTGGTTTCACCACAAAATGTTAATTTTGTAACCTTCCCACCACCTTAATTCCTAAAGAAAATTAATTTTACCACTAACCTGTTTTATCATGTCGGCATAAAGCAAGCTTAAGTAAAATAGCAAATACTGACATCTTGATTTTTTTTTTCTTAAACAAAAAACCCGAGGGAACCTGCAATGCAAGTGATGTATTGTAAGCTGAACAGTGTAATGTAATGTAAGCTAAACCTTTCTGATCGAAAATGAATCATGCATATCTAGAAAAGGAGCAGTTGTCTCATTACCAGCCAGACTCACAGACCAGTCTGAAAAAGTTAGAGCTTTACTTCAAGGCAGATCAAGAAATAATCCTCCATCATTGGAGAGGTGATGCAAGAGTGCATTGGATACTTTATCTTCAAGTTAGTTATGAGGAAATAGGCTGTGTGGGGGGAATCCTTTTTATTGTGGAGATGGAGACAAGACTGAGCTGTCAGGACTAGGCATACATTCCTAGAACTGTGGCTCGTGGTGATTAAACATGGCTAATCAGATGCTGAATTTCTGAATTCTCATCTGTACTGCAGAAACAGTGCATGGAACATCAGTCATTGCCAGGTAATTTCAGCAGCACAGTCTATTTTATACAACGATTACAGAGCTTGAAAAGGAACCAAGATACCTTGACAACATCACATTTAAAAACATGAACAGTATAATGTTATTTTTGCCAGTGGATTATGGAGTTTTTATTCTGCATTTTCTCAAATATAATTGTTAGTGTTTCTTAGAATGAACTTAGAATGTACTGTATATTGTTAGTGGCATGATTTTCATGCTAGCATAAATGCAGTCAGGACAAACACAGATGTACAATAAATGCATGCTGCCATAAAGCATTCAATTTTTTTTTTTTTTTTGTCCTGTATTATCGTGAAAAGTTCTGATCTTGCAATGTTTCCAAATGTCATACCACATTTAACCCTATTAGCCATTATTAAGCACGACACAAATGTACTTTACAAAAATTGCCTGTAAACAACTGTAGGGACTTGCCCAAGGATCCTGAAACACAAACACTGAATAGCCCATCCTAAAAAAGGAATGCTGTCCACACTGAGCAATACAGGACACTGTGAGCAGTGGTTATATCCCATTTCTAAAGGTTGGGAGAAGAACCAAGCATAGATTCTAAATGAAATCACAGGAAAAAGTGCTAGGACCTGAAGTTTAAACATTTAAAGTTTATACATTTACAAATGAGCTTTATAAAAATACATATTTTATCACTTACATAGCTTCCTTACAGTATCTGAAGGGTGCCTACAAGGAAGCCTAAGAGGGACTCTTCATCAGGAAGTGTAGTGACAGGACAAGGGGGACTGGCTTCAAACTGAAACAGAGCAGGTTTAGAACAGATGTACAGAAGAAATTCCCTACTGTGAGGGTGGTGAGGCACTGGAACAGGTTGCTCAGAGAAATTGTGGATGCCCCCACCCTGGCCATGTTCAAGGCCAGGCTGGATGGGGCTTTGAGCAACCTGGTCTAGTGGGTGGTGTCCCTTCCTGTGGCAGGGATTGGACTAGATGATCTTCAAGGTCTCTTCCAACCCAAACCATTCTATGATTCTGTGACGCTTCAGGCATAAAAATGTTACTTTAAAGAGTGAAGTTTTGTTAAATTTGATTTACAGCAAACAAATGCTGATGGCTTTCCTTTTACAAGGGAATAATCTTGACAGGGATTGAAGAACTCTAGGGTCAAACTTGCAGACCAACATTTAGCATGTGGTATCTTTTCAGTGATCCTGACATCCTAAGAAAAGAAGAATGAGGAAATTAACACTGTAAAGAGCTGCTTCATTGAAACCAGAGCAGTGCTGCAGGTGGCCCAGTCCAGCTGGCTCTTAGAAATATAGTTGGTTCCCAAAATGTTTGTTAATCTTACCTCTCAGTTCTGCTTACCATCATCAAGCTTGGCAGGCACTTCCTGTTTCTCCACTTAAACTTTCTCCTTCTTGTCACATTCCCATAGGCAGAGCAAACGGCTGTGTCCTGATGGGACAGACAGGGAATAAGGGGACTTCCAAAAGCCGCATATTTCCTCCATGAAACAATGTTTTCCAGCAGAGTACTGGTCTGTTGAAAAATTCTCAACCAGCTCTGACTAGTAAGGATGGTTAATCTAAATACAGTAAGCAGTGATACTTTTGAACATTACAGTTTTCAGCATGGAGTTCTCTTTATCAAACAGAAAGAAAGTGATTTTGTTGCCAAACCCACGAAAACTACTTTCCTTTTTTTTTTTTTTTTTAATTATTATTGTGATATAAAATGAGACAATAGTTAGATGGAAATAGTTTTGGCTTTTACAGAATCTAAGAGATCAAGACTATATATACATATTTATTTTTTTATTAGATGAAATATATTGCCTTTCTGAAAATACCTGGACTACTGTCCTTTTGAAGTCAAAAAGAGATGGAATGGTCACACATTTTGGTGTTAGCTTTAGGATGTGCATTCATATTAACATATTTATGTACTTTACTTGACTGAGGATTAAACCTGTGCTTAAATGTTTTTGCTGAACTGGGCCGTGAAACAGAGTGCTTAAAAGAGGACAAGTTACCTGAGGTATTTGAAGAGGAAAGTCAAGTCACTCTCAGAACTCAGAAATGTTGTATAACTCCTCATCTCAACATGAGTGGGAAAATCCAAAACCTGCATGTTGTAAAGCTTTGCAGAAAATAAGAAAATTAGGTTTTGGCTTTGAAAAATTCAAGCTGGTACTTACACATAAGATAATCAGAAATACAGATTATCAGAGTAGAAGGATTTAAAGGGACCTATTGACTTGAAATATATTCATTTATTAAAGAAGCATTAAAGTAATATCAGATATAATTCCTACTCTGTGGTTGCTCTGCAAATTCTGGGGGCTTTATGGTCATGATTTTCATTCTGCTACTGCAGTGTGAAAGAGTCACAGAAATGTGGAAAATAATGAAATGGAAGATACACAGAGTGCATGCAAATGTAGAAGTAAACAAACTAGAAAGAACCAGAAACAATTTCTCATTTTTTCCAGTTATTTGTAGTTGTAGCAATCCTTGGAGTTGTGCCAAACAATAAAAAGTGCATTACTTTCAGGCAACAGGCTGACTTTTAAGTAGTGTTGCTTAAAGGCAAAAAGGCATCGATCCTCAATTAAATGAAAATTAATTTACTATCCTTCTCCTTTACTCTTTCATAAAGGTTGTTCAACAGCCTCAGATTTTTTAAAATCAGAATCCAAAAGTTATTTCAGACAAATCTTGATGGCACTAAGAAAATACTGTTCCCATGTGAGAATTAGGTCACTTAATTTTGGCACCTCAATTATTTTCATTGTTAGTAGGATTATGGAAGAAAATCTTGTTATAGGATGTTAAGGTATTTGTAAAATCATCTAAGCAAGGGAATCATAGGCAGTCAAACTAATGCTAATTCTACATTTATGCCCCATGGCCAGATGGCAAACTTCATGTGATCCCCCACTTTACAGACACAGATCTCGACTCTTTCTCAGCCTAGTGCACTTACACTCAAATCTATTCAACTTTTTCTGTAGAGAAACAGGAAAATAATAAGCAAAAAATGAAATTAGGAATAGATTTCCCCCTCCTAAATATCAAAATCTTTTGATAACAGAATATAATGGTGCACACAGAACTAGGTAACCTGTTGTATGAGTGATTGTATTTTGAGTTTGATGGGATTTTGTATTATTTTCATTTGACCTTTTGTGCAGAAAGGAGAGAAAACTGCAATAGAATTGGTATCCTCACCTGTATTTTTAACAGAAGAGCTAGATTTGTTTCATGTTGCTGTTGGGAGAGCTCACACATTAACAAAACTTGTGGTATTCTTCAGTGATGTAGGTTACATACCAGCTGTCTTAAAGCTGTGTGTTATATCCTCTAAACACTTACTGAGCTAGTTATAGTAAATGATATGAAAAAAAAAAATCAAACAAGAGGTAGGAGAAGGTTATGCATCGGAAGAAGTATTTAAATATTGATAAACATGTAGTATTTTTTTCAGGAAACAAATTGGTATTTTAAGAATCACAGAAAATAATGAGTGTGAGAGGACAGATGTTAATGTTTGTGTCATGATCTTATGAAGTACTTTACTGTCCCTCCTCCTCTGCCCACTCTGGACATTGGACAGTATAGGATGGTTTCTCAAAATGTCTTTTAATTTAACTGAATACTAAAAATATATTTATACTCTTCTCAGCTTCCAGCTGCACAAATGGAACTCTCTTGCTTTCATTTTCCTTCTGGCATTGTTTTGTTTGCTGGTTTTTGTTGTTTCTAACACCAAGCCTAGCAAGGTTTGAGCATGAGATGTGACTCAGCTGAAAACTTGAACAGGGAACTTGTTGGAAAAAGATGGGTAGGACTATACTGAAAAGTATTACAGCAGGATCAGTCAGTTCTTCTTTCCCAATTTGTCTCCTGGTCTCACACTGCCCTTGAGCTGCACACAGCAGTGGCTGTTGGAATAATTGATTTTTCAGTTCGCTGACTGAAAAAAATTCCATTCACATTGACCTGAAATGATTTCTTTAGGAGGGATGTTGCTCATCCTATTAAAAATCTGAAGTCTTAAAATATTTCATTGGTGTTAATTTGAGAAATAATTCTAAAAACCCTCTAAAACTAAAGGTAAATGCTGGGACAACTGTCAGTCTGAACCAAAAATTATTCTGTTTTGAAAATGACAGACAAAATATGTTGACCTTTAACGAATGTTTTTCCCCACTGAAATATGCCATGCCTTCAAAAGAAATCTCAGAGTTTTGAGGCTATTTTATTGTCCCACAAATACTTTGGTCACAGCATTTTATTTAATATTACTCCAAGAACACACAAGGTTTTACAGCTTTTCTTTCAAGAGGGGGCAAAGCTAGGGACATGATCCATGTTTTCTCTAAGCAGTGTGTTTGCAAGGTTTTTTAGATCTGCACTTTTCTGCTTCTGCCTTGTCAGCTCAGGGCAGTGCTTGTAGGGCAGCTGGGTTCAGACTCTGAGCGTGGGTCAGGACCATATTCCCTTCTCAGAGGGAAGGTACCACAGCTGCATATCTGGTTCCCTGAAAAACAGAGAGCACATTCATAGGAGATAATTGAAACTTATAAATAATTATCAGGGGTCAGTCCTTATTTAAATTAACATAAAATGTTTTTGTTTCTATTTCTTGCTTCAGATCCAGATGGCAAAATTGTCATGCCTCTTGTGTGCTTGTAAATTGTGACTTCTCAAAGGCACTGATTGGCTTGAAAGGCTTTAAATGGCCTTGTACTAAAATAGCCTTTAAGTATGGATGCACAACTGTTAAAATCAATATCAGAGAAGTGTTAACAGAATCAGGGTTGCAAGGCAATCAGATGTGAATATATAGCAACCAAAATAATGCAAGCAAGCCATGCCATGAATAGCCCTCCCACATGCTACAGTAATGCTACTTATTTACATTGCAAAGAGAGGAGCTGATGAGGGCAGGCTCATTGGGATAAAACATCACAAGCATCACAAACTCAGGCCCCAAAGGAATGTTATCTTGACTGGGACTTTTGATTGAATTTATAGTATTTTGAAGACATTACTCTTTTCAATAATCATAGAATCAGTGAAAGGTTTGGATTGGAAGGGATTGTTAAAGATCATCTGTTTCCACTCACTTTGCTATGGGCAGAGACATTTCCACTACATTAGGTTGCTCAAAGCCCCATCCAACCTGACCTGGTACATATCGAGCTAAGAGGCATCCACAATTTCTCTGGGCAACATGTTCTAGTGCCTCACCACCCTCATTGTAAAAAATTTCTTCCTTATATATTCTCCCTGAATCTACTTTCATTTTAAAACCATTGCCCCTTGTTCTATCACTACAGACCCTGGTAGAAAAATCTCTCTCTATTATCCTTATTAGCCCCCCTTAGGTACTGGAAAGCTTCTGTAAGTTCTGCCAGGAGCCTTCTCCTCTCCAGGCTTAACAAGCCCAATTATCTCAGCCTACCTTCATACAAGAGGTGCTTCAGCCCTCTGATTGTCTTCATGATCCTCCTGTAAACCTTCTCTAACAGGTCCATGTCTTCCTTTTCTATACATATTAGTATAGTGGAAGTGACACAACTAACACACTGCTTGGTGTAAAAGCCTGAAGAAGAGGCTGGACCCTGATTTGTCTCACTGAGTTTACAACTTCTCAGCTAAACAAGCTGCCAAAAAGTCCTTTTCTGATTAATAGAGAGAGAAGCAATTTCAGGATATGTTTTTGGGTCCATACTTGAGACATCTAATTTGGATGAGTTCATTTGCTCTCAGTTAAGTTTGCAGTGACTTACATGTAGGTATCAGTGTTTAGTCAGAGGAACCAGGTGCAGAACAGAAGGTCCCAGAGCCCCACTGGTCTGTGGCCAGAAACTGGGTTTCCTCTCTTCCAGGTCAGCAGAGCCTTTAATAGTGCACTTTTTGTGAATGTCAGTGAATAACACTCAGATAAATTTTCCTGCCTGCTGCCAGAACAAAAAGCTGTTTCTTTAACCAGCTGTGCTTTAAGGTTAGTGCTTTGCACACAACAGGCAGAGATTTTTTTGCAGGTTTGCTGGGTTGCTTAGTTCTTTCCTCTCTCTGTTGTCGTACTTGAGTGCTTAGTCTCAGCTGGACTTAGTTTTCAGCTTTTGAAAAAGAAGACTTCTCTCTCTCTCTGTTGTTAATGAAGAAAGCGTGGGGACATATATGTGTTGTCAGCTTGTGAATTTACAAGGAAAAATATTAGGAAAAAGGAAAAATTGAGTTGTTTAAAATGTGTACAGATCAAAATGATTCTTGTATGACAATTCAGACCCATCTCTTCTGAGAATATAATTTATGGTAAGCTTGTTGCTTTGACTTTGAAGACTTTTAATCTTCGGGGCATTAAAGAGTAGAATTACCTTTATAATAAATAGGATCCTTGAATAATATACACATTCACACTGACTAAGGGCTTGGTTTTGGTTTAATCTTTAATTCAGGAGCAGATTGCTGTGTACAGTAAGTAACACTATCAATTACAAAAATGATCTATGTAAAAGAGCTAGGGAAGCTATCAAAGTACAGTGGTGTTCTTATGATTAAGACAACAGACAAGTCACTGTATACCCTGGAGAAAGTCAAAGTCTCTTCTGTTGTGTTTCCTTTTTTTAAAAATAAAAAAAAAAAATTACACCTGCTTTCCATGCATTTTTTTGGTATCTGTGAGGCAGCTGTCACCATAGTATCTAAGTGAAGTGAAAAGAATTAAAGACAACATAAAAGAAAAGTTACTACTAAGGCAACTGAACTGTGTTTTAGAACATTTGGTTCAATTACCAACTCTGTTCTGTCTTCCTTTGTGGTCTCGGGCAAGTCCGTCCCTTGTAATGCTTTTCCCCGTATACACACCATGCTTAACAACATTTTCTTTCTCCCACTTATCATTGTTTTTTACTAGAATTAAGCTTTTAGGGGTGGGACCAGCCTTTCACTGGAAGTCTAATGTCCAGTCTCAAATGTGCATCCTCTGTTAGTGGTGCATAATTTAGCTGCAGCTGTGAAATTCTTAATTACCACCATATCAGGATACCTGTAGATTAGTCAGTAGGAAATGAATTGTAACACAGTTCTTAATAATCCTAAAGATTCTACTAAAAGGCAGCACGATGACTAATGTGCACAGTCTGATTAAATATGGATGATGTTTCTGTATTTTCATATTCATATGTTCATATATACATGAATACATATATATTCAGAAAAGTAAAAGCTCTTTCCTGAACAGGTACTTGAGAGTAAATGTTCTATCTGAGATGAGGAAGGAAAAACATTTGAATTACAAGAGCCTGGGCAGATGGGTAAGATTTAATGGAAAAGTTGGTTAATTGTTCTTTTATCCTAAATTAGTATGTGTGTTTAGTGAGCCTGCTAGTGCCAGAGTAAATGAAAATTGTTCTGGGGTCTGAACAAACAATATGCCCTGTCTGAAATCTGATGTCATGCATTGTTTGTGGAGAGAGAGCAATTGTGATACTGCACTTATTCTTTGTCCTCTTTCACAGTAATATTCATACTTCTGAGGCTGGTACTCTAATATACCACACAAGAAACACTCTGGTCAGAGATAAAATAAAGACCAGGTCTTCATAAATTGCCCCTTTGACAGAAGAACAAATAGACAGATTGAACATAATACATGCCCACCACGGAGGTCACCGTGTGTGTTCTGCAGTTTAGGGAGCAGCGTGCTGGGAGAATACGCAATGGTTACATGACAGTGTGATTAGTTACCTTGGCTCGTACTGGATTTTCACTGGAAAGCTTCCCTGTCCTGCACACCCACCTCCTAAAGGTCAGACTGTAGAAGTGCGCATCTGTCAGCTGTGGAGACTTTCCCCATCATGGGCTGGTACTGCAGGGTGCAGACTCTGAGTTCCACAGGTCAGAGCACGGAACGGATATTGATGCTTTACAGTCCCGCATGACCTTGAACTCAGCATGATTTAGAAACCACTGCCCCCTGGAGAGGCTGAGCATCACTGACAGATGGCATTTTGCCCTCTTTAGAGGTAGCATCTCTTGGCTCTTGCTCAGTTTATACTTATGTGCTTAACTTCTAACCTGGAAAGTAAAATATCATTTGATGGGCTGCCTTTGCAAGACTCCAGACACCAAGTCTAGTTCAATAATTGCTGGAGCAACCAGGATAGCAGCCATCTTTCAAGTCTGTAATATCAGCTCATTCTCCAAACAAGATGAACCTGTCCTTTACTACTAATTCTCCAGAGGAATGACAGGATTATTCATATAATCCTGACCTCTTGGCCTCTCTTTCAGCATTAGATATGAGGGAAAATGACAAATTTTTATCTTTTCTAAGGCCTTTATACAGTAGTGCAAAAAGAGTTAGGAGGGGAAAGTAGAGCTTGCGTCCCAGCTCCTTCAGGACTCCATGACTCTAGTGGCTGACAGCTGTTCAGAAAATTAGTTAATGACATTAAAATTCCCCTCCAAGATAAACCAAAATATTAACCCCCAGAGATATTAGCTAAGACAATTTAAAGGCTGAAGACCTTAACAAACCTTGACTTAATGCAGAAATTATATGTGCTGCATCAGATGAGCTATTTGTAAAGAATATCAACTCTGAACCTAACCCAAAAGAAATCCATTGTGTCCTTCCCAGCCCTGGAAGAGTGAACTCCACTCCACTGATTTCTCTGGAAGCTTGTCCTCTGCAAATGCTGGAAATATTTTTCAAATGTCTGTCACTCTTCATCACAAGCCCAGACTCCCTAATGTGATAACTTCAATATGAAGAGGACCTCATGTAAATTCTTTTGAAATTAAATCACAGAAGATAAACTGCAGGCATCTGCTCCTTGCTTTAGTACTGTTTAGGTGTTTTCCTTCAGTCTGCATAAAAATGCTTACATTGCTTGAATAAATGCCAACCCAACATTTCAGCATCTGATTGGCTAAATAACCATGTGAGAAATGGCAGTGAGAAGGTAAATGGGAAGGTGAAGGTATCACAGGATATGGATTAGCTGGCTACGGTTCCTCATTCAAAAATTGCTGATTAGCGATCTCCTTTAAAATCTGATTAGAGAGGAACATTGTTTTCATTCATTTAAGTAGGGGCCGGTCACCTTTTATGCCTCAAAATGTATGAGACAGCATTTATAGGAGTATGACTCTCGTGGGTGTAAAAAATATTAATGAATGGCTTTGGAAAAATAATATTTAGACTGTCCTTTAAGCAGTGAACACGTTCTCCTTTACTTTCCCTTAGTCCTGAAACTCCTTGAATCATAATAGTAGGTCAAATTTCTCCATGGTGAAACTTTATTGGTCATGACAGACTTTACACCAGAGATTTGTCCGGCATGGTGTTAAATATCCGCTGTCTCATACCCAAACACACAATCTCAATGCTAAAAGATAGCCATGATAACAAAGAATCCACAGTGAGATTTTGCACTGCCAGAGGGGAAAAGTTGGTCCTCTCCAGGGCTGCAGCAGGCAGTGGTGGTATGCCATGTGGTCTCCTCCAGGTGTTGGGTTCTTATTGCCCCAAAGTGGCTCAAACTGTGAACTCACCTCACTGGTGCTTTTAATAGATACAAAATTTGGATTGTTTCATGGCTGCCTTGCACCGGTGATAACTAAAGGGCACAAGTGCTGAATGCTGTCACATTGGAGCTCCCTAAATGCCTGAGGTCTGAGCTAGGTTAACAAATTGTTTAGCTTCCCACTGTGACTGATTGGTAAGCATGCTCCAGTGCTGCTTGTTGAACTGGGCTTCACATGGAGCATCTCTGGAAGTGCTGACATGTCTCACTCCATCTCCATCTCATTCCTGTTTTAATCATTCACTTACTAATTATAGCTCAGATTTTATGGTGATGATGGGAAGGATTTAACTTTCATAATCTTTCTGAAGTGATTTGAACCTGGGATTAACTACTGTGGGCAGACTGAAGATGTTGTCATTCCCTCTGTTAAAGCTTCTGTTTTATGTGGAATAAATAAATGTGCATCATGCCAGATAATAAACATGATACAGGAGCGCTTGGGGCATCTTGGTTCTGTTCCTGCTACTCTATTTATATTCAATAAACCCCATGGAGGGATGGGATTTGAGGCATACGTCTGCTTTAATGTTGCCTCTCAGCTGGCTGCTATCTTTGCAGTGTTCTCATTGCTCTTTTATTCCTTAGGCTGTGGCTGCAAGGAATAGAAAATATGATTTTGGAAAATGCAGTGTAGGATTTAAAATGTCACAACCATATGGTATGGCACCGAACTGGTGCAAAGTAACCCTGACTGTTCCAGTGTGCTTACGGGATTTTTTGTGGCAGGCAATTATGCACTAGATTTTTATGCCAGCTCAGATATTATCTGACTGCTCAGTTCTGGTCTTACTCACAGCCAGATACTTTGTCCTCCACTGAGAGTGGCACAAACAAGCTTTGCCTACCTGCCTAATCCATGTCAGGGTCATGTGGCTAAGTGATTCCAGGAAGTCCAAGTCTGACTGGAGTGGAACTGCGGCTTTATGCGCCTCACAGGCAGCTTAGTAGTCTTAAACATGAACCTAAATGTGATGCATCCCTCCCTTTTGCAGTCCAGTAAAAACTTAAGTTTCTGCAGGTTGCTGTTACTGGGATGAAATCTTTAGGTAGGAGATAATATTTCATTGATTTTATGAAATGTTTTTATTAATGTATATAGAAGTTTGTCTCCTTGAATCAGTAGAAATCAGAGAGCAGAATGCTTTCTCTCTTATGATTCCTGATGATCCTTGTTTGTTTTCCAGTCTGCACTGCCGTTGCAAAACTCTCCTGGCTATCTTTGTTGTCAGGGTCATGCAACCACTAGCTGCCTTTGACTCTGTTTTTTTCTTTGCCTGTGTTATTTCTGTGTGTCTCTGTTTATGCTTACACATGCCTGCATATATCTCCACTGGAAAAAGTAGCTATACCCATTTGCTTTCATTCTGTACTGAACCTCGCCCTACTTACATTGCTGAGCTCCTGATTTTGGTGGTGGCTCTTGTTTTTTCTTCCCAGAGAGAATAAGGAATTTGCTCACTTCATACATCTCAAGAAGCTATCATTAGTTTCCATGAGTATTGCATCCACAGTCCGCCATTAGGTGATACATGAAAATGGTAATTCTACCTGTTTCATTGCAAGGTGAACCAAACAGCATAGGGCATGACTCTTCAGGAAGTAGTAAACCTCCAAGTACTTATTTTAATCCAGGTGTGATACTGTGACATCATTTTTAGCGTAAGTAACTAATAGGATTTCATGTGAAAGAGCTTGGAGACTTGTGCAAGCTCTGTTTTCTACTACAAATATGTTAGCAAAGAGCTGGGGATGGGAGAGGCACATGTTGCTGAAACCTGGGTTTTCATAGGCCATGAAGACATCCAGTGATAAGTCCACAAGGGCAACCAAATTTGCTGAATCCAAGCCTTTGCTCTAAGATCTTTATATCTGCATTGGTATATTGCTGGGCCTGTTTGAATATTTCCTTCCCTATGGGCCCAGATGTGTTCATAGCCTGGGCATGTCCATAGGTGTTTATGTAAAGTGAAGTGGTGTTGTGTCTCTCCTTTCATTTTCTTCTCTATGATTCAGAAGCTTTGGGTAAAAAGTTGTGGCACTGAGTCTTGAAGAGCTAAAACTGACTCAGTGATGACTCAAGGTTAGGTGACACACTGTTCTCTTGGATAATGAGTGCATGCACACAGTGTAATCTCTGGGAAGAACTGTGCTGAGTTTAGCATGTCCTTCAGATGCTCTGGAAGAAGGCATGTGACAGGACAAATAAGAGCTGGCAAAAAACTGCCAGCTCTTCCTGTAGGATCTCTCCTAAAACCAAGCAAGAAAGTGTAGTGTGGTGCAGCAGTTATTAGCATTAGGTTGCTATCACTCACATTTTAACCTCTGTCAGGTCTAATTTTTATTGGCTAGTTATATATTGTAGGCAGATATCAATATGCAAATTGCCGGTACTTCCACAGGTTGGTGAAAAAGCGAGGGTCTGATGGCTAAATTGCTTTGATTTATTGATTATTGCTACACCTGGAATGAAAACACAGTGCTACAAGTTAAAGACCTGATCCTGTGATGTAAGCCTGCTGTGATTTAGTTTGTCCCAATCTGCCCACACTACGGCACTGTGGAAACTCCTGCAGCGATTTCCACATGTGCCTGGCACCCGAAATCTCCCCAGGCATTCTGTTTGTTTCCAGGGCCAGGAAAATGCCCTGGAGAAGCTGCTATTTCCCTTGTTATGTCCTCGACCTACCACAAGATGACAATGTTTCAGAACCTTGATGGCTAATAATAACAACCAGACGGTTGTATCAGCTTTTAGCTGACTGCCTAGGCTTGAATAGTGTCAGTAAATGACTATGAATTTGGAGTGCTAAATGGGATGTGATGCTATAACCGAGAGAGTGGAGATACAAAGAAGACTGTCAGCGCACTGAGGTGCTGTTCTGCTGGGTCAGCCATCAGATGAAGGCATGCTAAATCTAGCATTTGCCTTGTGTTAGTCTTTTGGGGCAGCTTGCCACATACCCAGTCCCTGTTTCTTGCCAGAGGTCCAAAGGCAAGGTGTGTTGAATTTTATCATTCATATCTGTTTAGGAGTTGCTGAATGAAATATCATTCCTGACACATAAAACAAAATTTAACTGGAGATCATACAGGTGCAACATCATTTTCACAACTCCAATTTTTATTTAAATGATAGTTCTTTCATTGCTAATATCCTTTGACTATTAAATGGCAGTTCTTTTGCTCCCTTTCAAAGAACAGACTGAAAGTTTGACAGCTTAGATATGGAAGATGAACGTAAAATCACATGTAATACACTATTTCTGCTACTTTTGACTTGGCTCTACTTTACAGATGCTTGATTTATCTGATAGATGTTTTTTTCCCCATTATGTTGGTGTACTCAAAAGAAAGGAGAAAACCAGGTTTGCATCAATTAAGGATTATGCTACTTGCTTTGACATAATCTGCTACATAAATATGTTTAAGAAACGTATATATTTAAGAGATCACTCACAATCAGAAAAAAAGCATTACTGAAAAAAGAGTTCATGAACTCTTCAGTTAAATCTTTATATAGCTGTATGGGAGGATATTTTCTGTGTTACTATTTAGTTCTAGTTTCTCTTTCTAATAACAGCTTACCAGCCATCTAGTATTTCTATTGATAATTTATGAAAGGTTTGGTAGAGCTGGAACATGATTTCCTCTTTGTATGCACTTGTGCCATCTGTACATATCTTCTCCCATAAAGTGGGGACAACAATATTCTCTTTTTTTCAGACTTGGTCCTGTGGTGAGAGTGTGACAGCTCAGATTTGCTTGGTGATGTCAAATTCAACCAATAGAATCAAAATATTTAGGAAAACAAAAACCTTTTTTGTTTGTGAAAAACACCGTAAAAAACATAAGGCAGAAACCTCCCTTATCAAAAAACTGTTTAGGAATTTAAAAAGGCTAACTCAAATACTGTTAATAAATCTTCCATGTTTTCATTAATTTCACTGGGAAGGAGAAGAGGCATTAATCTCTTATAACGTTTGATTTCTCAAAGATGTTCATCTAGTTTGAGCTATGTACCTGGCTTGCTCTATAGTCAGCCTGTAGGCAAGTCTTCAAGATAATCAGTCCTATCTATTGTAGACACTATTCTTGAACCAATACCCTGTATGGCTGACATTAATTTTCCATTAACTAAAGAAACAGCCTAAAAAAACTTGCTTAGATCAGGCTTGTTTTAAGGGAGTCTAAACAAACTGACTGCCTGAATTACTAAATCTCCCACTTTTAGCTTTAAAAACTTGAAACACATTGAAAAGTTTAAAAACTTTTTTTTTTTTTTTCCCCCAAACCCCACCTATACTACATGGATAGGACCTGTCTTTAGGACAGAGAGGAATGGGTAAAAGAAAAACAATGGAAAAAACCATTATGCAAAGATGCATATAACTTGCTGCTTGATTATAGATGCAGAGGAAAAATTTTTTTTCTATCTTGTGAAATTTTTCATAGATGAAATAAATCATATTGCTTTATATTGACAGAGCATTGTTTAAAAAAAGGCAGTGAAATTTCAGAAATGTGTTGTTTATCAAAATGTAGCTTTTTAACGTTAAAAATAGTTGCAGCAGTAGGCAGCTTAATAAAACAATAACAATGATACCAAAATAAATGCCAAAAACTTTGTTTTGAAGCAGAAAACAATTCCTTCTCCCCCACTCTTGAAAATATTTTTATAATTTTCAAAGTATATTTCTAGAGAGCAAAGAAAAACAACTTAAGCCTTTCTGTTAGAAAAAGCATTAGTTTTGATGAACCACCATCTCGGAAGGGGAAAGAAATTTGTGAGTAAAAAAGCCCCAATTGTCTCCTTCCCACACATACTTGGGAAGTCTAGGTGTTTTACGAGTTGTTGATCGGAGTAATTTTGCCCCCAGAGGGAATGCACTGAAAGAGAAGCTGATAACCTGCCTTAGGAAATCCTTGACACTCAGTGAAGAAGGTTAAGGGAACAGTAACTTCCCTCATATCTTGTTCTTAAACTCTTCTCCACATGTGTGCTGCTGGCTCTTTGCAGGCACCAACTTTCTCCTGACCCAGCACGTAGAAGTACTATGTACTGCCCTGGGAAGCAAAAAGGAATTCTCTGACTTCTCCCCATCTCCTGAGGAACCTGTGGAAAGATCAAGGATTCCTCAGTCCATAGTGCTTTTCAGAATTTGTCCAAGAATGTCTTAATTCGAAACAATTTATTTACTAATTGCTATTCTCTTTCCAACCCCCTAACTAACACAGCTCTATATTAAGAGGTCAGAGGCTGTATACAAATAAAATCTGAGCCATAAATCTGTTAGATGGGGAAGGCAGAGTCTGTAGGTGTCACAGACAGAAGTAACTCTTATCAACCCAAATTCCTTCTCTTGCCATGACAAACAGTAATGATCTTAATTCTTTAGAGTATGTTGTTTCTGATGTACAGTAGAGGGTTTTTACTCATATTATTGTACTTCAACAGTGCAATGTCTGACTTCCACATGTGCTGTATTTATTTCAAACACAGTTTTGGGAGGCAGCTTATTAGAAGGCTCAGGAGACTGTATCCTCCTCCAGCCATGTGTGCCATGGTTTGGAAGAGTGGCCATACAGCTATGTGTCCCACCTGGCCAAACAGCAGCTCTTCCCACCTCTGCACAGAGGAATACAGAACCTAAAATATGACAGAAAAAAATTTCACAAAACAATAAAAGAACAACAAACACATTCATTAATTTCTGAATTACTTGTTTAAAAACATTCAGTTCTGAGACAAAGGCAGAGTTCATTTATAAGTTATACTTTAACCCTTTTATAAACTTTAAATTTTTAAATAGTTTGATTCACTTAGATATCCTAGCACCACTTAATTCCTACCAGTGTCAAACAGAATCTACATGGTAACTTAATTTACCTGTCAAGAAGCTACATAACGTAACTAAGGTTAGCTATCTTAATTTACACCCTTGAATAGACTCCCATTAATTGATTCTCTTGCTGTACTCTTCTAAAGCTTCGACACACACATTAAGCCAATTTTAAGATACATAAACCACTTAATTTATTGAAGTTTCTGCATGCTGCAAGTAAGTTTAGAGAGTCTAGAAAATGTGGTCCTCACCAGCCTTTTGCATGCTGCTTTTCAGGATCTCTGCCATTACATGAATACTTCAATAGCATTGAAATTAGATTAAAAGTAGAAAAGAAGGAGTTTTGTTATGCTCATTTGTTTTAGGAGGCTGCAATTAACTTGACAGATGTCACTCTAGATTTATTTCAGAAAACAGAATCAGTCCTGAATAGGTCTTATGATGGAAAGATCATTGACTTCCATGGTCTATGTGTTTGTTTCTTGTAGCTTAAGTCCCAGAACTCACAAGGAAAACCTATTTCACACAGTCAAGGACTGAAGGCCTCAAATGCTAGCTTTAAAATGCCTTCAATTATGGTGTGATTCATTTCCATATATAACAGAGCACTTCAGCTCTGAGAAACTATTACCCGTGGTATTGTGGCTTTCACCGTAAGTAGCAGAAAGGCTGTCACCTCAGCAAATTGATTTTGTGGAGATATGACATATTTCATTAGCTGAGGATTAGTCTCTGTAGTCTTTGTTCCTTCTGCCTGCTCTTGTCAGTGCAGTTAATGGATGCTCTGTCTGAACACAGATGCCATGTTTTAAAGAGCAGATATTCTCCTCTAATCCAAAGCCAAGTAAATACTGAGTGGAAAATATGAGAGGCTCTGGAGCATTAGCTTTGGACACTGGTTCCCAAAATTTGAAGACTTCACAAACCATTCATCTTTTTACACAGCGGCTCTCTCCATGTCCCTGACATGAAGGGCATGGGGGTGTCATTGATATGTCTTTCCATTAATTGTTAGGAACAATAATAGAGCAGCTAGACCTTTGCCTTGGGAGGATGAAACCTGATAATGTCATAGGAGGGCTCATCTTCTCCAAAGGATACGAAAGGCTGTGGGGCAGCAAGCAAAGCAAGGGCAAGAGAAGAGCCAGAGCAAGGGAAAGAGGTTAATATCAACAGCAGACTGTGGAAAAGGTGAGTAACTGCTTAAATACATGCAATATCACAATCAGAGAGTCCTATTTAAGAGTGGGGCAAGAGAAATCCAATTTAGGCCATGAAGAAAGGGTCTCCAGGCAGAGGCACTCTTTGATTTTCTAGAGAGCTCTGCCCTACGCCCTAACAGGTATTTCAAGTGGTGAAGAAAGAGGTCCAGTCTTTTTAGAGCTGTGTCTGATTCTGAGTATTTTGTAAAGCATAACTGAATTTGATTGATTTTTCGTTTTCAAAGTCTTTCAGGGGACCCAATTTCCTCATTATCATACATCCCATTGAATTTATCAATAAACCTCATGTGCTTTCACGGCTAATGTTCTGGAAGGTGACATACTTGAATTATTGAGCTACTAGGGTTCCTGAAAGTAATGTCCACATTCTTGCTAAGAACTTGCAGGTCTTGAACTGAGGACTCTGCCAAAGTATGTGCCACAGATGGAAAGGTGGGCTGCAGTGGTTGTCCCCAGAGGTTTAGATCATATGGAGTCATTGTGATGGGGCCAAGCAGATTTTTGAGCAAGGGAACAGGAACAGGTTTATTTGTTGTGGTCCAAGTGTGTATGTGTGTTTTTCTAGTGATAGATAGGTTTGCTATAATTTGGCACCATTGCTTCCAGTGCTCTTCTAACCAAGTGTATTTGTTTGCAAATGTAAAGATAGATTTTAATCATTTCTCAATCCTCTGACTTGAAAACTGGAGGAGGAGGAGGTAGGAGAGGAGGAGAAAGTGAGATATCTCTTCAGAAAAACAGAGTAGTAACACAGTAATATTTTTTGGCTGCTGAAGGGGGAAGAAAAAAAATGCAATCTAATATATAACTGTCAATATAACTGTCATTTATTATGAGTCACATCCTTCATTTTAGATCCAGACCATCTTCACCCCACATAAATGTGGCTTTCCTTAACTTTCTAGTGCTACAAATTATTGACTTAAAAAATGTGTAGCACTTGTAGAAGACTATTTTACTAGAGGAGTGAGTCATTGCAGATCTCATCATACAGACTTCACTGTTACTTGTCCTTATGTCTCAGTGTAAGTTTTGTCCTAAATCGGGTCTTAGGAAGGATCAAATCTGCTATACCTGGGAGCTGTTTTTCTTAGGTTTTTATAAAATGTGGTCTTCGGGATTGTTAGATTTTGCAGTAAAACTCAGAAATACAGTATTGCAGCTTTCAAAACATATGCAGCTGTTTCAGGGACTGTGAGGATGTAGACTGACACGTTTACTGAAGAAGGGGAAGATGATAAAATAGAAACAAGTCAAAAAAAAAAAAAAAGGAAAAGAAATGTGAGACTAGCTCCATCTCAAGTGTGGCACGGGGTATCTTAGGATTCTCTTACACAATAGTTTGCTCAAAGCTTCAGCATTTCTAGGGCACCAGAATCTCCTGGGTGGTGACTGGGGGAGATTTACACTGGAATTTGTGTCCTAGCATTTCATGAGGTTAAAAATTCAAACTGGATCTTGACCAAAAATGAGTATAAAGGAAGTGGAAGGCGTCCACAATGATTGTGTAGATTGCTTAATATCTGGAAATAACTTGGAGATCCGGGCTAAGAACTGCAGTGTGAACGTTTTTGGTTATGCTTGTGGGCTGACCAAAAGGCAAACATCAAATAACACAGAAAAGAGGCTTGCTTGATATTACTTCTGTCTTTTTCTGGGCTTATCACATTAGCTCAAGAAAATGCAAAAGAAAAGTTTGGACCTTCTTTTTTCCATGCAGTCTAGAATGCATATCATATTTCAGTGTCCACCACAGAAAAACTAGTGGAAAGCAGAGCCCTAACAAGGTACAACAGCATTTTCCTTTAAATATTAGGTTTTTTAGAACCAGTGGCATTTTGGGTCTCAATCTGTGACAGATACAGCAGAATACAGAAGAACATAAACAAAGAATCCTATAATCCGATGAGGATTAAAATCCCATAATCCGATGAGGATTAACAGGTCAGAATAAAATTAACCGTGAGTATTAGACATATTTCATGGGTTTTTTTTGTTTTTTTTTTTTGGTGAAAAGCATGTCTTCAGCAACTAACTAGAAGATGCTTCCTTCTGCTTTCTTACTAACAGTGAATAAGCTAAGAAGAACTTTGCTGGAGTCAGTAACATTAGAAATAAAGATATCAAAATATTTTTTAGTCTCTTTCTGCAATCTGTAATCTTCCCTTGTGAATCTATTTGGGCTAGTGCAGCCTTAACCAAAAAAATAGTCAGTTTCTTGGGCCTGAACTTTGACACAAATCTAAAATTGCTCAAGCTTGGTTTACCAGGCCTTATGTTCAGATAAAAAAACTAACACTGCCAGGGAGACCCTACTTGTAAATATGCCCTCCCACAAACATAGCAAACATTTTTATAGACATCCTTTCCTTGGAACTTACAGGCATGGATTGAATAATTTCAGTTGTCAATTTATTTAATTTAAAAAATATTTAAGTGTATTTTGCTTCTGCAGTCTGTCCTTTCATTCTGTTCTGTTATATAGCATTTGTATCGTCTGTGTCTTGGGAGGACTGGTTTGCGTTTATTTCCTGCTCTGGATTTTTTTATTACTTTATTTCACTACATTGAGCCAGATTTCCAGTTAATTCACAGTCATAGCTCATACATGAGCATTCAGATGGGTCTTGAGCACATATTTCACCAATTAGAAACATTATTTTTCCTCTAGGTTAATTAAATGCCTCTGGGTCAAAGATGAAAGAGTTGCTTTATATTGTCTCCCCAAGTGCATTTATGTATTAAAATCTCTTCCCTGGCTGCTCTTCCTGAGTTCCCTTCTTTCAGGAGGGCTGAGTTCTCTTTTCATGACTCAGCTGACACAAAACTAGAAGTTGGCTATAAAGAAACAGAGGGGTTTGGACTTTCCCAGGATCTAATTCAAAGCCCAGTGTAATCCATGGGGAGCCTCTCAGCAGTTCCCTATTAAATTCTACCATGACTGTGTGGCACATTCTGGTACAGATAGATGGTGAAATTCTCTTTTACAATATACATAGGGTTTAGGACTTCATGAAGGAAAAACTAGTCCAGGAAAAATAATAAGCTTTCCAAAAATATCTTCAGATGAACTGTAAAGCTATCTAAGGTTCAGATAATTCAGTTAACTACACTCTCCAGTTGCAGAAATGTAGAAGTGTTAAAAGTACAGTTTTGCTGTAGTTTTGTGCTAGTCCCGAGAGTGGGAGGACAGTATGGGAATTTCTCAGGGGCAGTCCTTGCAAGATTTCCAAAAGGGACAGATTTAGGAGCATGGGCACTTCCCTGGCTCTGGACAGTCTCCATTATAAATCCCAATACCATGGTTATTGGCAGACACAGAAAGGAGTTATTGAGTGCTTGTCTTTTCCAAAACAATGTAGTTTCACATTATGAATTAAAAGTCTGATAGAGGTAACTAACCTCCTGAAATGTTTATTTAGGTAACAGTCCAGTGAGCAGTTCCTGAGAAGCAATTAAAATGGTGGATTTTATTACATCCAAGAAAACACTTACATGTTGTAGAAATGACATCTGAGTTTTTCAAATAGCTAGAAATTGCTGAGCTTAATGGGCACTGGAGTGATGATATAATCACAGTTTTCTCTGGTGTATAGCCCCTATCATTTATTATTTCAACTCCTGTACATTGGAATCCACTTACTCTGACAGCTCTGCCTCACCACAGGTCACTCTGATAGCATCAGATGGGAATGGGTAATAACCAAACTGCACTGACAGCAGGTTTGGCAGAGTTAACTTTAAAGGTAGAAATGTGCTTAAAAATACATATAGGTGTGACAAAAATGAGAATTGAAGCAGTCCTCACTTGACTATTACACTACTCTGTGGATTTTTGATTTCCAGATGTTTTACCTATCAGATATTCCCTGATGGGTTTCATTAAAATTCCAAAATACGTCAGTCACTCTCAGCTGCTCAGGGACAGGTACTGATGATATGGTGTGTAGTTGTGCAGCCGTGGATACAGAGTAATCTTCTTTCCCTATTTTTTTTTTTTTTCCCAGTGGAGAACCACTGTTTGCAACCCCCAAGAGCAGACCTGCTGATGGAATTTAGCAATTCTGACCCTTAGATGTCAAGTAGCATTTTAAGGGGTATGTCAAAACCATTGTCTTTCCTTGGAGGGCTAAGCAGAAACTTGTACTTGAAGGGCTAAGTACAAACTGCTTACTTGAGACTCTGGACATAAGCAAAGCCTGCATGACGAGTGAGTTTTGGAAAATTCTTGTGTGTACTGAAAATGTGGTGTTGGGTTTTTTGGTGATTTTGGTATGGGTCTTTTTTCCTGAAGCTGTCTCTTCTGTGATGTTCATTAGACAATATAGTGAGTCACAGTCTTGCTTTTCAGTTACCTTCTCTCAAATGACCTACTTCCGCTTCACATATAGCCTGTGGGAAGCTGGTTCAGTGGACTGCTGCATGAAGAGCTGCTGATGCCCAGACTGTCCTGGTGCCTCTTCTCCACACTGTGCCTGCCACGAGTGACAGTGGAGCCATGTTCAGCCCCAGGGAGTCAGAGGAAGACAACCTGTAAGCTCCTTATACAAAGCCGAATCCCAGGAAAATAATACCAAATTGAAATGCCTCCAGCTCATCACAGTCCAGTGGAGTCTTGTTGCTTCGCAGGGCTGCTCTTCAGTCCAAACAGCAGCCTATGGGCTTTAGGCTTGAGGCTGAGACACACAGATGGCGCAGTACGAATACCAGTGGTGAGCTGGTTCTATGCAGTGGCATTCAAGCTCTAAGAGATACGTCTGCCTAAAGCTGAGCAGTTCTTGAAGAGGTGGGCGGGACCACCTCCTGTGGGACACTGCTTGAGGGGGCTCAGCAAATGCTTTACTGACTCTGTTCTTGAATATAAATACTGGACTGTTTTATATCTATTTGTGTCTACGATCTTCCTCCACCCCAAACCTCCTCCTTTCCTTGGAAAAGTATGTTATTTTTTTTTAATAATATGTCCAAATCACTGATGATGGAGAGGAACTGCTTGCCAAGAGAGATCATGGACAGTTTAGTGTTTTTAGTGGAGCTGAAATAAGAACTAGATTGAGGGCTACAAGAATAAAATTTGTGTTGCTGTCTGTACCATAACCTAGCAGTCAAGTAATTTTCTAAAAGGATATTTAGGTATCTGGAATCTGCTCCTCCTGTGGTCTTATAAGGACTATACTTGCTGCTTCTAGTGTTTACGCCAGTTGGTACCTGGTTACTCTGCTTTCCCCAGTCATGTCTAAGCCATACAGTATTTATTCAATCTTTCCTTAGAAGTTTGTCCCACTCAGTCCCATAACCCAGCCCAAATTAGCCCAGTAATGTGTTGGAATTCTTTTTGGGTTTTTTTGTTTGTTTGTTTTGGGGTTTTTTTTGGTTTTTTTTTGGGTTTTTTTTTTTTTTTTTTTTTTTTTTTTTCTTTTTTTTTTTTTTTNTTTTTGCTTTTTCCCATTTCTTCATTCACAGCATATATATGTTTTTGGCCATAAGGTACCCTTAATTAATGAAATACTCCAGATATAGCTGTAGCAGATCTGTTTTCTCTCTACTCTGTGATTAGCTGCCTGTGTTTTTTACTTGGCTTTTATGTTCCCCCACTGTCATATTACACTGCAAATTGATGGCTAGTGAGTTGTCCACAATTTCTCCAAAGTATGTACTCCTATTACTGCTTCCCCAGTTTTAATCTCATTGTTGGATGCCTGTGTTTCTCATTAATTTTCCCAAGATGTTCTGGCTTGCAATATTTTAAGATGAATCTGATTTTTGGTGGGCCCCTCAGTCTGCATATTTCTGTTTTCTCTTTAACCCACTTGCATTTTTTTTTTTCCCCCTCTTCTAGAGCCTCATCTGCTTTATCAGAAGCATACAGACTCCGGGTATCAGGGTTTCCAGGCTCAGCTATTTTTACAATACTTACTGCTGCATTCCTTTGTCTTCTTTCATTCTCCATCTGCCTTTTATCTGGTTTCTCACCTTGTTTTCTTTCAGCTGAGAAATCATTTTTGCCAGTGTATTTTTCTTTGTCTCCCATTGTAAGTTTTGTTTTACCACATTTCTCCTTTGAAAAACAAGCCAACCTATCTACCTATATATGTCATAAACATGTAATGTTCAAGATTCCTTTTGTAATAAATGGGAGTCACCATATTAGTTCACCAGAATTTGGTCTTAAAAGCATCCTGAAAGGAAAAAAAAAAAAAAGTGCTGTCACAATAAGCACAAACATTTTAACAAATAAAATTTTCTCAGAAGGGGTTTGCATTCTGGCTTGGTAGGGTGTAAGTTACAAATTGCCCTGATCATTACTTTCCTTTATAAAAAATTAGATTTTTTTTTACTGACGTTAATATTTAAAATAGTTTGTTCTGTCCTTTAACCACTGATGTCAAGTTCAGTCATAAACACTTGATACAATAAGACATATAGCAAAAGAAATCCTACAGGCAAGCTATTAAGTATAGAAAGGAATAGAGTTTTTAGCATTAACTTACAGAAAAAGAAAAAAATAGTCTTTAGTAAAATGCTCCAAAATGTCTCGACCTTTTAAAAAGAAAATTCTGATTAAACTTTGAGGTTTAATACCAGGATGTGTCCTAGCCCACAGTAACGATGAAATAGGAGTTTGTAAACTCTGAGAGCTAACATGGGGTTTATATCTTTGTTCACCTACTGCTTTATATGTCTAACATTTTTTACAATGACTCCCTTCTTTTTTCATGAGAACTGAACATGTAGTGAAATGTATTGAGGGATGATTCGCCAGTATTTCATGTCTCATATTTGATTATTTCATTTCCTCAATCAAAGTGTTTGAAGATTTAAGTAAAAACTCACAATTGTCTCTATAATGGGGAATTGAACAGGTCATAATTTGTACAACTCATCCGACAATTTCAGTGAGAATGCAATTTTGTAGAAATTTCATGACTGGTTCTGGGAAGAAAAAAAGGAAATTGAAATGGTTTCAAAGTTTAGATTATGAAAAAAGGACAATAGAATAAATCCTACAGCAAAGCAAAGTTATTGTTACATTAGAGTTACATTTATATTAGTATAGATAAGTACACCATACCAAATAAAAGAAGAATACCATCCTGCCTGAAGCTCTTGGATCCATATATGGGAGTGACAGCTGAACATTGGCCAGGCACTGCTAGAGATTTTCCACTAAAAGGCAGCACCACTCTGGAGATAAGGTAGGGAAAAAAGAAAAAAGGAAAACCAAAAAAGTCAAAACAAAACAGGCAAAGTAAAATTGCATAGGTTACAAGTGATTGTACTAAGTTTTTAATTAATGAGAACACAGGAGAATGCTAAAATGAGTACATTACCTAATAGTGAATTAATATTATATGCTGAAACACCTCACAAGGGAAGAATTGGATATGCTAATATTTTATAAAAGAGATTGCCACTGGCAAATATTTCACTTTAGAGAATTCTGCGTTAGGCACAAACACAGGAAAAAACCAACCCTCAATATCTGTAATGAAATATTCATTGCCTAGAAGTTAATAAAGTAAGATAAAAGCTTGATTATACACCTTTGCATCCTTCTGATGGTCTTTATTGGCCACTGATCTAGAATTGTTTTTAGAAACGCAACGCATTATTGTATGAGTAATAGAACAGACATTTTGTGGCATAAAGTTATAATTCCTAAGCAATAATATCTGAAACTAATGGGACATCGCTTAGAACATCTGAAGGGGAAGATATTTTGCTTTAGATTTTACTTTCTTCTCCTTAGTTCAAAAATACTGCCTGCCCTCTGATACCATTCAGGCAAGCTACTCTGCAAAATGCACCCGCTATTTTTCTTAATGTGAAGAGTGGATGGAAATGGAAGACAGTAGTGGATCTGCAGTTTGTAGTGTCAGAGTATAGCACACCTATTTTTTGCTAAAGTATATGTTGTTTATTTTGGCTTGGACTTTTTCAACTGTGCAGCATCCTAAGAGTAACTGACTACCTTTTCTCAAATGAAAAAAAAAAAAAAAGGAAAAAGAAAAAGAAAAGGAGGAAGGAGTTTCTTAACTTGCATTTAGGATTTAGATAAACTGTTACTCAAAGGAAACAGTATATAAGTCTTCGTGTTTTGGCCTATGACAGTTTAAGTTGACATGAAACTGAAGAAAACAGCCAACTTTTACATTGTTCCTTTAAAAGCAATAAATCTACCTGTATTTACTGAAACATTCACTGATCTCAGTAAACTCTGCTGAATGTGATTCAACTTTTATATTTTTGAGGAAAATTTAAAATGATTAGTGCTTTCTTGAACTGAATTAAAAATAAAACAACACTCTTCGCCAACTGTATAGAAGGTGACTGCAACAGAGAGACAAAAATTTTCAGGCTAAGTTAGGCTGTGTACCATGGAGTGAATTCTATGAAACAGATGCAGATGGCACACTCTGAATGTTGCTAGTAAATTAACTAACCATGTTTAGTTCATTTTTTTAGTTCCATTAGAGCAAATTAAAACATTTTTGTCATTGTTACTATTTCTACTGAATGGCTTGCTCATGATTATCTCTGACAGAACAGTTGCCAAATGAAAGGTTGATTTCATACCCTTACTTCCCTTTGAATACAAACTTAATTCATTAAATTATTTCTCAATGGTTTTGTCTTTACATATGATGAAATCTGCCTTGATCTTAATGTTCAAGATGTATAAAATGGCAGAGACAGACCTTCAGCTGCTGCAAACTGGCACAGATCCATCTATTTCAACAAAGAGTTTGTAGAGGTTTCAGCTGAACGCAGCTGGGCTTATATCTAGAGTTGACCTATTCCATCTGTGGTCTGTTTCCCAGTTGCCTTAAACTCAAAATCAAGAGCACTCCTGAACAGTCACCTACTCGGAAAATATCAAGTGTGTGAGTGAGAGGTTGATCTCCTATTATGACTGGGAATTTCTGAATAATGATTTCAGCCTTGTGTTTGGTCACTTCACTTCTTTATTGCTGGCTCAGTTCTGTTTAGCATATTCTCTTCCATGGTAATATTTCTTTTGTGGTACTGCTGCTGAGCTCATTCTCCTGGCTTCTTGTCATTCTCTTGAAGATGGTATATGACAGTTTACTGCCTGTTACTGATTTGTTCCAGCCATTCTATCTTCCAGGTGATGGCCTGAGTATTAGCAATCATTATAATTACACAGAGACTTACTAAATAATAAGTAAACCTGTTTGACAGTGCCTTCAAAGATCTGACTCTTAGCAGATTACTAAACATTTTCCTAAGCATTATAAATAACCACTTCTTTATCTTTACCTTTCTGATTAAGCACACTTAAAATACCTTTCTCAATAAGTACAGTTAAATGTAGAATGCAGTGTTCTGCATTGCTGGTTGTGCACTCAGTAAAGCCTGATGGCGCAATGTAAACGTGGTCAGCGCAGGAAGTCTGGCACTGTTAAATGGTTTCCTAGAGCTGGGTGTAGAATAGGACCGGGTGGAAAACAATGGAAGGACATATAGATGGTTGTGACTTCCTTGGGTTGTATTCCAGATAGAATACAGTCCTAATGCCCCTGTTTCTGAAAGAAATGCATATAAAGTAACCCTGAATATAACAGTCACTGCCAGATCCAGCCATAGCATTACTTGAGAAAGTACAGGGTAATTTCAGTTCTCTAACAGAGTTGTCTGTGCCAGCTGGGATTTTGTTTTTCTTAGTGCTGCACCATGGCAGGAAAATGTGCACCCAATCTGTAACATCTAAAACTACCTCCAGGGATTACTGTGCCTGACTGTCTGAAGCACTTCAGATGTATCTTTTTTGGTCTTTTTCTGCAATGTTCATAGTCATTAGCATAATTGGGACAAATGAAAGAGGGGAAAATGCTGAAATAACTGAATTAATTCTGCATAAGAATCGTAAGAACTAATGTGGAAAAAACCAGAGCAAATGTAAGGGATTTCAATAGTACAAAGTAAAGTGAAGGTTGCTGCAGTTCAGAGAAGATTAATGCCTCGAATATGGTTTGTGAGATAAAAAATGGTAAGAAAAGGGGAAGAAAGAAGGTAGACTTGATTCTCATCTCATGCTGCTCCATCATGCTTTGACTCAGGTTTTTTTAGGTGCACTCTTCTTTAGGTGCACTTGTCTAACTTGCCAGAATGACCACAATTTTCTGGAGTTAACACTGACCTGCAGCTGGCCTGAAGACAGGAAAGATGACTGAGTCACTCTGTTTTTTTCCTTAGCCTAGGCCTGTGCCAGCTAAGGCTTTATCGGACAAGGACCTGGTCCCCACTGAACCTGCATTAAATGTGCGTGTGTCGCTCTGACATAGTAATCACTACCTATGTGATAAGCTATGTCACAGGCTAAACCAGAAGTTACCTTCTACCACCACTTTAAGCAAAAAGGAATTTGTTTAACCTTGTGATTTATGATTTTTTTCTTTAAGTCAGGGTGTTGGAGACTTCCTGAATGAAATGAGACAGAGTACCTTCCAGGAGCTCAATTCTCAGATACAATAGAGCAGAAGTAAATCCTTTATGGCAGCTTATCATCATAATCTGCAGGTAAGCTGGAATCTGAAGTTTGCTTCCTTCTAAGTGGTTGTGCATGTTTCATTTAAACTGATCATGGAAACAAATCCCAATGTAAAACATCTGTATCTTCTTTCATCTTCATCATCTTCTGTATCTTGCCTATATTTGTGCTTCTTATAGCCTGACACAAGTGCAACTGCTCTACCATGCTGTCATCTCCTGAGCTATAAGCTATAAGCATCACTAAACATGGAAAGGAGATTATCTCATGTTAGACCTGTTGTTTCGAGGGGTGAAGGTTGTAGCTATGTTGGGGGGACTGTGAGAACCCAAATTAAAAACATGCCACAGCATACCAGGAGTCTTACTCAGTGCATTGGTACAATTATCTCCCTTAAACGGGAAAATCTGTGCAAACATGAGATTTGCATTGAATCATATCACAGGTGGCAGTATTTTTGTGAGTTGATGCGGTTGGCACAAATATCCTAAGATTTGGCAAACAAACAGCTTAAAAGAATGAGTATTTCTAAGGCGTCTGTAAGGATATTGACTACAGGGTGATTGTTCTGGTTATAGGCTGGCATGGGTAGTGAATTGAGACAATGTGTTCCCTTACAGTTCTCCTACAGCAGTGTCCCTCACCTTTTATTCCTGTGTAGATACATAATGTCACTGGCATAACTAGTGTTCCTGCAGGTGCAGCACAGGCTGGCAGCTAAAATGTGTCTTTGTTTCCTGCCTGCACAGCAGCCACTGTGGGTGCGCAGCTCATCACATTTGTTATCCTGGAATGGGCTGTAAGCACAAAAATCAGCCTGAGTAAATTGTTCAGGTGTCGTCTGAGCCTGTAAAACAGTGGTCAACCTTTGAAAATAAACTCATGGAAAGCAGGCTATGTATAGAAAGCCATTTCTTTGATGGATGTTAGCTGCAGGGGGAGGATGAGACAGGCCCCTGCCTATAACTGCGTAGGGTAATCATTCCTGTAAGTGAAACTTACTACTATAATCGCACAAAGACCTGAACACTGTGCAGGCAAAATCAAAATGCTAGTAGACAAGTTGTCCTCTAGTTTATTAGGGTTCCTTCCCAGGAGGGCTACATTCAATTACGTTTTTCAGTGGTTTGCCAAAAGAGCTTCACAGTTAAGCCAGCTGAGTTTGCATTCAGATTTTCTACTTTAAGTTACAAATGTCTTGCTTTTCAAAGCTTTCCAGCTGACCTGAAGTGACATGCCAAGAGTACTACAGCTAATTGAATATATATCTCATTTTTCATTTTGCAGCTTTACAGACCATTTCCTCATTAAAAAAGGTGAGTGTTTGCATAGAAGCAGTCAGGAGAATTAAACAGCAGGAAAATCTCCATGAGAAGACGCTGTTTCATTTGTTTTTGAGCTTGGCAGCTGGATACTTCTGTTAACTCATATTTATCTTTCACTAACATAATAATTGGGAAACGACTACTTTCCTTCAGCAGAAGTATCCCACAGTTTAATGCAAGAAACTGTATTTGCCTCAAGGTTGCATTCTGTTTTGTGTTTATGATGTCATTTATATATATCCCCAAAAAATCTGAAGAGAGATCTGTAATGATTATTAGCAAAGCACAGTTCTACAAGGATTGAGGAGGGTAAAAATCTCAGAGAATGCATTGATAATCATTGCACATGCCTTAGATTCAGGAGTTCAATGTTGTTTGAGTTCTCAATGAGGGGTACCATTTTCCATTACACTGTTTCTTTCCACCAAAGAAAATGATCACTTGCAAACATATTGAAGTGAAGCCTGAGTGTTTTTCATGTGCATTACAGAAGAAGACAAAATATTAGCATTATGCTCCATGTTTTTTTGCAATATATAATCCCTTGAGCCATCCTGCTCATGCAAACAGCTGCAGAAAAGGTGTGTATAGGGCAAGGTACACATTGGACCTGGGCAGAGACAGTGCGTGGGCCTGGCCATTAAATAAGCTTATTGATATAGAGCAATATTGCTGTTCAATAAAGTTTATTGAAGTGGAAAGTAAGTTGTCTCAACATTTTTTCAAAACAACCTTGAATGCAAGCTAATTCGAGTACAACATATGCAATATTGACTCACAGCTCTCATTTCCCAGTTTTCATAGATCTCTCATGCTCCAAGTTTTTAAGTATTTTCTTTCTGAAAAGTAAAAGTCTTTTGACAAAAAGGGAGTGAGAAAATTAAATATTATTGCTGTAATACTAAATGCTATGTCTTAGGAACCTAACTTTCTGTTGCACTGGGTTATAAAAATGCCCCAAAAGAGTCAGTGTCCCCTGTATTGAATGGTTTTATTGTATTTGTCAGGGGAAAGGCTTTGATCCATGAGGAACTTTTCATACTATGCCCCTTTGACTCAGTATTGACATGGTATGTACATATTTGGAGATACTGAATGAACAGAAGCATGATCAAAGAGGAGGGAATGATCTAACACTGTACTAAATAGGAGATTAGGTCTTTGGACTAAAGGTCTAAAAGGTGTGTGTGGTGTGTCCAAAAGAGCACATGTGCCCAGTGTCATTGAGAGGAGAAGGAAGAGACAGGGAAAACACTATTTTTGATTCTGCCTCTGCCTTGCGTTTCTAGTCAGTGAAGCAATTGAGCAAAATAGGCTGACATAATTCCCCTGCCTCAACATCCAAGACCAACTAGATACTTCTGGTTTTGACAAAAAAAACCCAACAAACCAAAACAACCCTTAGCGAGAGGCTCTGAGGCCCTTCCTGGCCTCAAAGCAGCTGTGACACAGAAGCTGTGTAGGGCTGCCCAAAGGCCCCAAAGGGCTGTTCTACTGCATCATCTTGGAAATCACTATCAGCATTATGTTTTTAGGCAGGTCAAATGTTGAATCTTTGTGACTAAACAGCATAATTTGGAAAATATGCTAATTGTTTCATTGGTTCTTTATTTTTTTTGTGGTTGCAGACACAGTACTTTCAATTATGCCCTTGGTCAGCTTCTGCTATCGAAGGGAGAGATTTGTAGACTGAAATGCTCATATTTGATGAGGCATAACAAGTGAAGGCCTGTATAGGCTGATCTGGGTATATCACAGAGTGTGTTTTGAAGCCTATCTGCTAGCTACAGAAGAAAAGATCTTTATAATTATTGCAATACTATTGCCAAAGGAGATAAAAGGAACATGTCAAATTCCAAGTCTCTTCTGAGCAGACTCAGAAGATTTTTTTGGCATCCAATTCAGACTTCACCCTGTTTGAAGGAATAAACATGTGGTGGGGCTTTCTGGAAATCAGCTGGACTTTTGAAATATCTGTGTTATTACATAAGTGTTTGCAAGTAAGCTCTGTGTCCACAGTTGGGAGGTGTTCCTGTCAGCTCACACAGATGACTTGCAGATTCTGCTTTTCTTCCCCCACTTCACTCTCTGCAAAACATAAACGTCTCCAAGGTAGAGGTTGCACTCTGGGGTTTTTCACGTTCACCTTCTTTGCATGTATTTTCTAAAAGCGAAGACCAGCTTTGCTGGAAATGTTGAGGTGTTTTGCTCTCTCATCTAGTGTTCAGGAGGTATTTGCACCTGTAGTGACAGAAAAAGTACTTCCTCTTAAGGGAAAACTCTCAAGTTGTCTAGTGAGGCTTTTTGGATCTTTACATGGGTTTTGATTTTGGAACAACCAATAATCTGCCTGTCAATTGCCATTATGGAGCTAGTAGCGGAAATATTTGCCTCAGTACTTCTACAGTAATGTGAACATCAGATAAGACTAAAGTGGTGTTGTAGGTAAGACTGGGTTAGGAGTCAGAAACCTGGAAGGTTATAACAGCTGAACTGATATTTTTGGCCGTTCTTATTTCCCTGTGTTGTTCTGCTGAGGACTATTAACCCCTACTGATCACCTAATCTTTAGGATGCTCAGCAAAACAGTACTGTTAATCTAGAGAGAGAAAATTCTAGTGGCAGGGTTACAATGGATAGTGCAGAAGTGCCAGGAGAACTGATTTCCGTGACAAAGTGAGCATGGAGGCAAAGGAAGACTGTTCACCAGGTACCGACAGTGGGACACACAGGAGAGAAAACTTCAAAGGTGGAACACGAAATTTTGTTGGATATTGTTTTTAATAATCATTTCTATCAATGCTTTGTTGCTAGTAATAAGTTCTAGGAGCAGATCATCTACAGTTGTTTTATTAATTGCCTCTGAAAGCTGCACAGAAAAAAAAAGAAAACAGAGAATTTTTTCCATGTCCAGATACAAAATTTCTGAAGTATGAAAGTAAGATAACACTCTCTAAAGCACTGGGTTTTATTTCTATGTCTAGATATAACATTCTCATGTGTTCTGGCACACTGTGACAGATACTATACTGTTTTGGAGAAATAAAGTCTGTTACAATGGAATGGGATAGGAGATGACATTGATTTACACATATGCATAGTGAAGTACATGCTGTATTTGATTATTTGTGAACAACTTGTTTGTGACCAGGACACTGTGACTTTTGTTCAGATAAATTATCTGTCTGATTCACATCCAAGATCTGTCTGTAGTATCAAACTCAATCAAAAAGGAAAAAAAAATATTAAAAAAGGTTGGGTTTTTTCTGTTCACTTTTCTTCAGTCTCAATATATTTCAAGTTTTTTTATCATGTTATCTTTCAACAGTCCAGGACCTGAATAAGAATCATAATTCAGATTATAGACTCTAGATAGAGAACAGAGAGAAAAAAAAAATCACTGTTGTCTTCTTCTGTCAAAATATTTTGGTTGTGGTTAACCAGAGTGTGATAGAATATAATCTTTGTATTGTCAATAGTGTACCCAAGAAGGAACCTATGCTTTACTTGTGGTATATTGCACTGGGAGTTTTGTTTCCTTATCCTTCAAGGGCATTTATTTCATGCAATGTGTTCTAGGACTACCTGTAGGGTATTTGAGGCACTTTGCCCTCCACAGAGATGTCTGGCTGTGCTAAGTAGTGAACACGGATAACCATGTGTGAAGCCTGAGCCTAAAGAGCCTGTGGTGTGGACATGTCTGATGTCAGCCAGAGGCCATCACTTGATGGCCCACAAAAGAAGAGATGAGAGTTTCCCCTGCAGGTGAAAGACCAGTTTTTACTTTGGCAAGCCACACAGGTCTGCAGGACAGTGTGTGTTCTCATTCAGCTGGAGACAAAAGCTGTGGGGAGAAGTAATATCATGTACTAAAGCAACTGGTATTTCTGGGAAAAAAAATGGACAAGCTTCTGGGATCAGTGTCTGTTCATCACCTGTAACAAGAAGTATCAAAATCCAAGCTAAGAACATATGAAAAATCTTGTTGATGAAGATGTTGCTCTAAGACTTGTGAAATCACTTGAATTTCTTGAATGCCTTGATGATATAGAGAATAAAGATTCAGCTCCAAGGAATTTTCACTTGACATATTTCACCATCATTTTACCTACTCCTCTTATTCACCAAAAAACTATGGACACTGAACATGGCTTAAAGAAAAATACTTAATTTCTTAAAATGCAGAGTTGGGAAGATACCTAGACTAAAAGGTCTTCAGAGCACTCAGTTGTTTAATGCTCTCTCAAATGGCATGTGCCACCTACAGCCCTTTGAAAAGGTAAGAATTGTGCTTGAAAGCCTTCACTGTGGATTAGCCACAGGCTTGAATTTCAGGCATAGGAGGAGAACTACATGAAAAAGAGAGGGCTACATATTCAGGGGATGGTGGAGGAGAAAAGGAGGAAGGCAAACCAGTCTCTTCTTTAACATGGTTTAAGTTGCAATAATCACTGTAATACTGTCATGTATTAGATGAGATAAGATAGAGAAGATGAGACATAATTTCTTTTCTCCTGCTGGTACTGTCAAACTGTAACATTTCAAAATGTGACCTTTATCCTACTGTACTTTAGCAAGGTGTGTGACCATTTGTCATCCTTTAACATCACCTAGATAGAGTGAATTTCCGTTGCACATTGGTAACAGGCCATCAAGAAAAAAAACCACACACAGAGCTGTAACTTTTCTGAAGTTATACCGATAGTTTCCTAACTCAGACATGCTCAGCCTCTGCATATAAGCTACCTATAGGCAAACATTCTACTGAATGAACACTGCCTATCAGAAAGTATAAATCTTTTAATTGTATGAAAATGGTGTCATCTGGCACTATACATCCAGACACTTCTGAATGTATTCTTCCTAAGTCAGATATTGCAGGAAGCAGATCTGTGTGTTCTGCTTGTAACAGAAGAAACACAATGTTGAGGCACTCTAGAAGTTTTGGTGTAACGTCACGGATTTCTCTGAGCTTGAATGCATGCAGTGTTAGATGGAATATACTTTCTTTCCATCCAGTGCTTCCCAGAGGAATATAAAACACCCAAAGACACTTGTGTGACAACAGTGGCTCTCAACATCTGTCCAATAAACCAAACCAGTGGTCACAATGCCAGTTCCTAACTGAATGGAGCCAAAGTGCACCAAATCATTCCTCAGTGCTTATGCTGGGACAGTTACCATGTCTCTGGCAGTTGCTGCTATGTCACCTGCCTCTCAGATGTTGGAGTATTCTTCATCTTAGCTCCATACTTCCTGGTTTGGAGAAGTGAAGATTTTATTGAGCAGCTACCCTGAAGTAGCACAAGCTGCCAGTGATCCTCTTTTCTCTTTGAACCACTTGAGTATCCAGAAAACAGGAGCAACTGGACTTCCATGCATATGTTCACTTACTGTGTAATACAGAAAGTCTGCTAATCCCTTTGGTCATTTCAGTATATTTCTGAATTTATGGATTCAGATAAGGATATTCTATCCCGTGAGACTACAAGGCTGGAAATGTGACTGACGCCAACATGTGTTTTCCTATTTTTTATTTTTCACAGAGAAGAATAAACATGCTGAATTGATGTAGCCGTGGAAATAGCATAGGTTCTTGTCTGCATCTGACCTCTTCTGGTTGTCCCTCTACCAAGGAGGATGAGGCTATTCATTTCATATGCACACCCCCGGCCTCCCACCATTTCTTTCTATCTGTTAAAGGGGTAAGTCATCACTCACCGCAGTAAAGTTAGGGTCAATTACAATCTGTCTATTCATGTGAGCGCAACCCCTTTGAAAATGTGAAGTGGTGTAAGTGCTGAGTGGTTTCACAGTCCTTTTTATGAACACAGTCTTTCCTGCTGATTTATAAACATCATGATTCTGTTGGTCATAGTGAATGAAATACATTTTTCAGCTGCAGCAGTATGTGACAAAAGATACATGTGCTACTGCTAAAATATTAATGCTTAAAAATAAGTAGTAAATGTATAGGACAGGATAAAAATACGTGCTTTTCTGGGAGGGGGGGAGTGTTAAGTTTTAGAATGAGTCCTCCCCTGAAATAATTGAAATTCCATTCTGGATTGAACTTGTGTACACAGCACTTATAAAATTTATTCTCTTTTATGAATTAAATAAGTTGAAAACAGATTAATTATTTCACCTTACTCCTGATTTGTGACCCTGATCATCACATCTTTACAGAATCATACTCTGATAGTTTTATGTATGGACAGTCTTTACCTCAAGAAGGACAGCAGGGACTACAAGTCCAGTCTGATTATCTGCCCTGTCCACTTTAACCTCAGCCTATTGTCTTGGATTCCCTCAGTTTTCTATTTCCCTTGGATCCTCACCTCTGTTCTAATTGTTTGAAATATTGTAAGGCTGCTGTGTCATTTTCGACCAGGAGAGTTAAGCTATAATATGAAAAACTTATAACCTCCCCTTATTTCCTACCTATGGGGAATCCAGTTGAAATCTAAACCAGGAATGTTTTTTTTTTTACCCAACTACAAGGCTCTTCAAAAATAGAAACACTCATCTTTAGTTCCCAATAAATAAACTTAGCATAGCAGATCTGCTTAATGTATGTCAGAACACAGCTAAGAAATAGGAAGGCTTTGAGTATTAAATCAATAATGTTGTTTTTTCCTAGCCAGCAATCATAAGACAGGATGAAACATTAAGTATCTCTTTCAGGACCAGATAGGATTCATTCTGCACATCATCCATTTTTCACCTCGCATAAAAAAATCGTTGCACAAGACAGACACAGAATGCTTACAGGCACTCCAGCCTACAATTAAATCGCAATAATATCTCTAGTAATTTTGAAGTTATTTGAACAGTTAGGCTAAAAATGACACATGCACAGAGACAAATTTTTGTGTGTGGCAATGGACATAGAGGGACGGAATCAAATCTCATGTGTGTTGCACTGCACATAGAGGTGTGGAATCACATTTTTGATGAACCTACATCAACCCTGATAAGTTGTGAGTATGTTTTTGGAGAGAACTGCTTTGCAGAAAGAGACACCCACTCCCAATTCCAAATTTTTTATCTTTGAAAAAGTTTTAATTTGCTTTAAAAATTGTTAACAGGCTGGCAACTAGAAAGGCCTAGTGTAATTTTAGATCTCTAAAGGCTTTTTTGCATGTTTCACTCTGGATTACTGAAGATCCAAAATGAAACAAACTTGAAAATTAGTATCAGGTAAATAAAAGGTAAATGCTAGGTAAAGGCTTCTTCAGTAACATTCATAAAACCCATTTGTCAATTTGAGTTTTGGTTATTACAGACTCTGACAGAGTTTATTATATGAAATTGACTTGATATTTTGGTTTGCTGAGGTTGAGCACATGTAATTTGAGGCCAGTCTTGTCAGTGCTTATTTTTTACAGAGAAAGCCACTTGAAAATTCCAAAGGCCATTTGTAGGCCTAGGTATCCACCTTGTCATACCATCCGTACTTACACCAAAACCTGCACAGTCTGAGATACCTGAGCTAGGGTTGCATAGATAGGGCTGGGTACATGAAACAGTACCTGAACATGAAGGGGCTCAGTGTGGGTTAATTTGCCTATTCAGACTCAGGATAAATGAAACTGGTGTGAGGTTTGTGTTGCTTCCAAGACCCTCGTGAGATGTTAATGAGCAGTTTGAGGCATCTCTGCACACTCACCAGATGTAGTGCAAAAGCAATCACATTAATGACACTCCTAAAACTGCAGTTTAAAATGTAGATTAACTTAAAAATTATCTGCAAAACTGAAAAACATCTTTGTATCTCAGTTTTTCCACCTGTACACAATCAGTAATGCATAACTATTATGTAAAGTAGTGGCAGACACACATATGTATGAAATGCCTACTGAACACTCCCATGGAGCCTCATGAAATTAAAGCTGTATATGGTACAGTCCTACAGTTCAGAAATCTCATTCTCTATTGTGACATTTTTGTTTCACTTTTATTTACTGGGTAATGGTAACAGTGAACTAAGAACAATAATAGGTGAATGTGTTGGTAAAGAATTTTTTTAAAATTTTCTAAATACTGCAGCAAGCCATAATTTATTCCCAGCATATGCTAAACCCATTCAAATTAACATGAGTAAGTTTGGAGCTGCAGAATGTAAGGACAGAGTCAAGCAAACATCCAGATGCAAAATGAAGCAAAACCTCTTCGGGCAGGAAAACCAAATCAGATACAGTGAATCTCTACACTACAAAGTGTCCCAAAGAACCCTGACAAAGTGAAATTTGTATTTCCACTGACCACAATAAGAAGGGAATGGAATAAAATGAGGACATTTAGCATGTGCTACACTTGCCCTTAATTGCTATTCCAACCAGGAGAATAAAAAAAACATCTAAAGCAAAGGCTTAGTTCTGCCAGGGGAATGTGTGCTTGAGTCTGCCTCCATCCAATTGCTCGGAAAACATCTTCGGGGAAAATCCCAGGCTGACATCCATGGACTGAGCTTAGATGGCTGTTTTCAGAACTCTGATTTCCATTTCTATTATTAAATGTTTAATCCTTTATCCCATAGGTTGTTACCCAAAGTGTACTGCAGGGCTTTGAAGTCCTTGGGTACAACCTGGGACTGGAAAATTTCTGGCCATTTCTAGCCTGCCTTTTGAAAAATGGAGCTTGTAACTGAAAACAGTGATGCCTGGGTCAGAAATCATTTCTCAGCCTATAGCCCCATGAAATAAAGAGAACTGCTTTCTGACAGGGTGGAAAAGAACAGAAAGGCATGCTACCTGCTCATCTCCGAACCACCACCAGTCTCACTTTTCTGCCCTCTTACTGCAATTCAGGAGCTAAGCTAGAGTCTGGTGCAAAAGACCAGTCAGATGTGCTGTGGGTCAAGCTCTCCAAAAGCAATATTACTGCCACCTGATCATAAGACTATTATTTATTCCAGTGGTTTATCTTTTATAATTTTCCCCCCAAAGTAACAGTATACAGTTATTATAACTTGGTGTCTAAACAAGAAAGAGTCAGTTATCATGGGACATGTAAATGCATTAAATTTTGAACAATTCATGTTTTAAAACCGTAAAAGAATTAAGGTCTGGAATGCAGTGGGTTTTCTGCTCCCGTTTCAGCTCAACTACTAAATATTAAAGATACACAAAAACTGGACTATATTAAATCTGCAGAAAACAGTGCTTTGTCCTGAATTGGTATGTCGCTTTTTTGACCTGTTCTTTTCTTCAGCAAAGTGCACAAAAGTTTTGCCATTGATTTCAGCAGCAGCTAGATCAAGCCCTTTGAGATGAAATTTGTCATTACAGGCAAACTCTACCACAAAGGTTAAGTGCACTTTTATCCTTTGATTGTTAAAAATCCATACTGTATTTGATGATTGTCTTTTAACAAAATCACTCTTCTGAGACCTTGCTGTGATGCATGTATATTTCTAATGTTATTATGAACCTCAAAGAGTAGGTAAATTGGCTGTGTTTTTTTCTAAACTCACTTTCATTTCAATCTGAAAGTTAACTGCATTTTGTAACACAACAGACAGCATAAGTTGACATGAAAAAGATAAGTTTTGTAACAAAGCAAATTTTAACTCTACATAAAATACACTGGGGGGGGGGGGGGGAGAAGGTAAAAAGAAACCCAAAATGAATGTGCATCAATCTTTCTGAAAAGACAGCTACGTTTCCCTTCTCTCTGGCTCTTTCAGCATTTTAAAGGCAAGAAATAGCAATGTTATTCTAATTTAGCAATTTCTTTCAAATAGCTTTTTGATTTTTGAAAAAAAAGAGAGAAGCAACCTTTTTTAAACAAAGTCAGTACAGTCATAAACTTGGCTTGTTCTAGAATACATAATATGTTTTCACCTTTAGAATTGTGCTTGCAGTTGGTGAATAGCAGAAGCAGTGAGTGCTTTGTGAAAACTCACCATAGGAAAAATGTATTTATATACACAGATGTTGCTCATTCTATCACAGTGTTTGTTCTTTATTTGTTGTCTGGGAATATCTATTATGATCTCAATCTGAAATAGCAAATGTAAACATAACCACAAAACCAATGTCTAGAGGGCACTAGAAAGAAATATTTTTCATAATGACCTTCCCTCATGTACCCTTTTTCTTCAAACAGAAGTTCTAGCAATTATATAACTGTATCATAATATTCATCTCATTGACTTGTGCTTAATGTGAAACTCCCTTTTACAAGTACAGTTTTTTGTAACCCGTTCCCCCCTCCATTTTAATCACATCCATCAGGAACCCCAAATGATAACCTACAATCAGCAATTTATTCACTCTCTTTACTCTTATTCCCTTTGTGTAAATATTCACAAACTAACAAGAGAAAAAGCGCACTTTTCCTTTCAAATTGCTTGTAAAACTCTGACAATTTTCATTTGGTAATCATTCATTAACTTCTAACCACTCTGTGTTTATGACAAAAACAACAGAACTCAGGACTGTCCTTTGCCTGTCTCTCCTATTACAGCATGGGACAGCTGGAAAGGGAAGGTGTGGTTATATTTTTAAGTATTTCAGTACCAAAATAACTCTGAGATCACTATATCTAATATGAAATAACCTTTGCTGTGGACATACCAGAACCTTTTATGACTATCGCTGCCCCTACGCAGTACTCCTCTGTGCCTCCCTGGGGGCCTTGATAGACCATCTATGTCTAGTGATGCTGGGCTGAGACCTCACCCCCACTGTCCATCACTGTCCTCCAAGACAGAGGTACAACCCCTGCAGTCCTGCAGCTGGACGGTATGGTATTAGTGCTTCCAAACCAGTCTTGAGTGATGTCATCTGCTCTAGCTCATACTCAGATTAACTAAGTCAACTGTGACTGGTTTTGCCTGGAATAGATTAGAGATCCCTGGTATGATCCCTTCTTTGCTACAAGTGCTGGGAGGATAACCTCTGGCAGAGGTCAAAGACAAACAGCAAAGGAGCAGTAATGCTTTCAGCTGGCAAACAGCTTGGAAAATGAATGTCTGCTGTTGGCTTTACTGACACCCTGGGAGCATTTAGAACAACAGTGGGAGGACTTTGGAGAATGACTGTTGACAAACAGTGCAAAATTACGCCCAGTATAGGAGAGGTGAAGAATTTTAACTTTTTGTAAAGCATTATGTGTCCTTGAAATAGAATATCCTATAGAGGTCATTAAGCAAGATGTGAGCCATAAATCTCTTTGTACTCATTCAGCAAAATAATAGTGCATTCATAAAAGTGGGGACAGGGGATTTTGAGTATTCTGAAATGTCTTAAAGTGTGATATTGTTTTCACAAATCTTGCATTAGTTGCTGACAGAGAAATAATTTGATTGCTGCTAATAACCCTCCGTGCCCCATATCTCATTCCAATGGAGGAAAAATATTTATTTTTCTGCTCAGAATACAGAAATGGCTGAGTTGTTCCCACATGTTTCCCCTATAGAGAACTACTCTATATTAAGTAGTACTACTGGAAGAAAAATGCATCTCAGGACTACTTTCACTGTATCACAAGAAACAGTAAAATTTGCATCATGTGCATTATTGAATTATTAATTGAATTACAGATGCAATTTGCCATGTGCACATTGTAACAACACTAACCTCCCACCCTGTATTGGTTTCACTGTAAAAAGAATGTGAAACTTGCTCAATTTTCAGAGAAATATAAAACAATTTATAAACCTGTTTTGAAATGATGTTGAGTTGAACTTTCAATCCACAAAGACACACTGAGTAGTTTCAACTGTGTTTCTCTTTCAATACTTTTCCTGTTATAAGTCTGCAAATTCAAAATAATAGAGTTAGAAAAACACACTTGGCAAATGCACTGGCAAATATGCAAACAAGCCTATACAAGCCTTTTGCAGGCTATGTCACCTTCTCTGGATTAAAATACACTAGGAAAAAACAGGTTTCATATTTGTTTTAGGCTGAATAATTAGTGTTGAGGTGCTTGCCTGTACTTTCAGAACCTTTGTAAGCACATTACCAGCTCAGTTTTACTTGCTGTTAGTGAAATACTTGAACAATCTATCAAACCTTAGAAGTGTTTCACAAATAAAAAATAACTCTGCCTTTGGGGAAAAAAAAAATCCATATTCCCTCAAATGTGTGCACTATGATACTTTTACAAACTAGACAAATATTTACTTGCTTTATCATTTAAACTTTGCTCTGTTTAAAAAATGGAACTGTCTATTGCTTTTTCACTACCTTGGATCTTTCTGAAATTATTTAACTATTAAAATCATTCACAAGCTCTGACCAACACCTAGCTGAATCTATCAAATCAGGTGGCATTAGCAGCTGTGCGTATTTCCCTACAGTTTTGCACTCATTTTAATCAGATAACTCACCATTTCTTTCTGCCTGAAGGGACCAATAAAGGAAGAAAACAGTAGATGAGCCAGACCCAAACATAACTAATTTCAGGGGAAGTTGCATGTTAAATCTTCATTTTGTGTAGTAATCTCACGGTCACAGACTGCTTTACAGATGCTAATTGTTTTTCAGGTTGCTGCAGCCGTATCTTGGTTACATTATAGCTTACAGGAACCAATAAAAACACATTTGTGCCAATACATCCTGAAACTGCTTTCTGTAGCTTAAAGGCAGGGGGAGGGGTATAGAAAAACAATGCAGTTTCTTTCGTTGCTTCTAAACCTTTTCTGTGAAGCTAACAATAAGACTGACCAGCCTGAATCAAAGAACTGGGTATGTTCCTTGGTTCCCCCTAAATCTTTCTGCAGGGGCAATATAGGCAATAAAAATGGAATTCTGTAATCTACTGCATGCCCATGTTTAGTTCATTAAAGACCCCTCTGCTGCAGGGATATTTTTAGACTAATATTCTAAGCTAGAATCTGGAAACAATTAATGCTATGCATGTTCTGCTTTTGATAGACTGCTGCACTTCAGTGGTATAGTCTGAAGGGAATCTGCATCTTGAAGAGCTAAGGTAAGAAAAAACGCAGTGTATAGAAACAAAATAGAGTGTAGTGGTTTGACAACCTTGAAGGTGACTTTTTCCAACCCACTGAGTATCAGGTTCATGCCCTGAAATGAAGTTCAGTGAGATTCATTACAGTTCCTTCTGTCACCAGAGTATTAAAACCCCAAATGCATCATTAACTCACAAGTGGGCTTTGCCATTTGGCAATAAGGGTTTGACATGACTCCAGTGACAAAACCATCTGCAAGAATACCATGGACTTCTGCTGCATGAAGAAGTAATTGCTTTTATATTAGAGATAAAAGAACTCATTTTGGTACATTTAGAAGTTGCTGTACAACTTATAATGAAAAAAGAGCTTTCCATATAAAGGACCTTGTCTGGATTTCATAAGGGAATAGAGGACACACTATGGTTCTCCTTAGCTGGCTTAAAATACAGGAACACATAAGTATACCCACTCTTGCTAACACAAGCACAGCTATTGAGTGTGTAGTATCTCAAAGAGTATAGGTGTTGACAACATTCAGCCTTAGCTTTCAGTCATATATAAAGAAAAGTGGTGAAAAATACTGGTACAATGAGGCAATTATTCTTCCAGAGCATGCCTTGGCCATAGTGATCCTTACAGTAAACCTCAAAATAATGCTAGAATAACATCAGATGTCTCCAGCCTATTGTTTTTGTGAACAAGAAACAAGAGGATTTTGGAAGATGTGGGTAATTGGTGAGTTCTTTCTCTCTAAGCTAAATCCCCTTTTCCAGCCTCCCCAATTTACCTGACCTCATTACTTGATGACTGATAGAGTGGCTCTTTGATGTCATTTTTGAAGTGAACCATAAGACCTAAGGGGTTCTTTAGCTCATCAAGGTGTTTTTGTCAATGCAAAGTTACCAATAAACTTCTGACAACCCCAAAAGAGGGGCTGAGAACTCACAGGCATTTCAGCTACCACATACGTTGCCTTAGCAGTGAGAAGGGGGCAGGGCAGATCCCTGCAGGACTATACCAAAGGCTCAGTTTGAGATGTTGCAAAGGGTTCTTCTTCTCCCCTTTACTTTCCCAGGAAAGTCCACAACCTTCTTCACTCACCATTAGGGGCCAACTCTTTTTACAGCCCACAGCTGGTCCCTTCAGAACCTCCTGCTGCCACTTTGTTGAAGCAGAGAAAATAATGATGGCCAGTGTGGGAAGCCTGGGAAGCAAGGTGATGGGAGATTGGTTAGGTTTGGATCAGGCTGGAGAACACAGCTGACATGTAGGGGTTAGTAATTTTGATACTGTAGGGCCTTAGGATGTGTAAGACTTCATTTCTAAAGAGCTTGTTACAGAGTGTTTACATGGATGTGTGTTCCATTAATCCACTGCAAAAAAATTTTGGTTCATAATATATATGCAAATATACTCAAACGCCTCCCACTAATAATGAATCATTAAAAAAATAAATATACATTTGCCTAATCAATAGATTTCATAAAGTTGAATTATTACTTTCATAAACAGAGGGATTTTGGTGAAATCTTCCTTTGGTGGAAGTGAAAGGGTTTGTGACACAGGACTTTTTTTTATAACCTACTGGCTTTTTGGGTTGTATTCACTTTGCTTTAGGATGGTGCAAAATTGCAATGAATGTGAGTGGCTATTTTGGTGCTCTACCCTTATTGAGAATTCAAGTTAATCAGGGAGTTTCTTTATCATCATCTAATTACCAGAGAGCTTTCTGACAGCCTCAGTAGGAACTCCATAGGCACAGTTAAGCCTGAACTACCCTTCTACCCAGGGCGTCTCCAACAGTTATGGCTGTGGCAGTAAGAGCACCTTCTGCAGATGTCTGGGATGCATTGTGTGATAAAAAGGAAAACTTACAACTTTACTGCCATTCATTTATCACCTGTATGGTCATGGATACAATAACAACTGCAGCATCAGTAGTACTTGTGACACATTTATTACACCATTTGGGCACACTAGTTACAGACCAGGACTTAATCGCTCTAGGCACTTTACAAGGAAGAAAGCAATGATCGTGATTCAAGGACTTTACAATCCAAGTGGAAAACTAAGAGCAAAAGATGAAACTAGAAGCTGGGAGTAGAAAAAGAGAATAGTGAGATGGTATTGATCAGAGGACTCAGCATAGCAGCAGCCTAAATTGTTGTCAAACTGAATAATTTAAATCAGAATACTGATATGGAGGAGCTGATTCTCTTGTCCACTTCAGTGCCTTTGAGCTGTAAGCCTACCAAATTTAATAGCATTCTTCTTCAAAGACACCAATATAACAATACAATCAATTCTGCTTTGTAACAGGATGTGAACTTAAATCTTGTGAGTGACAGGAGGACTTAATAAACTAGACTATGCTATTCTGTCCTGTAAAAATGCCAATCCAGCAAACAGAGAGATTAGCAGAGATACTGAAGGTCACCTGCTTCTCTTTTTAGGAAGTCATTCCCCCTGCAAGGGGTAGGCTATAGTCTGTCTGGGGACCTGTTGTTTCACAAAGAATTTGCTTCAAATCCATAGGAACCACCTGATTAATGTAATTTCTCCACAGCTCAAGCCTGGGGAAGAGGAATTAAAATAAACAAACAAACAAATGAATACAGATTTAAAAAAAAATACAATAAAAAACTGGAGAAATGTTACTTTGTCCAAGCCTGCAACACTGGGGATGGTCACAATACCTGGGCACCCGGATCATTCCCAGACCTCTTTCTGGTGTCTTTTGGTGGCTTCATCTGCACAGAGCTTGAAGCAACTGCAGGTAGAGCATTTTCCAAGGGCAAGGGGCGGGGAAAGCTTTTGGATGAAGGGCACTTTGAGCTGAAAACTCCTTGTTCAGGCTGTGGATGCACTGCTTGAGCTGTAAATTCAGAGAGGCGCACCTGGAAAATAATGTTGCATTTATTTTGACAGTTTTGCTTTCATACTTGGCTTGCAGAAGTGTTCTTCTATATCAGAGAGCACCTGGAATATATTTTCCTTTTGCAGAAATGATACATATTTATTGGTAACTACCTTAACCATCAGCTATTACATTGTCCCTGTGAAATCCTACTCCAATCTAGGCAAGGTCATTGTTGATATTTCTTTTAAAGTCCTCTCACAGACAAATTTTTGTTGTTGTTGTTTTCAAGAAAACTTTTGGCTTGTAGAAATACAATTTGTTCTTATCTTCCTACATTCAGATTTATTTTTTTCCTTAAACAGTAAAACTACAATTTTTAAGAAAGAAAAGAAAGAACTAATAGCTTTATGAGTCAAAGACAGGATGAGAGAGACAACTTCTGGAGAAAAGTGGCCTGTTTTTATCCGTTTTGCTACTCACAATCTCCTTTGCTTGTTGTAGTCTTTCTTAGTCTCCTTGTCCTGTGATAAGGTATTTTAATTTTCCTTCAATATAAGAAATGAAAGTAAAAGCCCTGGTTACAGTGTCTTTCGCCTCCTCCTTCTGCATGCTTGACAGAAACTGTTTTCTTTTTTTTCCTCAGCACTTTTCCTGTTCCCCAAATCTTTGTTCACGAAGCCTAACCATGATGACTTTTCTCATTCTTAATTTGGAAAAATAATAAATCAGTAACACCCGCTGACTTCAGGGTACTCCAAATAAGTCTTTTTAATGTCAGCAAAGGTGAGAACTTGAATCAGAAAGGCAGAATTCACCAGGAAATGTGTTGTGATTTTTAGTCTTTGACACACACCAATGCAATCTAAATGGAGGTGACTGGTGATATGTCCATTTCCTACATGTCATCAAAGTTATGCTCATAATGAAAAGACAGTCTTAAGCCAATATTTTTGAGAGTGGAACCTTCCTCAGAGTCTGATTTGTCTGTATTTAAATATCTGGTCAGAGAGAGTCTCTGAACACTGGGCATTTTGCAGTGAAACAGCTATAAATATATTGAAAAAAACTGTTACAGTGTGCTTAAAGCTATCTATTTAAATAGACACAAAGGTAAGAATTTAGACCAAGCATTAGTGGTTTTTCAAAAGGCAATAGAAACAAATCTTGGCTTAATTTTTGATGCTATTCTGGGAAGTATAAACAGAAGCAGACTTGGGTGCACAAAAATATGCTGGAAATATTTGCTCAGAACTAATAAGACATTTAAAATAGTCTTTCTCTATTTATAAAATTTTGCTAATTCTTAAGAAGTGAATGTAAGGAAAACTTGCAGTGAGTCCGTATAAGCCTGCTGCAGGAACACTCAGGTGCAGCTCAAGGACACAGGCTGCACCCTTATTTGCATCCTGCTGCATTTAAAGAAATGGAAATTATTAGGTATACTGCTGCCATTGATCACAAATATTTGAGTATTAAATAATAATAAAATACTGCAACATCTTAAATGCTGAACGTACACTTGAAAGGCAAATAAGAAAGATTATTTTTAACACTGTGTCAGAAGAATAACATTGTGACAAGGCCTAATAATGACCACACATACACATGGATGTCAGGCCTTCCCAAGGGGAGGATATACAGGAACATAGCCAGAAGTTGGTAAAAACCAAATTCAACAGGCATAACTTAGGAAATAAAATGGGATATTAAAAAATACAAAGACTAAATTTAATTTCTTCATAGCCTAATCCTCCTCACAAGGATGAGTACTGCCTGCAGCAGCCACTGCTCACAAGAGCATGGACAGTGCAGACCTGGGCACAGGTGCACTCTCCATCACCAAACTCGACACAAAAGGCTTCAGCTTCTCACAGCTTAGCCCAGGGTTGAGGGACAGAGGCTGCCTCATACAGGGCACTGCAGAGCCTCAGGTGCTGAGAATTTGTGCACACATTTTGTGGTCTTTGGTATAAATTGAGCTGACCTAGGTAAAAGAATATGTCTGCCTTTTTTAAGCACACAGTGTAAGGATGGAGGTCTGTGGGGAGAGAAAGACTGGTGAACAGCAGCAGCACTTTCATAAAGTCGGTCTGTATTTGTATTACCCAGGTAAGCTCCATTTCTCAAAAGCAACTTTACTCTCAATTAAGGGGTATTCTTAGTGTGAATTATATAAGGTTAGAATCTGAGCACTACTTCAAATTAACTTGTCAGGTGTTATGAAGAAGAAACCTGCCAGAGGTGACCTAGAATTTTATGTGAACTGTCTTTAGCTATTCTGGAACTCAAGGATCTTGAGTCTGTGTTAGGAAACAAAGTAGAATTGGGAGAAATATTCCAATTTTCATCTTTGAAAATGTTTCCATATCTATATCCACTGATTTTTTAATTGAATCAGACCTGCAGATATTATTGTACTCTGCTACTTGTGTAGTCTTTGTGTAATGAACAAGACTATTTCACTTTCTTGAGTCTTGTTAAAATCAGAGTTTAGCAACTTGCAAAGACAACACCCCATTCTTCACTCAGTGAAAATAAATGTGATAAACAGTATTCAAAGTGATTATATGTAGTGGCTTTTCTGCTGTTTACACTTTGGAAGTAGAGCATGTCCAGCTCAGAATGCCACTTCCATCACAACACACTTTACAAACTGCACCAACAGTGATATGCCTCACAATAAATAGTACTTCAGAGGTACGGGAAACTATTGTTTTATTCTGTGAATATTTTGCTTCTCATTCTGTAGTCTTGGTAAACACAGGCCTGTCCTGAAATTAGGGCAATACTTAGGAGCAAATGTCATAAACTCAGATTCTTGTCTGAACATGAAAAATGACAAAGCAATTAAAAATCACTTAACTGAAGATTCTACAGAAGTGGGTGACTAGAATTATTGTGGAGTATGGTCTTGCTTTGACTATTTGCTGGTCATATGACAGACTCAAAGGGATTTGCTCCTCCCTCACTTACAAAGGAGCAAAGACAAAAGATAGACACCCTAGTGGAACTGTTGTCAGTGAAAGGAAAATGAATTATCAAATTTTAATAGACCTTAAATTTCAATTAAATGTAAAGGGGAGTCCATCCCTTAAAGGTTCGCTCTAGATTTTATACTGGACACATGTATTAGTTGGAGAAGACTAGTTAAAGATGAACCTGTGCATAAGGACTTGATTCTTTACATCAGGATAAATTTTGGCCTCAGATATGAAACTGCCAGGAGCTGCCAGTGCAGTGGAAGTGACATGGCTGTTCACTGCAAATGTTTCAGGGAAGTTGACGTATAAAGTAAGGAAGGATGCTATTATGCAGATCCTACTTCAGCTGTACTCTGTTGGCTCATCATGCCAGGGTGTATCTGAGCATGCGTAGTGTTGTAGCCAATGCTACGGGCTATTAAACAACACAGATTGGGAAAAATCATACAACTTCTGATTAATTTTATAGAAACATAAAATAGACTGAAAGATTCTACTCTGCACCTTAGAAAAATAATGTGACACGTTACTGTGTGTGTTCTTTTTATTGTGTGTTTGCCTACATAGAAGTGGAGATGAAGTTGACCATGTCTTTGTGATGGGGCAAAAGCCATAAAATATGAGAATATGGAGGGCTTCTTGGGGGAAAAAAAAAAGAAAAAGAAAGGAACAAAAATTTTCCACACTGGCTCTTGATATTGGCTGTGACTGACTGTTTTAACTACAGATATTAACAATCTTCAAGACGGGCTAACCAAGGATCTACCTTAATGCTTCAAGACCTAATAGTTGCTTCTTTGTTTGAAGGCCTGTGTGTGTAAAGCATGTTAACAGCAAGATCCGAAGAGTACTTAACTCAGCAGTGAAAAACACAGCTTAGGATGCTCAGCCAAAGGAAATAGATGGTGGTTTAGGGTTTTAGTGTCTGTGAGGATAAATTTACTTTTCTGAGTGTTGCTTTATTTATTCCTTGCTTGACTTGGAGAAGCTATTTGAAATCACTTTTTCATTTTTTAATGCAAAACCTATTTTTGTTGCTACAAATTTATACAGAAAGACATGGCAAGCTGCCTTGAAATCATCATATCCACAAGGAACTGGAAAAAGGCCCAAATCCTCCAATTCACTTTGCATGTGAGAATTCTCTCACAGTTCCCATTCCAACTTTCTTCTAAGACCAGGCCTTGACTCCCCAGAGGCCTCTGGGACTGCTCATTGAAAAATGAAACAATGAGAAAATAGGATATTTTAGGGCACCATATTTTCGAAAGGAATTAAAAATGTTTGTGAGGATTCTCTCTTTTTGTCTGCTTTGTCTGCTTTATAATTGTAGTAAAACAGGTAAGACAATGCACAGCATGTGGACTCACTAATCCAAGGACAACACTGCTGCTGGTTTGGCAGACAAGACTTAGTAAGGGTAAAAGATTGGCTGCCTCTCAAATGAGATGGCAACACTAACAACCTCAACATAATCTTGATTTCAGCAAGGTCTCCCACAGTATCCTTGTTGACAAGATGGTAAAACATGAACTGGAGAGGTGGGCCCCTCCAGTGAGAAGATTGCTGCTAACTGCAGAACTTCAAGGGTGTCATTACTGGCCCAAAGGTGAATTGACAATTGGTCACAAGTAGTTTTCCTTGGAGATGACATTACACCCCATGCTGTGCAGCATCTTTATTAAAAGACTTAGATGATGGGATTGAATGTACCCTCACCAACTTGATGGATGAAAATTAAACCTGGAGGAAAGGTAGATAGTCTTGAAGAAATAGACACCATTCAGACAAAAATCAGCAGCTGGAATACTGAGTCAAAAAGAACGGCATGAGGTGTAGCAAAGATATATATGGAACAGATTCATTCCAGGCAGCTAAACATGCTGGGGTATGGGTGCTTGGGGGCAGCTCAGCTGGAATGGCACTGGGAGTCCTGGAGTGCATTAAGCTGAGCACAAGCCAGCCCTTGCTGACGTGAATGCAAAACATGTCCTGGGCTGCATTAGCAGTAGAACAGACCGTGGATCAAGGGATGTGTTTATTCCAACCTCCTCAACACCTTTTAGGCTACACTAGGACTATGGTTTCCAGTTTTACTCCCTCCAGTTCAGTGTTAACTGATGAGCATTAGGCCATTTTTGCACCGGACAGAGTAGAGCTTAAATTTCTTTAAGTAACTTTGTTGTGTACGTATGTTGAACACATGTGCAAACAAATGCAGTTAGATACAAAATGATTTTCATCTGGTCACAGAGGATTTCACCTGAGCATACCCATCTTGGGCCACTTACTGTGAATCCTTCCTCAGTTTTGGTCAAATAGCTTGAGAAAAGCCTGCAACCGAAGTGTTTCTGTTGAATATATAATTATCATGAGAAAATGTATTAATTTTCACATTATTTTCTCCTCTTGGTTTCAAGCACAATAAAAGCACTGAGTCACCACTTCACCAAGTAACTTATTAATTTTTTTCCAAGCAGTTGCCTACGCTACACTTATAAATTAAAGAGTAATAAGAATGGTCTCCAGCCTGATTAATTTACTAGTGTGGCTGTCGAAGCAGTTCTTCAACAGACAGTTCTACAGGGTACATGATTCATAGCCAGTTAAGAATAATATTTGCTTTTAATATATTTTCTTTGACATAATCAAATTTAAAGAAGTTCAGTGATCCATCCAGTTTGACTCATCGCTAAGTTTCATTCCCCTTCTCATACAGACCCTAGTTATCAATTAAGGAACTGACTTAGTTACAAGGTAGTAAAATGACTTGGCCAAAAATATTGGAGACAGAATGCAGAGCTGAGGGAGCAATTTGGGAAGGTTGAATCAGACCCATGCTCAGGCCACGAGAGTGATCTATTGCTCTGTGACTATTTTCCTTCCAGCTGTAGCCAGCAAGCTCTGCTATACTGAGGTACATTCCTGTATTGCAGCTGTATTATGCCTTGGATAGAAGTCAGACACTTTTCTGAAGGGGTTCCAGTAAGGCCTTAGATGCTGATCATGCCAGGAAAGATTGTCTAAAAAAAGCTAAATTTAAATCCCATCACTGTTAATATCAGCTTTGCAGCAGAGAGACTGAAGAGAAGACCTCAGGGACACTCCTCAGAGAGTTTCTGGAATTTTAATCCCCTTGGTAATCAGTCCTGCTCCACAACAGTGCTGCGGAACAATTATCAATCACATGCTGAGGAAGTTTTACTGATGCAGAGGTTTAAATAAAGCAAGCTGTTGAAGCTGTTTCTCACTGCTATCACTGCCAACTCAGCAACATCACTAATAGCAAGGGTGGGAATTTTTTTTTTTTGGAAGACTTAGAAGAGGGCTTATATACAGCTGTAACTTCTTTTGATCCCTGTAGAAACATAATCACAGTAGCATAGATAAAATCTTAAATTTAAGCATTTGTTTCCATTTTTCTTCATGAAATTCTTAATCTGTTTCAGAGCAGAAGGCCCAGTCGTTGGTTCAGTCTGAGGGAAGAACATAAGTATTTCAGGAAAATAAAAACTTTTAGAGGTTTACTGGATAAATTTTATAACATTTAGGAATACTAACTTCACAATATTCTGTCAGCATATGTTTGGAAAACAAAATAGTTTCAAAGAATGGCTCAAGTCAACTGCTTAAGATGCTTTGGGAAATATGATATTTGAGTTATATTCTTGAGGGAAGATAATGTTTATAACTAAATATTAACTCAATCTCATACAATTGTGTGTGTTTTGATGGGTTTAATTTAACATGAGATGTATGCATTGTTTTTAGTATGCTTAGATACTTGAGAATTTAAATTATTTCTGTGGAAGAAAGCCTAGTGAGTTACCCTCAGAATTGTATGGTTACATCCCCTTTTTCTCTAAAGATGGTATTTGCTCCTTAGATCAGTGAGTGTTGGACAAAAAAGAGCAAAAGTCTATAAATTGCTAAAATTAAATAGCAAGCAAAAAATCTGTGTATTTAACAGTGTGATGAAATGTAGAGTCATGCAGTAGGAAGGTACACAGGGTCCATAAATGGTTTTAAAAGAAAGTGCTAAGCATTTACTAGGGCAAAGAGCCCTTGAAGGCACTTTTGAAAGGCACATGACTTGTGTCACAGCCAAAGAGGCAGAGCATGAGAAAAAGGCTAGAGAACCTGGCAAACATTCTTTCACTGAAATTTTTAAGCTCTCAAAATTTATTTCAGATACTGTAGGGGTTTGGAACAACAAACTGAAATAACAGAACTTGTATGACTGTTTGACTTGGTTTTGCTGTACCTTTTGAGTATTCTCATTGGTATTGTTCATGTCTTTACCCATCTCCATTAGACCTCTCTTAATGCCTTCAATTTCACAAATTTAATTTTCATTGGTCCCATTGCCTTGTTATGTCTTGGTTTTCTGTAACATGTTAAACCTATGGGAGCTGCCTACTTGAACAGATGATTTTCAGACAGATGAGCTTACAGGTGATGGAAGTACTAACTAAGCCAAGCATGCCATTCCAGAAACTGTAACACTACATGAAACTCTGCTAAGATCTATGAGGTGTGTATTTTTTGTTGATTGGGGGGTTTTGCCTTGGGGGGCTTGTGTGTTTGTTTTCGTTTTAGGATTACAGCACAGGTTTGGTTTCTGATTTCTGAACTCCTCTTCTTTGTGAGCAGCAAGATGCATTTACAGGGTTGCTCTGAACCTCCTAAGAAAGAAAGACTCTCATCCAGTCATCATCTCCAAAGGGCTGCCTATCACCCCATCCACTATGGACTATTCCCAACTCTCCTGATTCAGGCTTAGGGAGTAGTGGTAGATAAAGGCAGCAACAGTATTGATGTAATTTTTCTACTTAATTTTCCCCTCCTCTGCTCTTAGATTCATGAGGAAAATCAACTGAGTGTACCCAAATGAGTAGCTCTTTTTCCTCTCTGCCTTGTGAGGACCAACTGGACTCCTTAGGGGAAAAACTGCTGTAGCCTAACTAGATTTTGGCAGGATGGAGGAGAAGGCTGGCAGACAAATTGCAGGAAAAATTCAGAAAAGGCTGCTATTGCTGATAGGCTGGCTGAATGTTTCTATAACCTGCAACTCCACACAATATCTGGGCATGTCATGATTTATGCATGATGGTGTTGTTCTGGTGACTACAGAAGGCAGGGACCACCACCGAAGAAATTCTAAATACTCAGTTATACTCAAGTCCTATGCACTACTTGCTTTTCCCTACTTAACATAAAAGAACAAACAGAACATAAAGGTTTTACAGCAAAATCTATGATAACTTTTGTATAAAATACTAGTTATTAGAGGTGAGACATGCTAATGACATCCTTCTTATAGAGATGGCTTTCAGTCCACAAAACAATATTTGAAACAAGGTATAAGCTTTCCAGGGTAATTTAGTTAACAACATTTCCTGCCCTGTAATTTTAGGACGCTTGTAACAGAAATGGTGGGTTTTCACAAATCGTTTTGTTCAGGCTGAATGTCAGACTGCTAATTGCCTTCAATATGTGTGCTTTTTCTAGTGCATCAAGTTGAATACATGCACAGAAGCTGTTTTTAATACCTTATTTCTGAATAGCTATTTCTGATTAATATTATCTATATGTAGTTTTTTCAGCTTACCATGAATTCTGACAATTATCTCTGTAACTTCTCGATTACATTGTAATGGTCTATTTGTGAATACCTTTTCCACAAATTCTTCTCTTTCTATGAACATGCAACATCCCCAGTATGCATTATGGCAACATGCACTGCCATTATACAGACCAATACAAAATTTGCAATCCAGAGTTGTAAGATGTTTCTTGCTGGAGTCGTAGCACAGTGTAGATTGAAAAGCTGAATAAATCTTTCTACTAATTCCCTTTTGAATAGTAGGAAGAAGTGGATGTGACAAGTTTGACATTTTTTCCTTCTGACAGATGGCTAATATGTAAGTTGGATAGAGTTTCTTCCATTGAACAGTTTGTCTAGAGTTTCCCATCCTCAAAAACGAGCCATATCAGGTTCACCATTTGAGCAGAAAAAAACTCCAGAATTAATTGAGTGCTTCAGGTGAGCATCCACCGCAATCATGAACCACATCAGACTTATTATATGCCACACAGGTTGTTATTGGGCTGTTGAGAGCTTACAAGTGAACAAACAGATCATATCAGGAATGTGTTGACTGATGTGGTTTTAATGTCTTCTGTTGGTGTAACAATATTGTTCCACACACACAAAAAAAATCATGTTCTGGGATATAACTTAAATTTTTACAGTTCCAGATTGGCCTTTGTGTATTTTTCAATCTATATGTATCCTGAATGACATAAGACTCATTCAAGTGCCACACATGATGATACCTGTGACCGTTATTTCTGAACAAGGATGAAAACAGATATTGGTACACCTATCTATTTACATATACACACATATCTATTTATTTCTTTAGCTTTGTTGAATTTCATTTTCTTTTATGATGTAATTAGTTGATATCTACTTACTTCTCTAGTCTTAATATTTCTAGCAGCAATTCTGACAGGAAATATGTGTTTTTATCTCAGCTGTTACTTTTAAATTCAAAGAGTAAGAGAAAGAACCAAAATCTGTAAACCCTGTTTTTGGGCTGAAGTTCTAAGTTCTCAAACTATAATTTGTGTAATGAAGAAGCAATGGAACAGGTTGTGGGTGCCCCATTCTTGGAAGTGTTCAAGGCTAGGTTGGATGGGGCACTGAGCAACCTGATCTAGTGAGTGACATCCTTGCCCATGGCAGGGCAGTTGGAATTAGATAATATTTAAGGTCCCTTACAACCCTAACCATTCTATGATTCTATAATTCTGTAAAATGTTTTCCATATTTATCAATGATGAGAATGCATATTAATATCTTTGGGGTAAATATGTATTTTTCTGATGAGTATTAAGACGACTCCTTGAGAACTGTGCAAATACCCTGGTAAGCCACTCAAGCCATTATTCGTCATAGTCTTCAGTACTAAACACATTATTGATATATGCACAGCTATAAAGTTACCCAAAATACTTAACATAACCCAGCACATGTAGTTCGCCAAACAGTACCTGCAAATGATATTCAAAACCCTGGCATCTTATACCATAGTAAATCCTCTTCTGTGTGTTCTATGTCACATTCTTCAGACTCTAGTTTTAGTCTGACTATGGCAAAGTCCATGTTCAACAAGTGCTAGTAATGTGTATACATATGCTGTATTAGTTAAAGAAGTGGTGACCAGAGTTAATTTAAAAATCACCAGACATGTGGACAGCATCATTAAATTGCTGGCAGGAAAACTCTCATTTAGTCCACATAACCGTGGTTAAAATTCCTGAGTCCTCAACATCCTGAACTCTCTCTCTGTTTCTGACAGCCACAGAACATGCTGACAAGGTTTATAAAAAGTGTGACCTTGTTCCCTTTTCTGGCAAATTCTTATTTTCACATAGTAAGATGGTAATATCATCCTTCTGCAAAATTGCTGGGGGAAGGGGCAGTGTGGAGTTCAGAATTAGACATATTCTTGGACAGATCAACAAAATCCCTCTCAGATGATCTTATAAGAAAATATGAGTAAATTCATGACATAAAGATTTAGCATATAGTATTTAATTTAATGCTGTTTTATAATGCATTAGGACACAAGGGAAGTAAACTTCTCCCATGTATGCTTTTACAAACACTAGTACTTTCTGTAGCTCTAAAGTTTTTGTAGTCTGGGATAACACTGTTATGAAATCAAAGAAACAGGAGTTTCCAGTTTCATGCTACCTTTAAACTATTTCTCCAACCATCTTTCAGAGGATCCCCTAACTCCTTTATTTATTATCCTCTAAATTAAGCAGTTGTAAAAATGTTAAATCATTCTCAGAGTATTAAGTGTGTCATATATGGTTTAAGAATTTAATACTCTCTTCTTGGTCTCATTTTACTTATTGCAAAGTTTTCATGATTCTGTTGCAGTTTCCCAGCATGTTTAGTATCAGTTTCTGTTGAAAAACGTATTCACAGGTATCACTTTGGACAAATTGTGGTTTAGACAATAACCATTCACAAATGGTTCATTTTACATATGCCATGTGGACCAGATCCTTAATGCAACACTTAAAGCCCTTGGAAAGCTGGAAGGTCCCCTTTAATTTCATTTACCTAGTTGCATATTGAGAGGTGTTTTCATTTGGTTTTTAGTTCTACCCAATTAAAATGTATTGCAATCACCCAAGGATGTTGATATGGATGACTTAATAGAAACTGAACTATCTGAGCAAACATTTCGGTTTTTAGTTTGCAGGAAGGCTTCACATCCAAATGTAGTTCTAACTCCCATCACATCTTGTAAAATTAGCTCCTTTTAATCATCACTGAAATGATTTCTTTTTATATAGTCTTTCAGTCTCTCAATATAGGCAAGACTGTCTTTTACAGAGCCTTGAACACTCTTTTCTGAATCTCTCCTCTTTTTGCACAGACAACATTCTCCAACCAGAACTAGTTAGAAATCATTTCCACACCGCCNCAATTGCATGAAACTGTAACTGAGAAAAGTTTCTTGGGACTGGGAAGGAATTTCTGTTCAGAAAAAGAGGTAATGACTGTGGTCCCAGAAGCACCAATTACTTGTGTATATAATACATTTGTATGGAAAATGCAGGCTTATTCTTTGCTCTGCCTAATTCTGACCAGCACCTTCAACCAGCAGCTCCACATTCCAGATTCATGCTTGGTAACCAAGTTATTGATTATTCTGTGAGGAAGGATGTCAATCGTTTTTTCATTTGTAATAGGAGAAGGGAATTAAAAAAAAGGAAGGCAAGAAGAGATCACCTCATCATCTTGATATGAAACTGGAATATTTCAAAATCTTGCTTTTTTTCTGACCACTATTCAGATCTGCAGGTCTGTCATTTAGTGTTGCATGCTTTGGCTTTTAGACCTTGGGCATATGAATGGATTCAGTTGAGTTATGTTATGTTAAGGAAACACCGTTCAGGACTGGAGCTGCCACAGCTGATCATGGGCATATTTTAGTACAATTTCATTGAAGCCTCTCATCAATTGCATTTATTTGCCTGCAGCAGTAGCTTCACAATTTTTGGGTGTCTACAATTTGCTTCCCCGCTTTACAGCATTCCAAGAGGACTCTGTCCTTCTCAATTTTAGAATCAGTTCTGATTAAAATTACAGTCACTGAAAAATCAATGAAATTACAAACCTTTTGGGATTAAAAAGCCTCTGTAATGGGGCTTGAAGCACTTGGTCCTTGCTCCTTGTGGATTTGGAGAAGTCTCAACTCTGTTAAAGTGTATGATCTAACTCTTTTACTCTGCAGTCTACTCTATGTTGTCCTTACATCTCGATATAATTTTCAATATGAAGACCCAGATCTTCAGACTGTGGTTGGAACTGCAGGTCTTACATGAGATTCAGGGGCAACTTGAACACACCACTGCTGTTTGCACCTTCAGAACAGACTTTTGTAAACACCTGTGAAAGTGTGGAAGGATGATATGTGGTGTGAGATTTTTTGTAAACTACAGTGAATATTACATGAAGTGGGAATATCTCCAGTGTATGTCTTTCCCAAAATGATATTCCATCAGGCCTTGACTAATCTTGCATCCTTCTTTAACTGAGTGTAATAAGTTCAGCAACTTTTTTTTTTTTTTTATTTGACTGAGAATGAAATCTCAGGGAGTAACTTTAATAACTATGTAAATAATTCATCCAAGAGATTGGTACTAACTTTTTTTTCTTTTCTGTAAGAATAGAACATTAATTTTTTTCTATTCTAGAATTAAGTAGAAGTAAGATTTATTTCACAAATTAACATTAATATTAAACATATGGCATGGACTAACAATTAGAATGGCCCTAATAAAGTAATTAAGGGATTCAGCCAGAAGTATCTTTTGAAGTTTTACTTGTTCTCTTTCTATATACTAACCATTAGCCCTACAGACATTCTCTGCCCACACGTAGTAATATGATAATGATCACAGTAACAGCTTTGTTCACAACCCATCTTTGATTTCTTGCCCTTGACATTCCTCCTCCTCTGGCAAGTCTGATTCTGTTTCAGAGCTTTATCATCCTGAGAGATTTATCATCCTGTCAGTGGATTTCTTCTACACCTTGTATTTATTTGTCCCACTCTATGCCTCCCAGTAATTTTTATCTACTTTTTGCATTGTTTGTCAATGTCTTGACAGTTCTCAGAATCTGACACACAGTACAGTGTGTGGCCAGGAGAACTTTCAACAGAAAAACAGGAGTTTAAGTCACGGCTTAAAAATTAATCATAGATAATCCACAGATAAATGGAATAACTTGTCTTTCACAAACATGTTGGTAAGACACAAGATAGTATGTCAGATCTTCCTATGTTATCTGGAGAGGACTAAACTCAATTCCTAGTGCTTCAAACAGTTTCCTCTAGAACTATTTTACTGTTAATTAAAACCCGGTTATGATGGGGTCAGAGCTTTAAATGATGTGACAAACTGAACCAAAATTAGAATGAAGAGACTGATGTGTGACAGACAGTTCTTGTAGTAGAAGGGTTAGAATTAATTAGAGAAGTTAAATTTAAGTTCAAAGCTACAGATGGTTTATGTTATTATATATAAAAAAATAGTCACTTAACATTGTAAAAGCACTCTCCATGTTACCAATCAAGTCACAAGTTAAAAGGCTCTTGGACTTGTGCAATAAGCTTCGGTTCTTCCAGTTGCCTGGTGCTCAGCCAATTTCCCAACTGTGCCTATAATAGTGCATTAACAGCCATCCAGTCTGTTCCCCAAGCACAATATTGGATCTGTCACTGCAACAAATTGCAGATCAGTGACCTCAGCGGTAAATGTTTAGCATTGTGTTTGGCCTGGGTGTTGTATTTTTGATCCAAAAGAAAGGCAGAGTTTCAAGACAAACACCAATGTTCTCTATAACCTTACACCTCATGTTTTAGAATTAAAGTGACATGGAGGAAATGGTATTTTAAACAGTAAAAAGATGAGCTGTTTCCTTCCCCTTCGTTGTTTGTCTTTTTAGTGGTATATTCATGGAAAAATATGACAGGAAAAAAGAGGAAGGAAAGTAATGAGTAACAGCTTCCCTCTCTTTGGCATTGAATGTAAAGAAGCAGTGTCCCTCCTGAGGCAAAGAAGTTTCAAAGCTATGGGTTGAGACCAGTCAGCTTGGTCAGCTGTGCGAGCTACGTATGAGCAAGGGGTGCAGTATACTAGAAGGGGTCTGCAGTGCTTAGTGGACCAAAGATTACTCAAGACCCAACATAAATATTTTTTTCATGTGTTGAGGCATTGCTTTGGTATACTAGATAAAAGGGCTGAATGTCTCTCTGTTATGAGAGCAGATTAAGTATTTTCCTGAAACGCCACTTCTTGGTTTCAGTGACATCTCAGTGCAGTCCAGCTGGGATGTTCCAGAGTTGCTCAGCAATGTGAACAATAGCAGAGCAAAAAGGGATTATCAGATGTCTTACTTCAATGCTCACTACCAATCTAAATGACATGGGAAGGTAGACAACACAGACTTGTGTCTAGAAAGTGAAATAATAATTCAGCAAGTTCCGTTTTGGTGTCAGGAGACATGAATAGCTAATATCCCAAAGCATCTTGATATTCATGGATATTAAGTACTATATCATTTTAAAACATTGTCATCATTCTATTGCCATGCATTCACTATCGTTTCTAGCTTCAATAAATAATATTGTGACCTACAGAGAGTGTCTGCTAGATGAGGATGACTTTTCAATGATGTTTAAATCAAGATAGGTTTAGATACCCTGGAATTTAACTTTGAACAAATGTGGATGTTACTTTTTCCATTATAATGTAGATTTTATCTCCTCACTAACTGCCCATCTAGCTGTCACTGTGCTCTGCTCTTGGGACAGATGCAACAGTACTGCATAAAGAATATTTATTGTTACTGTTACTGTAAGTCCAGGTGGATATTGCAACACTTCACAAACAGCCTTTTGGACTCCAGCAATCAAATGAGTGCTCTTCCGTTCACTGTGTGACCTAAGTATATTATTTAAGCTGATAGGTATTCCAGATTTTAAAAAAGATGCTAAGACTGTAGATGTGTAGTTAATGTGGACTGAAGCCTGAACAAATAGAACAGCTGAAAGTGAATTTTGTCCAGGTGTTAAGCTGTTCATGGCATGTCTGTTCCAGTGCCTATGAAATGAGACAGCATAGTCCTTCAGAGGCCTCCAAAGAGTACTTTGGTCACAAAAGCCTAGGCCTGATTAACAGGACCATATTATTAGACATGAAATTCAGCTTCATTTTTGTGTAAAATAAAATACAATTTTTTTTTATTATCTTTTTTATTTTATTATTACTCAATTCTCTAAAATCATAGAATTATAGAAATATTTAGGTTGGAAAAGATCTCTAAGATCGAGTCCAACTGTTAACCTTGCACTGCCAAGTTCACTGCTAAACCATGTCCCCAGGTGCCACATCCCCATGTCTTTTAAGGACCTTTAGGGACTCAGCCACTTCCCTGGGTAGCCTGTTCCAATGCTTGATCAGCTTTTCAGTGAGGCAAATTTTCCTAATATCCAATCTAAACCTTCCCTGGCGCAGTTTGGGGACATTTCCTCTCACCATTTGTTGCCTGGGAGAAGAGACCAACTCCCATTTTGCTGCAACCTTCTTTTAGGTGGTTGTAGAGAGCGATAAGGTCTCCTCAGAGCCTTCTCTTCTCCAGGCTAAATAATTTCAGCTTCCTCAGTTGCTCCTGTATTATGAGGAGCAGCTGTGCTCCAGACCATTCATCAGCTTCATTCCCTTTTCTGGACACCCTCCAGCACCATAATGTCCTAGTGATAGTGAGGGAACCAGAACTGCAAACAGGATTTGAGATGTGGCCTTTCCAGTGCCAAGTACAGGGGAAAATCGCTTACAGCTATAAGCCTCTGTACTCACATAAGCCGATGCTGTCTGCAGGTAGAAATAACTCTAAACAAAATTGAGTTTCAATGTACATCTCTCTCCACATCATCTCACAAAAAGGCTGAGTAACAACAGGCAAAGCACAGGGTCTCTACCTCAACAGCATCAGTTCGGATACACATCCATGGAGATTGCTCCCAGTGCTGTTGTAGGAGAAAAAGAGAACTCCTAATTGTTCCAAAAGCAACAGCCACAGGTGTGCAGAGAGCTGTGCTTTTTCATGGACAGGCCCTGGCTGGTATCTCTTTGTTAGTGCATCAGCCTGTATTAAGCATATTTCCATAGTTCCTACCCTCATGTTTCAGGAAAGAAACTTTTGCACCCCTGCCATTTACCCATTACAGGGGTAATCTAACATTAAACCTTTTATTTTATTTTTATTTCCACCATTCACAGAGAATCAACCACAACAGCATCAGCAAATTCCCAATGTGTTTTTATCTTCACCTTCCATTTCTAGCCAAATGGACTTTTTCAACAAAAATAGAAGTCATTAAGATTAAACACATGATAAAAAGTTTTGGTTTAGTATTTTGCTTCAACTTCAACCTAGAAGATGCCTAATCAAAAACAAGTGCCTAAAAGCACATTTATCAATTTATATTTGCAGCTTCTTGAATAACAACACTAAATCAAACAGAATTTGTCTCACAACTTTGAATCTTGTCTTTTAACATTTAACAAAACTGAAGCTATATATTGTGAAAATTTTCCTTCAATTGAGATGATGACAGTAAAATTAGCAGAAATCTCTCTCACTGTTTTTCTCTGTAACTTGTCTATTTGTTCTACTTTTTTTCCATTCTTACACCTTTAGAAATGTGTTGTTAATTAGTATAAAGTCTTTATTCAGTTGAGAATAATCTATGCTTCTCTGTACTAATAAAAGCTACCCCACAATTGGAATTACAAAGCAATACTCATAAATGTAACACATTATCTTCTATTATATCTGCATCATGTTTTTTGTTAAAAATAGTATACTTTATAAACCTATGTATTATTGATGGGCTTCTACTAACAGCCTTTGAGATTTCTCTATTATTTTTTCTACTCATTTTCTCTTTACTAATGTCACATCTATATTAAGCATTCATGAAAACTTCTTCTTAGGATTCTCCTGCTACCTTCCAGATCATCATTCCAGCATCTATATTGATGGGGAAGATGTTTTGGTAAACAAAATCTTTCCATGTTTCCTTTTCTGCTTTTCATGTAATTTTATGTCAAGGTTCATTTCACATGCAAACATCTTGCAAAAATATCAGTCTCAAGGAAATCAGCAGGACTCACATTCATTCTAGTGACTCCTTAAATCTTTCTCTTTTGCCTTTAGAAGTAAAAATTTGTCAAATAATTTCAAGAGGTTATTACTGTTGCCTCTACTTTTGCAGTGTCTTTTTTTTGCAAAAGATGAGACCTTTAGATCTTTTATTTAATTACTGTGCATTTGGATTAAAGATACCTAGGTGATTTTTTGGTCCATTGCATTACACCGTCATTATTTCCTGTTAGAACTCTAAAATAGCCATTTTCTTTCAAAATAATTTGGTTTCTCAGTTTTATATCTACTCCTTCTCATGACTCATTTATGAGGAGAATTGGAGAAACATCCCATCAGTCTTCTCAGAAATGTCTATTTTGCTACTGTCCTATTCATATCCTATGTCAGAGGTAAATATTTTGTGGTTTGATACTTTCTGTTGAACACTTATTGTTCTGGGGTTTTTTTGTATTTTTGTATTTTTATTTCTCTAGTGTCTTACAGATAGATAATACAGAAGTGCCATTATGCAATAGTGTCCAAATATAAAGACAGTCCTTTCTATGAAAAGCCTCTCATTTTAAGTATGCCACAAGTCTGCAAAATAAGATGTCATTGTGGTTAACAAAGTGTACCCACTGTGTTGTGAATTACAGGTAAACTTGATCTTGTTCCAGGGTGTGATTGAACCTCAATCCAGAAAAGGTGGATTATCCATAATTCTAAGATACTGAGATGAGTTATGGTGCTCTGGGCCTCCTCAAACAACTGTACCATTTTCACATCGGTACTGGCTTATATCAGCCTTGCTGTAATGTCAGCGGAGCAAGTTTTAGAAGCAGACAGTCTAATACCTAAAAATAACCCAATTACAAACACCCTAGAGTTCAGCCTCCGCTCCAGATTTTTCTCATTATATGGACAGTTGCCTCTCAAGTTTGCACAGCTTCTGGATAAGAAACAAGGGGCAAACAAACAATGCAAATGTCATTGTGGAAGTTTACTACAGACCTCCCAGCCAGGACAATGATGCCAATGAATTATTCTTGACTGAGGGGCACTTTGAAGTCAACTACCCTTGTCCTTATGGGGGACTTCAACTTGCCATAAATTTACTGGGAGCATCACAGACTGGTGGAATCCAGGCCAGAGCATCCTAAAAACCCTGGATGACAACTTTATGGAACAGGTTCTAAGGGAGCTGACTCAGAAAGGTGCTCTCCTTGACCTGCTACTTGTCAACAGAGTGGATATTATGAGAAAAGTGGAGATTGGTGGCCTCTTGGCCACAGTGACCACAAAGTGATTGAGTTTAAATTCTCTGTTGACAGAAGGAAAAGTGCCAGCAAAATGTCAAGTCCAGACATGAGGAGGGCAGACTTCAGGCTGCTCAGGGAATTGGTAAGTAAGGTCCCCTGGGAAAATTCTTATACAGGTGCTGGGGTCTCTCAGTGCTGACCACTTTTCAAACATCACCTCCTATGGGCACAGGAGGTGCTGGCAATTCCCAAACCTCAGAAGTCAAGCAGGTGAGCAGAAGGCCAGCTTGGTTGAGCAGGAATCTTCTCTTGGAAATAAGGCAAAAATGTAAGGTATATGCCCAGTGGAAGCAAGGTCAGGTGACATGGGAGGAATTCAGAGGATTGTCCTGCTCTGCTCTGCTTTGGGGTTGTCTCACCTTGAATATTGTGTGCAGTTTTGGTCACTGTGATATAAGAAAGATATTAAGGTATTAGAGAGCATTCAAAGGAGGGCCTTGAGGAGAAGCTGTATGAGGAGTGGCTGAGGTCACTTGGTCTGTTCAGCCTGGAGGAGACTGAGGGGAGACCTCATTGCAATTACAACTTCCTCATGAGGTGAAGAGGAGGGGCAGGCACTGATCTCTTCTCTGTGGTGACCAGTGACAGGACCCGAGGGAATGACTTGAAGTTGTGTCACAGGATGTTTAGGCGGGATATTAAAAAAATGTTCTTCACCCAGTGGGTAGTTGGGCACTGGAACAGGCTCCCCAGGGAAGTGCTCACAGCACCAAGCCTGACAGAGTTCAGGAAGTGTTTGGACAATGTTCTTTGGCACATGGTGTGACTCTTGGGGATGGTCCAGTGCAGGGCCAGGAGTTTGAGTCTATGATGTTTGTGGATCCCTTCCAACTCAGCATATTCTGTGATTCTGTGATACTTTTAAAATGAAAATATCTAGCTTACATCAAGGCTTAAATTCCTCTAAAGTATCTGGAATCTATAGCGGTGCTGCATTGTGTTTGCTTGGTTTGGTATTTTTTTTTGGTTTTGTGGTGGGTTTTTTTTTGTTTGTTCTTTTTTGGTTTTTTTTTGTTTGTTTGTTTGTTTTTTGGTTTTTTTTCAGATTGTACATCCAGGGTCAGATTTCACAATGCTGATTTTAATGGAATATATTCTACTTACAGGTTTGACTATGAGTATGGATGTGTCAATGTTTAAAGTGTCACAAAAATACTTTTAAATTTACATTCTTACCAGAACAAATGGGAAAATTTCATGCCTCTGATAATGCTGTAATTTATCTGGTGTGGTATCAGCTTGGTCAGATAGTTCTGCTCTGTGAAAAAGAGTTCAAATTGATTTTGTGACTCAGGAGAAGCTAGGAAAAAAGTCATGTATTTAAGGTAAAATCTTCAAGGCGAATCACAAGGAAAATGAAATGTGATGCATTATGTGTTCATCAAATGTATCTATCTCTGTTAATTACCTGGCACACATGAAGAGGAAAAGACCTGAATGTTGTATGTAGAGCCCACTCCAAGTTTTGGGATTTCCCACTAGATTTGGTTATCCAAAATGTGAATTGGAGATGGGGTAGATTCTGTTACCAAATTAGCTGTTCTGTTTGAAGATTTTGGATTTGACCACTCTCTAAGCAGAGCTTCTTTGTAGGTATTAATCTAGGAAATTTTACTGAAAAAAAACTTGCAATCTTTCTGTCTGCAGCAGAAGTTTTAACTGCTTCTTCAAAAAATTTCTACAGTATTTGTGATCATCTAATGCAAAAAAATGTTTCACACTTCTCATATGTGTCCCAGACATCATGCACTTTATTTGTTCAGAGTTCAGACTACAAAAAGATAAAGCTATGTTCCAAATATAAGTCATACATCAACGCAATAGTTTATAATCATCCTTTAACCAGTAGGTCTACAGAGAAATGCTTGGTACTAATTAACAGCATGTGAACTACAGAGTGCAAGTAGTGCCCAGTTTTAAGTTCAGCATCTTGTTTGGGCAGCTTCACCCATCTCAGTTACTATGACTGACTTGAAAGCAGTAATCTTTAGAATGCACTTAGAAATCATTTTATTTTCAGTTCTTGAGGAAAAAAGAACAAACCAAAACCACCCACAAACAGCTAACTTTTTAAAGCCTGTCAGGTGTTAATAGCTATGTGTCTAACAGAGATTTTCTGCTGTTGTAATGCTGGCTGTGATTTATAACCTTTAGCAATTAGGTGTTTCTGCATCATGTTTGGCATTTTTCCAAGAGAAAGTCTACAACAGGTATAGTCCTCCATTGCCAGCCACCACACTTAGATCCCTTTACACTGGTTGCCCCATCCCTTGCAGCGGATTGTGTATTGCAGATATTCTGTGCCTCTGATGGCAAGGTTCTTTAGGTAACTCTGCAAAGTCTTTCAGCTCAGTGTATTATTGTATCACACTACCAACACTGGAGAGCAGGTGAAACTCAATTGGCATTTTTCAGCAATCATTTGTGGAGAAAATTATAAACTATAACTGCTATGGTTCAAATCAGGTTGAAAGATGCTTGTTCAAAAAAAATGTGTGCTTTTTTGGAACTGACTGAAATTATTCAAATTGCTGACAATGTTCTTTACCTGTTAATCATGGAAAAAGGAACAAAACAGGAGGGGAACTAGGAGAGTTTTGGCTCAAGAAAGTACCCATGAAACCCTTACAAAGATAATGTATTTGCACAAAAAGAACTGTAATATATGTATTTTTAATAATGCTCTTTAATTTTGCTGATAAATTACTGAGCCCATCTTTCAAGCTTAAATATCTATGTAATACATAGAATGAGACACAAAAATCCCAGTTCTTTTGAATACCTTAATCAGTGTCTTCAAAGTTGTAAAAAGTATTGTTTATGTTAATCTCCTGCTGCTGCTTTAATGTCCTTCTACTAAATAAGATATTTGAACTAGATGGACTGCTATTACTTTTCAATTCTCTATACAATATGTTCATCTGCATATAAAACACATATACATCAATTTCAATGTCCAGAATACCTTCTCATGAGTTTCATTAACTTACACAATTACGCAGACATGATACCACAGTAGATGATAGAACTAAGGATGACAGTGCACATCAATAATTTAAAATAAAATGCATTACAAGGAATCTCTAACCCCAGATCCCAAGTGCTATAAATGAGGAAACTCAGAGTTAAAATTACCTTTTAAGGATATATTAACTTGTTAAACTATAAAAATATTTTAAGATTGACACCTAAATAAATATAACTGGTCACAAAGTTACCTCTCCCCACAATGAATTTAACATAATAACCAACCCTTATCCTGAAGAATTATGCATGCTCCTGAATTTCTGCACTATAAATAGCCATACTGACACCAGTGGGAGTATTCATACTGCTTAATAATTAAGCAGCTGCATGATCCTTTGATGAATCTTGAGAGCAAGTCATGTACTTTTAAAGACATCTTCCTCATTACATAACTATACGGATTTATGACAAATAGGTGTTTCCAATGTCTAAGGTTTGCACCGACCTCTTTCTCCTGCCATTAGGACAATTTGTCATGGGTTGTGCACAATGTGCTATGTGGGAGAAGCAGCAGAAGCAGGTCAGTGGCCCACCATAAGGCTCAGATTAGAAGTAAGAAAAAGGACACATAAATTTTGCCCTTTGGAGCAGACATACAAATCTCCATATTTTACTGGTATTTAAGTCAGAGATTGAATTAAAAATTTGTAAGTGGTCTCTTTTTCTAGACAGAACTCTGAAAGAATGTTTTTTAAATATACGAATAAGTATCATTGGAACATTTAATTATTTCTGGGTAATTACTGATCAACACATATGGATAGCTGTGATGTTTGATAAAACTGCAGCTGAGTTGATAAACTCATTTTTATAACTACATCAGTTGATAATAACTTTGAAGAACATAAAAAAAAAAAAGGCTAGAAAATCTTGTGATATCAGTGAAGCTGGCTGCATGTTATTTCTTATTCCTGTTATTAGTGTTATCTTGACAAGGAAAACAATTTGTCTCATTTTCCAATTTATTTTACATTCGGTGTCCTAAAAAAGTGCTTATGGTGTCACCAACTTTTCAGTATACTTCATGCATTCTAAATAACAAGGTAATATGCTGGCACAGCAACACAGGGAGGACCTTATTTCCAGGGCCTAATAGCAAAGGTTGCAATGAAAACAAAGACATCTGCAAGAATAAAGGTATTCTTTAAGACAGACTTGCTATGAGAATAGTAGGTACAAAAGCAAAGTGTATCTGTTCTCTAGACAGATTTACTACTGTGAGGATTTGCTAGCATAGCAAAAGAGTGTACTGCAGTTGTCAGTAATTGGCCTTCCCCTGTATTCCCAGTAAAAAGACTACAATCTGGAGGGAAGAAAACTATATAAAGGAAAATGTACCCTCTCATATACAAAGGTTGCTTCACCAGGAAGTGCAGGCAGCTGAAAGTGTAATATGTGAAACCTGAATTGGACTTGACTGTTCTGGTGATAAAGACAGGCCTTCTTTCTCTTAGGTCAGAAATAGTTTGTGAGCACACAGTTCACTAGAAATGAAGATGGAAACTCCATATTGTTGCATGTATCTTATACAGAAAAGCAAGAACAGAAAGCAGCTTTTGGTGAAATACTGTTCCTTATTAATGCTGTGGATATGTGTATAAGATTGTGGATTTATAGACTTATTTTTCCTTTAGATTGTATCAATCCTGCTGTGAAGCTCATTGCCCACAGAGAATATTTCAAGGCAGAGCTTGAGCACAAGTTAGTGGTGATGGATGAACAAGCTGATTTTCAGAGTCAAATGGGAGTTGAACTGGGTGCTCCTTTACCTAAAATTTTGTGTATTCTCTAATATATATGATCTATGACAGACATGACCCAGACGTACCTTTTTACTGGTCAGTTCTGATCTGAAAGGTATGAATTATATGAACTATGGAAATAATTCATAGCTAGCAATAACAGTAAAAAATTTGTTGAATGGCAGCAACTCATATGTATTTAAGAAGATTGCATAACACCATTAATACTGCTGACATGACCAGTAGATAACAGAAGATGCAGTTCTTGGGTAATGCTGTCCAGCATATGGCAGTATGAGGGGATGTGGTGATACAGGGATATATTGCGGGATTGTCACTCTGTAAGGTAATGCTGGATGGTTATCATGTGGGGTCACCAGCTCTCACTCAGGAGAAGCTCATTTCTAATCCCAAAGTCTAAAAACTTGCACATGCTGCTTTTTTTGGGTTTTTTTTTTTGCTTTTGTTTTTTGTTTGGTTTTTTGTTTTTGTTTGTTTGTGTTGTTTGTTTGTTTGTTTTGGGTTTGTTTTTTGTTTGTTTGTTTGTTTTGTTTTTTGGGTTTTTTTGTTTGGTTTGGTTTGGGTTTTTAGTATTATTCACGAGTTTCATGAAAACAGCCACCATTAGGACAACCATAGAGCATGAGACATAGGATGTGTCCCAGTTGCCTGTACAGTGCAGCCTGGTAGCTGAGGCTGCCAGGGACCAGCATCTGACAGCCTTCTCACAGTAACAAAAGAATGACTCTGACTGGCACACAGTCGGTGAGATGTGTCGGAGAGGAAAAACACTCAGGGCAGACAACAAAGTAAAAAATAATGTATCCAGAGCCTATGGGGTAGTATGTAGATGAATTTACAGCAATGTCAGGAGTTTTATTCACGGAGTAAAAGGTCTTGTCTCAATATTTGATTAAAGGAAGAACATTTCCTGCTTAAAAAAAAAAAAAAGTCCTAATTCCCCCCCAGTGTTTACAGGGCTGATCACAATATGAATTATAGATTAAACATAAAATAAATTTTTTTCTCTTTCATGTCCAGGTAGTGAAGAAGACCAATAAACTTGTGTCAGTAGCAATTGCACATCTTCAGTAACTATCATGCATATGAGTTGAGTACAGGATTGCCTGAGGAAGAAGAAAATACAAGTTGACTTTTTTGTCCCATTATCTCTTTTCATCTTATTATCTTCATTTCATTATCCAACAGTAACAATAAATAAATAAATAAAAGTGACAGCCATTCCTACTCAACAGATCAGAAATACATTATTTAGTATTTTAGTCAATTCCCTTATTTCATTGTAAATGAAGTGATGTTTTTCTAGTCAAAATGGCTTGTTTCACATTTCTCCAAAATCCCCAAGAAATTTACACAGGGTCTTTGGCTGACCTCAGCGTAAACCTCACTGGAAGGGTGGGAATCCACTCTAATACTTCTGGAAGACTAAAGATACACAAAATATATATATTTATTTTAAGTCGGTTTTAACTGTTTTACAAGGAATGAATTTTTACATTGTTTGATGAAGCTGAAGAACCTACAGCACATCTGGAAAATCATGGGTCAGTGAGATTCAGTATCAAGATCAAGGAAACAAGAAGTTTCTAACCAACTGCTTTGTATATAACATTTTTTCTTCTCATAGCGACATTGACTGTACCCCGGTTCAACAAAGGCAGAATGCCTTCAGGCTGCCAGAGTTGCACACTAATTCCCCCTTGACTGTTTACACTTTGCTTGGCATTGGATAGACTAATACAGTCATTTAAGTGGCTAACCCTAATATCTCCAAAGTAGAGCTGTCTGAAACCGTCACATCAGCCCTCAGGCACAAGGGCAGAGAGCACTTGATATGAACTGAGACGTCAGCCAAAGAGTTTCCAAAGTGAGAGTTTCTGGGATTTGGGGGAAGAGCTGTGAAGCTGCACGACAGTGACATTAGCTTCTCAGTCACAGCTAGTGAAGGCCTTCTAAGTCCTTAGAAGAAAAGGACACACATCTGTGAAATTATGACTCATGTTTTCCTTATTTCTGCCTCTTCCATGTCCACTTCCTGGTCTTTTTGCCAATTGGAGGGACTTCCATTACATCTTTTGTTAGTGGATAAAAATGAGTCTGTGTTGGCCAATCACAGTGTAGCTGGTTTTCAGCATCTCCTCTATACAAGAGACTGCAGAGCTTCCAGAGAACAAAATTTGTCATCTACATTCATTTTCTAACTGTGACTTGATAACAAGACTCTGTGAATTTAAAATGTTGCTGAATAATGAGAAAATATTTGTCAGGATGCTGCAGGAAGGATTAGTGGATTTGTATGAATAGGTTGGAGGATGCCATGTAATGGCATATCCACTTTGGGAACTAAGTGTAATCCATGAGGAAAATATTTTCCATGCAGCTAGGAACTGTGTAGCTCTACCTCCTCTCAACCTTCCTCTTTCAAGCTGCTCTTTTCAAGGGCCTGTTGTTCTACCTAAGAAGACTCTTCTGTCCGCACTCCAAACCACTCAACAATATGTAGTGTATATGCTTAGGAATTATTTTTCATGGGTGACATTTTATCAGAAACTAANGTTGGATCATTGTCATGTTGAGCCAGAGATGTGTTGAAATGTGCCCACAATGCTTCTAATTGCAACAGCTGCTATTGCCCCATTCTGTTTAACATCTGCTTCAAAGTAATAATTCCACTGACGCCTCTGATGTATCTGCCAGCTGTTTCTAATAAACCAGAAAAGTTACAACCCTTTTAAGTGACAATCATTCAAGATGCTCCATAATTGCATAACTACATAGAAGAATGAGGCTCTTTCTAAACACTATCAACTGAATATTTTGTTTATTTCTGAAGAAGGCTTTTATTTCTGGATGAGCTCAACAGAAGAAAACAAAAAAAAATCACACACCAAAGTTTATCATAACTATCTGAAAGAAATCATGAGGGACACTTAAAGAAACCTCTGTACTATAAAACCAACTGGAAAGTTCAAAGACTCATAAAGTTCAACTGTAGCTCAACTGGGCATTCATCTGGAAATTTAGATCAAACTCCTGAAGGCATTTTTTCTCTTCTGCAGCAGTAAAAGATGGGTTAAATATGTTATAACGTACAAAACCCCCCAGAAGAATAACAAAATGGAGGTATTCTAACTGCTTCTTTTCTGAAAAAAATCTTCATAGGAACTTTCACCTTGAAAAATATTCCATGAAATATTCCCCTCATAACCAATACTCTGAGTTGCAGTCATCTATTATAGCCAATACTTTGTTACAAAAATTAAACAACTGCAATTGATAAAGAAAAAAAGCATAGACAAATATAGAAAAATGTTATGGAAAAATAGTATATTTTTCAGGCAAAAACCAACTCTTGTTATTAAATTTTCTTTGTCTGGATCCAGTGAGATATCTTGTTTTTCATTTCCTTGTGAGTATGTCAAGGAAGAGTATAAATTCTGAACATAATTTCAAAATGTTATTGTTTCTTTACTCTCATACGTAAATGCGCTAGATACCTGGGTTTCACCCCATCAGCCCACTTTTCAGGGGTTTGTGTCCTATACTTTTGTTAGCTTGTATCCCAGAACTTTAAGAAATGTATTTAAGCTGCTCTGTGAGTCCAGCCAATGGTAGACCTTGGGATCATGTCTCCATAAAATCAAGGACATCTTAAAGAACACCACAAGCTGCATGCCATCTGCACGTAGAATATCTTTTCTTCAGGGAAACCAAGGCTTAAAGGGGACAGGTTCATCCATGTGCATGCCAAAAAGACAGCTGAAGTGTAACTAGGAGTACACCTGCACATGAGAACTTGNATAATATTTAATAAAAAAAAAAAAAAAAAAAAAAAAAAAAAAATCAGCTGGCACTTGAGATCTCATTCAGCCCTTTCTGTTGTCTGAGTTGCTTCAGAAATGACACAATTCTTTATCCTGCTTATGTAAAATTATTATATATATATATATNTATCTGAAAGAAATCATGAGGGACACTTAAAGAAACCTCTGTACTATAAAACCAACTGGAAAGTTCAAAGACTCATAAAGTTCAACTGTAGCTCAACTGGGCATTCATCTGGAAATTTAGATCAAACTCCTGAAGGCATTTTTTCTCTTCTGCAGCAGTAAAAGATGGGTTAAATATGTTATAACGTACAAAACCCCCCAGAAGAATAACAAAATGGAGGTATTCAAACTGCTTCTTTTCTGAAAAAAATCTTCATAGGAACTTTCACCTTGAAAAATATTCCATGAAATATTCCCCTCATAACCAATACTCTGAGTTGCAGTCATCTATTATAGCCAATACTTTGTTACAAAAATTAAACAACTGCAATTGATAAAGAAAAAAAGCATAGGCAAATATAGAAAAATGTTATGGAAAAATAGTATATTTTTCAGGCAAAAACCAACTCTTGTTATTAAATTTTCTTTGTCTGGATCCAGTGAGATAATTTGTTTTTCATTTCCTTGTGAGTATGTCAAGGAAGAGTATAAATTCTGAACATAATTTCAAAATGTTATTGTTTCTTTACTCTCATACGTAAATGCGCTAGATACCTGGGTTTCACCCCATCAGCCCACTTTTCAGGGGTTTGTGTCCTATACTTTTGTTAGCTTGTATCCCACAACTTTAAGAAATGTATTTAAGCTGCTCTGTGAGTCCAGCCAATGGTAGACCTTGGGATCATGTCTCCATAAAATCAAGGACATCTTAAAGAACACCACAAGCTGCATGCCATCTGCACGTAGAATATCTTTTCTTCAGGGAAACCAAGGCTTAAAGGGGACAGGTTCATCCATGTGCATGCCAAAAAGACAGCTGAAGTGTAACTAGGAGTACACCTGCACATGAGAACTTGAAAAATATTCCTTTCCCTTCAAGTTTAGAAGTTTTTATACAGCTCTGCTCTCGGCAGCTGCATTGCAACATGGCTGCAGATAGATTGCCCTGCTCCTCTATCAGATTATATGAGTCATTCTGAGTACTTGGGCATTTGCGCTGTGGACTGGTAACTGAACATTTCTGGAGTGCAGAGGGAAGGCTGGTCTATACAGTATTTTGCCCTTTATGATATAAAAATTTACAAGAATGTTATGGTGTGGATGTCTTCCTATGGGGCCAAAAGATCTGGAAAGTCAGCTCATGAGTGAAAAAACCTTGTTTCTTCAGCAGTCAAGCTGTGGTCTGTAGAATACAGGCGGTATGCTGAAGACAGCAGAGAAAAAAAAGATTATTGTCACCAGGTACATATTTTTTTTACACAGTAATCTAGATATCACTTGATCTAGATGTGTGCAAGGCAAAAAGGACCCCGAGTCATTATTGTGTCATTATCTACTTAAAATCAGTTGTGTGCTTTTTGGAAGATGTCTCCAACGTGCCCCAAATACTTGTTTGAACTCTGCGTGTCAAACTTTTCATAAGAGCAACTCTTACCTTATGGCTGATACTGACCCCTATTTCAACCTTTTCATGATTGGTCTTGTTCTTGTTTCCCAACAAACCTAAAGTAGAACAGGATAGAAAACATGACATGATGTTGGCTCTATCCACTGTCTATGTGAAGCAAGGAGTGGCTGTTTTTCTCTGAGATATGAGTACATGAAGTACAGGAAAATGAGGCCAATGTAATGCAACCAAGCAAGAGAACAATTTTTCTTACACGTGGAGGGCTGCAACCCAACCCCATTTTATCTTAGCAATACTACTGAAAAGTAATAGTGGAAGTAACACTTCCACAGTTATACAAGAGTCTTAGGAGAGGATAAAAAAGAAAGTGCTCAAAAATAGCTATTTATGCACTGTGGGAGAAGAGACCCTGGAACATTTATAATGTAGCCAACTGAAAATGGATTAAGTCTTAACAATGCTAAGGAAATAATGTAATGCTAAAATACTGATACTGTTTTCAAATGCTATATTCTGCTGTCATTTATATCTAGAGAGAAAATAGGCATATTACAGATCTGAGGCAAAAAAAATTTATCTAGCACTTCTTGCGATACTGAGGAATGCCTAAACAGGTAAACTAAGTTTATTGTTGATGATACAGAACTAAATGAAAGGCTGCTGAGGGATATTGATTTGGGCTTTCAGGAAAGCAAAAGACAGAGATAATATGCATGCCATAGACTAGAATTTTTCAGAAGATCTGAGAAAAAGTCTGACAATAGTTTAGCCAGAAAAACTGTCTGTACATGTTCTGTGACATTACATCTTCACCTAGGATCTGCCAGCCTTCAGTAGTGCCAAAGATCCTGAAAATTAAAACAGTGTTATTCTGTGTACAAGGTGACCAAGCAACCAAGCCTATCTAACAACAAGCCACAAATTCCTTGTTGAAATAATGCGAGTGATTTGGACAGTACTGAAGGATAACAAATTATCTACCACACTCCTCAGAGTCTTCACAGTCTGTATTCTTTTAAAAAGTCCAATCTGGCATTAAAGAAAATGTTTCACAGTATCAATTATTAAACAAGAGAAGTTAAAAGAGGCACAGAACAAGCTAAAGCACATGTGCTGAAACAGTACTAACAGCACAATACTTGTAAGCACCTCCAGAGACACGAAAATCTAAAGTACAGCACTATACATTAGTCATCTATCACACTTGGCTACCGCAACATAACTGTCAGAACTGGAGCTAAACTTGAACACATTTGAGGTTTCTTACTACTTGGTTGATGTGTCTGGTCAAATCTGAAAAGATAAATGACAGAATTAGCCTCAACTATATTTAGTGAAAATATTTAGATGACTAAGTGATATTTAAAAATGACTAGCTGATGAAAACATGTTGACTGGTTTAGATGAGAAAAAAAATCCCATCAAATCAGAGGAAGGGAAGAAATATTCCTAGAGCATATAACTGACCATGGAAAAGAATCCCAAAGAAACCCTAAGTTTCCCATTTTGAATTTAGACCAGCCAGAAAAACAGCAACAGAAGAACACTGGAAATTCAGGAAGGCTTGTTGAGATAGCAGCTTATAATACAATAAAAACAACATCAGCTTGGAAAGGAACCTGATTACAAGAGCTCATGTAAATGATCAGGTTCAAACAAAGTAAAATTCCATTTGTGGTTAGAAGTACTGAAATACACAGAATGCATATTCCTATCAAGAATCAAGCAAATGACAAAATGAAGTCAAGTGACAAAAGCTGAAGTCACAGCCAACAAAAGACCAAAAGGCTCTTACAAGTCCATAAAAGGACTATAAGAGGATTCTGAGAGATACTTATGGCAAAGGGGTGAGAGAAGAACTGTGCATTTGTCTGCTCCTGCAGGAAAATTATGCCTAAGGAAAACAACTTTCTGTGTGGCCTGAGAGAACACAAGGGGCAATGTGAACATTTAACTTGAAAGAGGGCAAGCCTGACTAAGAACAGCAACAAATAAACAGACTGGGATTCCACTTTCTCATAGGTCAGTCATCTCTCACCAGCAGTGCTATGCTCTGTAAGGGTTTTTTTCTGGTACAAGACAATGTCCATGTCTGATTAATGCTGTAATATCTGACAGAAGATGACATATGGGAAAGAGATCTGCTCCAGCTGTCTCTACCAGGTCACACTGCAGGATCCTGACACACAGAAGCTGCAGAATAAGAAAAAGCCCAGCAGTTTCTACCCATAAAATGAGACCAAATGGAAGAATCAGATCTTTAAGTTAAAATTGCACACTTAGTTAAATTTTACTTATTTCATAATAATCAACTGCAGTAGATAGCATAATAAAACTATATGCAGTTCCAGGCAGGTGTTTCAACCTCCCTTGAAGCTGGAAACATCATACCTGCTTCTGAGCAGTTGCTGCCCACTCTGAGTCTGAGTGTCCCTGCACACTCACACCTAGACCAAAAGTGGTTTTGAGATATATTTACTGATGGAGAATATTAGAAGATAAAGTCATGAGGAAGGAAGCAAAGGAAGAAAAGAAAGGAAAGGAAGGAATTCAGTTTATTGTGTGCATATCTTACTTGAGTAGACGCAATTCCTTCAGCAAGCAGACTTCCAAGCTAAGCTTCCCAGTTTACATCCTTAGCACACTTTGTACATTTCTTTCCTCTACTGGAAGAATCCTGTGCTCCTCAGCTCACCCCTCTAAATCATTAGTAGTTTGTAAATAATAGAACTACAAAGTAGTATATGTGGCTCTGCATTTCCCCATGATTCAAAGGCCATCTTTTTTTTCCATGCCCACTATTAACATTATTTAATCAGAAACTCCTTTTCAAGAGTAGTGCTACTACAGGTTGCCAGTTTGTTAAAATAAGATATAGCACTGAACATTTTAAATAAATAGTATTTCTTTGCTTTCAGGTCATCCCTAAACAAAAATATAATTTTATTTCATAAGGATAAAGAATGATATACATGATATACCTATACTCCATGTTTCTATCCAAACCAATATTCTTATCTGGCACCATCTCTAACCTTGAAAATATACTTCCAGAGTCCCCATCACTATGTAGATCTGACTATAAAATTAGTATGAACACTGCCATAAGTCTTTCCTTAACTACAAATGCTAAAAGAAACCTCAAGGTTCAGAAGATGAGCATTTGTTCATGGAATCACAGCTTATCTCAAGTTGGAAGGGACCCGTAATTGAAATGCATTCTCCTGAACTATTTAGAAAGAAGATGATGATGAAGAAAGAATAATATTGGCTGTAAGTGATAGTCAAACTGACAAGCAGCAAGATCTTAATGTTAGAAGGCTCTGTTGGGTGCAGATTCCAATTCCAAATCATTGTGTGCCTCATTTTTAATGCAATCAGGTTGAAAGCAAAATACAGATCACCTCTGTCAAATTTGTCTCAGCACTCACTTTGTCATATTGGCAATCTTCTTCCTTACTATTGACTTTCCATTGCAACACATTACTAAAACAAAATGATGTTTTTACTTGTGAAACAAAAAGTGAAATGATTAATACAAACTCTTGTGTTGTGGTAGTGAACATAAATAAAATAGTAAGATTTAGGAAAATGGAAAATTACCAGTGATGAAAGAGTTCATGTATTTCTGCAAAGGCATAAAGTTCCTTCTTTTTTTCCACCCCCGCCCCCCCCAACAATCCTGGGCAAATGCTCCTATCGTAACAAAAGTAAATTACCTTAGGGCAGATGAGACGTCTGATTTTTTTGTCAGTGTGATGCTTGAAAAATAAAATTGAAAGTCAGAATAAAAATAGTATTCCCAGGCCCTTAAGCAAGGACAGGCATACTCACACTTAGTGATATGTTTTTGTACAGGAGTTCATCCATTACGGGTTCAGTTTACACCCACACTTGAGCAGCAAGTAGGAATCCAGGCTAACAATTCTAAATACTTGATTGCAAGAAAGAAGCTCATAGTTAGAGATTTGAACAATCGGCTGTTCACCTACATCATACTTCAAATGCAAAAAGGAATACAAGACCCAGCTTCTTCAAACATTTACCCTTGCGTGTGTTTTTTTATAAAAGCAAATGTCAACTAAGGGTCATTCTTCTTCATAAGTAATGTTAAGTTTGAACTCCCACTAGCACAAGATCCCTTGATCTCCTCAGGAGTTATATGCATGTACTCCAGCTGACAATTTTGTCCAGTGACTGGTTATGCAAAGATTTACATTACATAGTATTAATAGTGCTCTTTGTTCAGCATTGCATATTACCACTGTACCATTCCACATGATCATTAATACCTGTTTTATTACAGTAATGTGCTGCTGGTATGGCAAAAGTACTAGCCAAAATAGAGAGAGTGTGAGGTATCATTTTGATGCAATCAGTGCTGCAGCAAGTCCTTGTCTGAACAACTTTCAGTGGATGCAATGAGTGCATATCAAATGCTTTTACTGTACTTTGAACGTTTGTTCAGATTGCAAACTTTCTTTAGAAGCACAGTCAGTGTTTGGTGGTCAAAATTATTATCTGGCTGGAGACAAGTCTTGCTCATCAGCATTCTGTACAATTGTCACAAGCTGAAGGAGAAAAGAGGAGGAAGGGAAATGAAATCAAACAACAAATCTCAAGAACTAGATACACAAATGGGAGAAGTGATTAAAGAAGATCACTGAGGTGGAAAACAAGGGCACTGACAAGTTGTTTAGAAACAAAAATTCACATACTCTAAAACTGATGCATTCCAGTAGAGCATTTGCCCTTCTGGTTCTTTGTAAGTTTCCCTTAGAACTGAATTATTATGCAGAAATTAATAATTTGGTGGGGCTGAAAAGATAGGATGTGGCAAAATTTTATGAAAGATTCATACATAGACATGGTACTGATGCAGAAGAAGGTAATAAGGTGCCCATACAGCTGAAGGAAGGAAAGGAATGAACTGGTACACTGGGGGGGGAAAAAAAAAAACAAAAAACAACCACAAAACAATCCCAAGCCCCCCATGCCCCCCAACAACAACAACAAAGCCAAACCAAAAAAAGAAAAAAAAAACCAAAACAAACAAACCAAAAAAAACCCAAAAAAGAGCAACCAGCTAGCCAACCAAAAAAACTTGCCTTTTTACCTCTTGTTCTATTTAAAATCATAATCTCTATGATAATTTGATATTCCCATTTACTTTTTTCCAACATTTATTTTTTCTCAGTCTCAATTTTGAGTTTTGGCTTTTGACCTGTTGGCAGCAATGTTAACAGTCAGAAGCATGTCTGTATTTGAAAAAGAGGGTTAAAAATGTATTCTATACATTTATGTCATTATAACAACTTAGGGTTCATGTGCTAACATTCACAGAAAGTATGAAAACTACTCATTACTAATCCAATTAAAGTCAAATGAGTTTGTCTTGGAGACTACTACATGTTCACAGTGGTTAAGAGGGTCCTAAATTTTACATACTCTGATTTGCAGTCATCAAATACCTACAGTAATTGAAACTACTCATGATAGAACAATGAGAAAGTAAAGCAAAGGCATCCAGTTCAGTCTGTTTTACTGTCTAGATCTTCTACTGCCTTGCTCTTCCCATAAATGTAGACGTGACCTGAGAATGTTCATCCCAAGTTAGGCTGACCAATTTTTTGAAAGGATGCTGATGACCTTAATTCTGGAGCCTCATGTGTTCATGGGTGATGACCAAATTACCAAAATCAGTGCTGCCTGGAATCAGCCTTATGGACAGAAAAAAATCACAAGGTAAAGCAAACTACTCAGTGCCTTTAAAATATGGACCAAACCAGGATGAAAACTTTATCAGACAAAATTACAAAATGGAAAGGCAAACTCGTTTATACTGGTGGAGACTTCAGCTCCCTAAATTCCAGATTTTTCAAGAGCTTTTTTCCAAAATCTCTCCAGAAAGATTGTAGGCTCCAGAGGCGTCCTCAGTGTTCCAGAGATATCACATTTATGTTTTGCAGTAACCCGAATCAGAGTGTGCCACCTATGGCAAAAGGCCAAATCCTATATAATCCCATTCTCTTCAGCAGTTGTTGTCTCAGAAGAGATGCTTTGAGCCCACATTAGATTCCCTTGAGTGAAACTATCTGCATATATTTTTCTAGGGTTTCTTTTTTTCTTTGAGTGTAAATATATCTTCTCAAGTAAATAGTCTTTACATCAATACAGTAGATATCCTGATACCAGCATGTGTCAACAAAAATTATGATCCCTCCCCTAGCGTGGAGGAAGAGTGACTAAGTTTGATACCTCTTTGCTGCTATATGTACATAAACAACTTCAGTGGAACCATGTTTTTGTCACTTTCTATTTTAAACTTTTCAGATGTGATCTCTCATTTACTCTCATAGCATAAAAAATGAATGCTACTTATGTGACAAGATGACCTTCCTCTAGCTGCTTCGTAGTCTACAATACACAAAAGCTGACAGACCAGCAAACAGTTTTACAGTTAGTTACTCAAGATCACATTTCAGTGCCAGTTTCAGACACTATCAATTTTATCACAACTTCATTTTGATCAGAGGCAATATGACCAGCTATTTATATGTCTTCTCAGAACACTGAGGAGGACAAGATCTGTCACAAACCAGACTCAAAACATGTTGATTAGTTCTAGTAAGTTCTGTTATTGTTTTTTTTCTGTATTTAATTCATTTTAGAGAGGGAGATGTGTGTTTCTAACCCCACATAACAATGATGAATATGAGTTTTGGCATTTGGCATAATTTGATTTGGTGCCCTTCATTTATATTGCAAAAAATTTCTACACAAATACACAGAATAACTATAATTTCATTGGTGGTTTTGAGGAGATTGTTTGACTGGGGGGTTTGTTGTTGTTGGTTGGTTGGTTTGTCTTCTATACAGCTAGTGGTATACACCAGTACAGTATTTAGCTCTTTGATTCCTAATGCTTCTGGCACTTATTTTTTGATCACGTACTATGATGCTAGACAGATAATGCTACCTTAATATTTCAGAGGACAGATAACACATTAGGATCATACATAGGTCCCACACAGTGAAGGGTTGACTATTCTGCCAGCTCCAAACATGAAAGCACAGTGAAAATGTTTATACGTTTAGAATTACAAATATTTATGAGCCTCTGAAGGATGTAGATTCTAGCTGATATAACAGCTGTATGTGAAGATCCATTGACCAACTATGGTAAATCTTTCCAAAAGAGAAAGATGGCTACAATTAGGATAGAAATGAAGTTCTTTCCAAGGAACAGTTTTAAAGGCATTAATCAACATAAAGTATGGATAGTAAAAAGTTATTTATCTAACAATGTACTGAGACATCTTCAATTTACTCTGAAAAATGTTTAATCAAGAAACATAGCAAAGCCTTAGTTTCATATATCACTCATGAAATGGAAGATACCAAACTATCCTCAGAGTGTAATTATCTGTTATGATTTGAGAATGGTGCTTCCTAAATCATCCTCAATGTCACTTTTTGCAGCATATACCGTATTTTGGGAAAATGCAGCCCAGATTTTAAACTGGCTCATAAGAACTGGCACACATCTGAAGATAGTTTGACTTGAAGTTTTGCCTGAAAAATAACCATTAATTTCAAGAATAAAAACAACTTATTACACAATAAATATATTTTCAAGTATCTTCCTACTTATAAGGACCCTTATATATATTATGGAATTTCTAGATTTTCTACAAAATCACCCTTTTCAAAAATTGCCATTTATTCAACAAATACATATCAAACTCTGCAATGCCCACCCAGAAATTTCTTATGACAGTCTATATTTATAGATATATATGTATATACAAACCACATACACGAGTTGTTTAAAATAAAACTCTTTTATCTCATAAATTATAAGCCAGTCTAGAAAGTCATTAATCAGGAGGAGAAGATGCTGTGGTCCCAGTCCTCAAAATATCTGAAGCTCTTGAGTGCTTTTCCCCCCTGCATTACTTCTGACTTTGAGTTAGAAAATTCCACTGAATTACTTTTGACATTGGTCGAAGAAGTTTCATGTTTTAATGGACTATGATGTCATGTGCAAGAAAAAGCTTATGTTCGAAGAAAAGGCCATCAACAATAAAACACTGAAATCTTATGTAACTGAATATAGATTTCACTTGTACTCAGCAATGCATATTAATACGGCAGCGAATCACTGCAGCCTGCTACTGTAAGCAATACTATTTTAACAGGAGGCTCTTAGAAGAAATCTTGACAGCATATGAAAAATGTTTCCATTTTGCTTTGCTTTAAATTGCTAATCAACTGCTTTCTCTTGATGGCCATTTCCCAGTTATTTCAAGAAATAACTATATGTTCAAATATACAAGCATCGTTCAAATGAAAATAAACAGAATCAATGTGCTTTTAAAGCTGTTTATGATTGTATATGAATGACACATTAGCTAAACTTCACAATAGACACATCACAGGGGCTTTTCTTTGTAACTGGAATGTACTTTTCACAGAATAGATTACCTGCTGGGAACTGAGCAGGCTGCATATATATGCTAACCTTCTAATTGAAGGCATTTCATTTAATTAAAGGCAGAGTTGTGACCTGGCTGACATAACATTTTCCGTGTGTTAAAAGTGCAACTTTTCTTATCTTGCACATGCTGTCAGTGCTCTTCTAGATGAGGCACGGAGAGACAATGCTTCCACTCATTATCATTCTACTTGTTTTATCATTATGTCTGTTCCTTTTGATGGGTCAGAAAATGAGCATTATTCATGATGGTTGTTGAGATAATTCAGCTTTCTGTACTCCTGGTAACACTCAAAGAAAAGTCAAAAACAACAAGCCATGGTACACTGAGTTGTTTAAGACATGCTAAAGCATGCTTTTAACCCTAAATTTAGGAACTTTGTGGCATATTTTTTAGTCTTGTAAGCTGATTTCTGTACAAAGTTACTGTGTAAGATCTCTCTGTTTTATGGGTAAAGCATGTCTCTAACCTGTAGCTAGGGGAAATAGAGCAGAGAAAGACTTTTAATCAGCTGGCTGACAAAGAAAGAATATATATTTAAGAGGGACATTCATGCAGTATCAGGGATAGCCCTATTAAAACCTAATTTCTTTAAAAAATGGTTGTGGTACAGAGGCAAGAGTTTTTGATTGAGACTCATAGTGGCTCTCCTGATCTAATCTTGATCAGCACCGGAGTTAATAAGTCCTTTACTCTGGATTATGAAGGTCGTGGATAACACCTTGAGGATGGATCTTGCACACCTTTTAGAGTCCAGATCCTTCACTACCAGAAAATAACTGACTATTTGAGGAGCTGGGTAGGAGAGTACATGGCCTGGAATGCACTGTGTGGTGACTGGTCTGCATATTTTCATTGCAAACATCCACAGAGTCCCTAAATTGGTCAGTGTCCCCTTTTAAATAACTGTGTTAAATGTGCTGTGCATGAAAATACCCATCATTATGGTTTCCACATGACAGAATAAATTGTATTGCTATGAGTTCTTAAAAAGCAGTAGGAAACAAAGAATATTTCCCTTATTTGTAAAGAACTGCTTCTAAACTTGTTACAGCATTTACATGCTAAAGGACATAGGTGAGAATACTCTCCAGAATTACATTAATTGCTCCCTAATGTATTTTTATTAACCCACGCTAAAACTTAAAAAAGATTCCATTCTCACATACTGGGTAGATATCTGAAATAGAAAGCACCTATCATTTACTGTTTATACATAGCAGTAGCTGTTTTTCACAGAGGCAGTTGTAGACTAACAAAGTTAATTCCCCTGGTGGTATTCAGATGATTCAGTTGCTTATAAATCCACAACTCTTTATTCCTAAGAAAATATCCAAAATTAGTGCATTTTAAAATTAATGAATGAAATGAATTCATGTGTATGAAGGATTTTAGCTGAAGAATATACTACTTAAAATATTTAGCCTAATTTAATTTCTTGTTGTTTATCATGGGGATGATTCAAAGCAACAGAAGTTAATGAAAGTTATCTGTATGGTTATTAGTTAAAACAACAACAAAAACAATTACCTTGCCTATAAGATAGTATTCTTTGGAGTCTTGCAGTATTTTTAAAATAATAAATTTCACTAATTACTTCCTTATTCAAGCTAAACCTTCTCTAAATTATGGTAATTAAAATAAAAGAATCAAATACAGCATAAATACAAATTAGTAGGATTTCTCTTTTTTTGACATCAGTTTTTGGAACATTCAGTGATCTTTTCTCTTTTACTCTGGACTTTTAGGGAACTGCTGTAGCTGTGAACTAGTTTTTTAAGTCCTGAAACTTTTCTAAAGTATGCTTAAGGCTAAACCATGTTCTGACCTCTCTAGGAAATAATACACTGGATACAGTAACCATGACCATGATGAGATGAAGTAAACACAGAGCAAACAGATCCGCCATACAGATGCAATGTAAAAGCTGTCCCAGGTTGTTCCCATTTTGAGACCTTGAGGTCTTGGACTACCATAGCGTTGCTGAAAGAACCGAAGCTCTTGAAACGGAAAAGTCAACTTAAGAACAATGAGGATTGTCATTCATTGTTCTCCACATAAATAAAAGTTTGTGAAGGAAAAGCAAAACCAAACAATTGTCTAAATTCGATAATGCTATACTTGCAAACCAAAATATACTAAGTTTTTCCATTCTCCAAGGAGATATTAATATGCTCATTTTAAGAAGCAATTGAAACTGGGTAGCAACCATTGAAACAAGCAATCTCTTTCTAATAAAAAATAATTTATCCAATAGGTCCACTAATTTTGTGCCAAGCTGTAACCCAAATGTTGCTGTTCCAAACTGACTTTACTTTTGGCCAGGTATGCAGGACTTGGCTGTGAGCAAGGCCTTTACTTCTGATTATAGAACAGCTCTTTAACTCTCAAGATATTTTGCATAGATTTGAAACATTGACAACCATTGAGTTTAAATGTTCTTTATAGTTCAGGCATTTTTTGTTTTTACAGATTTCCTTTCAAATCTCCAGAGCAATTAAGACTATCATATACAAGCTTTGGACATGCTCAGCCCCATGAAAGATTTCTAGCTGTGGTGTAGTAACAACAAAAATCCCCTGAAATCCAGGTGTGGTCTATCTTATTCCATTAGTGATTAGCAGTTTTCCCCACAGTAATCCCCAATTAACTGAGATTAACTTAATTATTATTAATATTTCCCAGTTTTATTTCCTACAGTAAATTTGTGATTGTGCTGAGAGCTTTAGTATTCAATATACTAGGGGAAGAAGAGTGTCCTTCAGAAAAGAAGCATTATTTATATGAACTCTTTATTAGATTTTGCAAACAAGTGCTTAGAGCTTTCATCTGGTAATTAATTGTGCTTTCACAGGTGAAAGAAACTGATTTCACTCAGAAGTAGGGCGATGGTTCAGAATATTTAGCTTTTCAGTTTCACATTTTGCTTATGCAATATGTGCACCAAGGCATATATCTGAAAAGCACAAAAACTCAGTCTGAAAATGGTTCTTGAGCTATTACTTTAAGTGGATATGTATTTCTCACAGCTGTAATAACCAGTCCCAGTGACACTATTGAGCCAAAAAATCAACTGATTTGGAAAGGTTCTGCTGTGGTCCCAATGATCCTACACAGTGGAGAAAACTCTTCTTTCAGTTTTTGTTTCCACCATGCTTAATTGGACCTTTCTCTTCTGATACAGACAAGTGAATACTGTGAGTATTTTTTATTCTCATTAATATTTCATGTTTCCTATGTAAACCTATATATATATATATAGCTAAAACTGTAAAATACTTTTTGTTCATATATTTAAGTTTCTTTTACTAAAAACATGGTCAATAAAGTTAAGATACAAATTTCCATTGCTTCAATACAGCTTAATTTCATTATAATTACTGAGTAGCCAAAAGGTAATAGCTGTATACAGATGGCTATTAAAGTAATTCTACAAAGAGCTTGCCGTGTTAAAATAGAAGAATGTTGTGTCCATGTTTGTCTGATACTCCATTTTACACATGGTTCAGTGTAAAGTAACAGGAAAGTGATGAACAGAAGTATAAGTATTGAGCCTTCAGGAAATAAGTAGAGAAAGGCCAAAAAAGAGATGTTACACAGAACAATAGAAATCATTCTTGCTGTGGTAAACCTCAGAAAAAATAAGAAATCTAATTTCACTAAAATTTAGATCCAAATATCAAATCATATATTAAGAGAAAATGCATTGTTAGAGAATAGACTATAGACACCCCCTTCATCACTACAATGACGTGTATCCAACCTAGCTTATTAGAAGACATTGTCACCTCAAGGACTTTTGCAGATCTGAGAGAAATGGATGGCCTTCTCATGTTAATATGTACTCTTTTATGATTCTCAGAGGTACAAGGGGCTGAACTGGTGCTGAGAATTTTTTATCTCTGTTAAAGGAGATGTCAGAAGGCACTTTGGGAAAACAGATTATGTGCTTATACAGTTTTCTTTTGTCGTTATTGCTGGAGAAAAAAAGGCTAAACGTTTAAGCTCTTTTTGACAGTTTATGAACGTCTGTAGCATGGAGGCTCCAATGTGTCTGCACTGGAGCCTTAGTTGAGCTGTAGTCTTTTGTCCGTTAATCCAGGTGGCTTTGTATACACATATAGGTAATGCCACAGCTTAACTTTGTCACAGTAATTTGACACGGTGTTTAACATTTAGGAACCTGGGAGCAGTTACTCTGCCTCAACATGGAGGGGCTAAATTGTTCAAGGATATTAATTGTGGTATGTGTCTGAGACCCCAGTTTTCATTTACATTAGCTTATGTTTTCCTTTGCAAGTTATGTAGATTTGCCAAGTGCATGCCACCTTTCCATTCACAGCAGCAATCACAGAGGTATTAAAGACTGTTTTTAATTAACTTGTTCAGGTACAGAAGCTTGAATCTTGGGACAGAAATGAGGATTTTTTCCAAGGCAAAAAATAGTAGCTAAAAATGTTTTTCTTTTTATTTGTCTCGATTTTCCCTATTTTTCACCTCAGATAATCAAGGCTAATATTGAAGTCAGTAAAATATATCAAGTGTGTTATAATCATTGGATCACATTAGGAAAATAAATTTAGTTAGAACATCCATTTACAGTGTAAGGATTTAAGTCTGGAGGCAGGAGATTAATGACACTTTCACCCAGTGTAACATTTTGTTAAAATCTGGTAAGGTAAAGGGGAAGAGGACTTTGATGCTTGCTGCATGAAATCTTAATATTCTTTCTCACTCTCAGCACAATCTGTGACAGTCAGATATACTCCCATTGCAAGCCAGCTTGATATTAAGAGCTCTCGTAGCTCTGATGCTTCAAGCAACACTTTCTTGATGATAGCAAGGAAAAACAGTAAGAAAATGTTTATCTTTTTTTCCTTTCTGAAACTTCTACATCAAATTTGCTAGGTTAAAATGACATGCACCATGTCTGCTTATAAAACAATATCATTGACATGCACCTGAACAGAAAACAGGAAAATACACACTCTGAAAAACTTTCCCTTTTAAAAACTATGCTGTATTTAAATTTATTGAGATGCTAAAGCTATGAAATTCCAGTTTAGCCCTCAGGTCAGGAGCTATGTTCACACAGTGGCAACCAAATCTCTACTGAATTGGCTCTCCTCTTTTTTCTGAGAAAAAAAATATAAACAGAAGATCAAATGTTTGTTGCTTACTTCTTTTATATGTCAGCACCTTTTGTCTAGAGGGAATGTTGTGCCAGACAGCATGATGCATAAATAGTGTAGCAGACAAATTATATTACATCTTGGGGAGTATATACTGACATAAAAGTGCCTTGAAATAACTAAATTACATCTTTTGCCTAACTCACAGCCACCACATTGGAAATCAGGTGAAATGGATAGTATTTTTCTGTCCTTTTCACTCCAGTGACAAAAAGCTTCTGTCTCATGTTACAAAACAACTGCTTTCTTTTAATTAACTTTACCTAAATATTTATGTCAATATCTTCACAAGCTCTGAAAGGCTATGAATAAGACAATATGATTTCCACCTTTTAAAAGCCATTGCATTTTTATGGGTTTTCAGAAAGAACTGATTATGTCAGAGCACTGATAACCAGAATACAATAACATAGTCTTTTTGGTATTTTCCAGATGAATACTAAAAGTACATTCCGAACAACATTATGATGTAAATTTGGGAAAAAAAGCCATTAAGGAATTTCTTTCTAATAATACGGACATTGGTATCAAATCTAAGATTAGGGAAAATTCATTCAGTATACAAAGGACTGTCAGCAGGAGATAGGTGAGAAAGGGAATTTAGCCTATTTGATTTTACATTTAAATTACTACACATAAGCAGGTCAGTAAAAATTTTAGTCAAATTTCTTCCCACTGTAAGAACAAAGTCCTTATTAAGACTAACTATTTCTTGCATAATTCCATAAAATCTTTCCAAAATTATGGAAAATCTTGATATTGAGTTTACCAGAGACACTTAGGCTGGAATTAACCTTTTCATTTACATAATAAAAAGAAGCAAGCAGTTCATATTCACAGTTTAGCCAGTAGAAGGACAAGATTCTGTTACCTCTGTTTGTATTTTCAGTGTCAGTATGGAGCACCTGGAGAGGTGTTAAAGTGACTGCTTCTTTGTCTAGTGTTTTCATGTAATTGTATTTTATGACATCTTTATCTATTAAATGAGAATACTGTAGAGGAAAATTTGGTCAGCAAAACTTATTAATTTGTCAGCGCTTTTGATCATTACCATGTTTTAAATGCAATTTAACAGGAAAAAAAAAGAGATTTATATAATACAGTGGGAATCAAGGATTAAATTCATCTTCTTAATTGCACAATTCTTAATCTTTCTGAATAGACAATGAAACTCACAGTTGCATGACTAAGTGCAAGATTTGACAACTTTTTCAATTTAGCATACTAAATTACAATTTCATTGAAGCACTCACTCTAGGTTAATTAAAATGCAAGTTGTTAGTAAATGAATTATGTAAATAAGATATTGCAGAAGTCATGCAGTAATTATCAATTCTACATTTATGACCTTATTGATTTTCAATAACTTGCCCTAAATCTTAAATATGTAATGTGCAATTAAAAAACAGATTAAGCATGAAGTGATATGTGAGAAGTTTTGAAAAGAAACCAATATGAAATAATTACTTTTCATACTTTTTTTAATAAATACTTTCAGATATGCAAATTTTTATATGGTGTGTTTTGACTATAGTTTGGCCAATCCCAATGTTCAGAAGAGTTAGGCAGTTTGGCCAAAGAAATAGAATCCCTCATTCGTTATGTATACAATTTTAGAAGAGGTCAGAATGTCAGTGCTTCTTATTAATCACATTATTTTTATAACTGCACAAGGAATGAGTTTTATTAAATTGAGAGGCTCTGGAAAGAATAAAAGATGAAATTATTCTTCTTTCCCTCTTGTTTTCCTCTTCTGAAGTTGTTGTCCTAGGGAGTTTCACATGAGACATTCGAGTTTAAGAAGAATTTATCACTCCCATATTTTGCAAGTTCAAAGAACTCTTATAAACTTCACTGGACTTTCCTCATGATGCAAACAATCAAGTCTAGAAATGGGGAACCTCTACTGGAATCTTAAAGTATAATGTGGCGGTCTCACTCCCATAGCTAGGTGCGGGAGTTCACTCAGGACTGTCTAACCCTCTCACCATCCAGAAACTCAGTTGTATCACAGTTGGAAAGTATGAGCATAATTTAATGGGCAAATATTTTTAAATTATTAAATGATAAAATTATTATTTTACTATCAGCTTGTTTCTGAACTCTTTAAAGAACACTGTCTCAGAGACTAATTGCTGTTTTCCCTCAAGAATTTCCCTCCCAAAATTTTTGCCAGTAATAAGAGTTTCTAAAATATGGAATGGTGTGGTAGTGATACTATTGAAATTTTTATAACTGAACTAGGAGTGACAGCAAAATTTACGTATTTGCATACAAAAATAAGGAATAACTCATTTTTTGGTTAATTAGAATTTATTATATCACTTAATTAGTGACTTTTAAAATGGTTTTGCTTTCCTTTTATTGTAACTTGAGGGCATGTGAAAGGTATTACCATTTAGTGGTTTGTATTTCTCAGCCTTCCCAAAGAAACTACTGCAGAACACTACATGGTACAAAAGGCCAGAAGTCTGCTGGACTTCACACACTTTGCACATGAAGAGGTAATTACCAGATAGCGGTGTGATTTTACTTGCTGATGGCTAGTAGCTAAGGTTCAGGCAGTTAGTTAACTGTGCCTGAAAAGTAAAACCCAGTCCTGTAAATATTTTAGATAGAAGCAGGAAATAGCAATAGAGGGTCCACACTCCACCCTGTCAGGGCTGCCATTGACCCACTATCAAGCAATGCTTCCTCCCCAGCCCCAGCAACTCCCCAGAGGCTGTAATAGCAGCAGGAATTGGGGTTTGACTCTTCTGCATGTGTTTTAGCATGGGCAAGGCTGCCAAAGGAGTAATTCATCAACAGTCTTTATGTTCTCTGGAGAAACAAGGCAGCATTACACTTTGTTGCTGTGTAGTGCTGTAATAGGCAAGAAAGGAAGAGAATTACTCTACTTTGTTCTCATGCATAGGTATAGATATAACATTCAAAGGTAATATACAGGTGGGACTCAAATATCAACTATTTCAATTCTGGTTGATAATAGCTTTTAGTTTGAACTGTGTGTTTGTAAACCTGACTTAAAATAAACACCTATTGCATCCACTTTTAGAAGTACTGCCATGAAATTGCATCAGCTACATTCAGTCACATTTAATGTTTTCTTGGAGTGTCCACAGAGGACACCAAAATACCACTAAAGTCATGCCTAGTTTACAACACAAACACAGAACAATCTAGGTAGTTTGTATGTGACAGCAAGTCCCAAAGGAAGATGCCAGCTGAAGGCAATTGTCACAGCCTGTCCTCACAGTGATAGAGATTCCTTCAGCTAGCAGAGAGCCAAACATAAGTTTGGGTGTCCAGATATACTAACATCTTCTCTCCCCACAGCCAACATCCAGGTTAGGAGATATCTATGAACTGCTGAAGGAAATCATTCTTTGCTCACCCCTCTCCAAACCTTGATGTTTTCTTTTAGAATGGTCTGTAGGTGTTGCAGTCTCCTGTGGTATGTCATTTACCATGAAATGTCAGACAGCAAACATCAAGGTCATGTGAAGGTTTCAGCCATACATATGGAGCCTTTTCAGAGACAAGATATGAAAATTGTTCTGTTTTAGAATAAAGGGAGTATAAATTGCTTAGAAAGCGCTAACCAAGAAATTGTAATACAAGGAGGAAAAATAAATGTGAATTGCAGCCCCAAATGGCACCCAGGAATCAGGGAAGGTCTGTGAGGACTGCTTGCTGTGAAGTACGGTGCTGTGTGGAAGCTCTAGGAGATTCTGAGCATATGTACTGCTCTGGCAGACCTGCTGGCAAAAGTGACTGATTTCAGTACACAAAGTTAATACTCAGAACAACTTAAACAATCACTGTGATGAAGATTCAGACTTCATGAAAATATACAAGTGAATAAGTGCTCGACATCCAGAAGCTAAGTTAGATTGCTTGTTCACATTAAGAGAAAGTAATTTCATGCAAAATCTTAGACCAATGTTTCAGAAAAGGAAACACTTAAACAACATTTGAGCAAACAAAACTAAAGCCTGACTCTCTAACTAAAGCTGCAACTAAAAGTCAAGCATTAACCAGAGATTATAACATGCACCTCTTCTGTACCTGACTTTGGACCTAGCACTCAAGCGACTATTCAAAACAATTTGCACATGCGAGTTTAGAAATGAATGTCCATTTTACATTTTTTTTTTTTTGGTCTTAAAACCCCCCTGCCAAAAAACCAAACCAAACCAAACCAAACAAAAAAAAAACTCCAAACCAAACCAAAACAAAAAAAAACAAACAAAAAAAAAAACCAAAAAACCAAACAAACAAAAAACCCACAAACAAACAAAAAACCACAACAAACAAACAAAAAACCCCAAACCAAAAAGAAACCCACCAAACCCCACAGGCTATTAAAAATCCCCTAAAGGACCTGAATTTCGCTGGTTTTAAAAGTTACTCAGTGCAGTGAGTGATCTGGGATGATCCAGTATAAGGACATTTGGACTGCACACCAGGCAAAAGCTTGCTAACAGTGAAACGTAATAGACTGTGGAATGATCTCCCCAGGGAAATAGCAATGCTTGATGCCTAAAACTAGGCTAGATAAAGTAACAGTAAATACACTGTTGTGCAAAACACTACAGTATAGTGTGGCCAAGAAGTGACTCACTTGCTATTTCTTTTCTCTGTGAAAATCTCTATTTCTATTATGTTGTTGTGGTTATAAGCAGTTTTACAGCTCTGTTGATAATATCCATTAGGTAATGGAACACAGATAACTATGTAGAAAATGGACAGGTAAGTTTTGTCCTATTTAATATCAGAATAGAAGCCTTGTGACAGAAGGGAGCAACAGATTTTATTCCAAAATCATTTCATAAACTGAGGAAGTTCTGAGTAAAGCACAGCCCATCACCATGTGCTAAAAGCCCCATTTGAAAAGGAAGGGGCTTCAATGCACATCAAGGCTCAGAAGAACCCTCAGCAGAAATAAGAGCCATGCACAGTCATTAGGGGTATGAGGAGTCACTAACACTGATTATTTTGGTCTGAGTGCAGCAAAGTTCTCTACTGCTTCTCATGCATTTCTGTGCCTGAACATTTCTGCTTGTCTTCTGCTGAGAATAGTGTTCTATAGAACTGAAACAATAGCATCAGCAAAACTGCATGTAATATAAAAGAAACAAAGAAATTTCTTGCTTTGAGAACTCAATGAGAAAAACTTGTAAAAAGACCATGAAAGGAAAGAAACTTACAACACAGCTGGGAGTGTCAATTTACTTTTAACCGAACAGTAAAAGGTGTTTCTTTGCAGGAACACGAAAATTGCACCGGGACTAAAATAGCACCACTTGGTTTAAGCTTGCTGTTAATTTCTAGAAGAGAAGCTACAAAGAAACACTGATGACAAAGGCACATTTGTTCTGTTGAGTGTTGCAGTTGTCTGTATGACAGTGTGCTTTTCATATTACTCTGAATAAATAGAAACCTGTTTTCTAAGCAAATGGAAATTGGTAGTGAGAAAAAGAGAGGCATAGTCTGATCTTGATACCGTTGAGCTGTAGGAAGAAATTAATTTATCCTTTGTTGTAAATTCTTTTATCATGAGAATCTTTATCAAATGCAACAGTATGTTTGCAGAAATGTCCTGAGGCAATAGCTGAAGAAATTCATTCAGTGCCACAGCAAATGCTCAGATTGTACAGGTGCAATCAATTCAAAACACAAACAATAACATTTAAACAAATAACAAAAAATGATCCAAAACAAAGTAAGTCTTTAATTAAAAGGCAGCCTCTAGAGAGATAAAGGACCTAGAGAGGGAGAGAGAGCAAATCTTCAGCAGGAGGCCTAGTGTGAAAAAAAGCAGTTCAAGAGAAAAAAATGCTTTCTGAGGAAAATGGATTTTTTTTTTCCCCTTGCAAAATGTGTTGAATCAGATTTTCAAACCTAGGGATCAAATAAAATAGAATTGATGTTAAAGGCTGATTTGGTAGATAGCTGCAAAGAATCATTCAGCTCCAATTCATTTTTTTGAAAGTGATGCAGAATTAACTGTGCAATCAATTCTGTCTTCTCCCTACTGCAGATGGCCTTTTAAGAAAAGCATATTAATTTGTACAATTTGTTTTGATTTTGGTGTGGTGTTGGTTTTTGGAGTTTTTTTTGCCATTGCCTTGAATATATACAAAATATATATTTGCTTATATATAATAAAGCTAAATTTGCTTTCTCACCAGGGACACCAACAGAAGGGCTACATAATGAATTAAGTGCTTATTTTCTGGGGGTGATTCCAGCAGATCAGCTGTGTTCCATGGAAACAAATGTACATGCCTCTGATTTTTACCTTGCTCAGTCACAGACACGTTGTTGCTTACTCAGTGCTTGTACTGCTCATTGATTGGACAGCAATCCTTAGGCACCTAAGTGAGTCGATTCAATGTTTTTCACATGCGCTAAATCTATTTCTACCATCTATAACTAAATAATGAAGGATCATAAGCCATGGACTTTTTGGGAGAGGTGACTGAGCCAGGATGATGTGACCATTCTGGCTGAAGATCCTGTTGCAGTCCATTAGACACCACTGCTGCTTATAGTAACATTGCATTTAATTGAAGTCTGGAAGAAGGCCACTTACCACTTCAGAACAAATACCCCTGAAGATAGTATCCAACATTAAAAACCAAACAAACTTCACAAAATAAATGTGATGGGTTTGATAAACCCCCAAAACTTAGATTAAGGCCTTAGTTTGGTTAGGCCTGAAACCAAATTTAGCAGGCTTCAGTTTTTTGGGCCATGGGGCTCTCCATAGATTTAGAGGGGCAAGTATCACCTGACTTAAGCAACCAAAGAGGTATTTCATATCATCTGACGTTGAGTATAAATCAAGTGGGGGAGGTATCCCCGCTCTCTTGCCCTCCTTCTCTCCGTGTGGTGTGGTGGGGAGGACTCCCTGTTGCTACTCCCAGAGCGACAGGCCTGGCCGCTTCCCTGCCGAGATGCCCACAGCAGTTCTGGGCTCTGGGAAGTAAATACTTTTGTTTGATGTTGCTTTGCTGGGTGCTCTTTCAGGGAAACGTGTTTAGTTTTGTTTCCTGTGGGCTTTGGGTGGTAGAATCTGTGTGTTATTGGGAAAGCTAGTTTTTGAAGTTATTGTTGGTCCTTTTTATATCTGTATGTATATGTATTGCGACTCTCCTGTAAATATATGTATATAGGTTTTTTCCGGTTCCAGTTTTTTTTCCCTTCCCTCCTTTCACTGGGACCTCATGGGTCTTTGGGGAGTTTGGCATTTTGCCAAGGTCAAACCCACAACAATAAAACACCCCACCACCAAAAAACCCCCCAAAACAACCAACCAAAACTAAACATTGGTCATCCAGGAACAAAAATCTGGAAGAGTATTTCCTTTGAATTATCTTAAACGTCTTTTTGAAAAAAAGGTTTGAACTTCAGTAGGTCTTTTCTTCATCTTTTCAGAGTCTTAATAAGCAGTTGTCCAGTTATCAAGGTCTGGCATACTGTAACTAGATTAGCAAGTAATGGAGTATTCAAAAGACTGACACATGCTGGGGAAAACCCTAGTATTAGAAATGGTTACTGGAAGCCATGTACTCTTAGAAGTAGCAAAAGAAGAAAACAAATGCAAAGTTTATAGGAAATGGCAATACATTTTATGAAAGCAGATGATCTGTTGGGAAAAAAAAAAATCTCACAACCAGATTCTTGGGCTGACAAGAATTTTTTTGAGTCTGAAGCAGCAGATGTGGTCTCTCTTTATTGCCTTTTCCAAGAAAATGGACAATGTTCCCACAGTTTGCCTTTCCTGATATATCTGCACATTTGTGTTTCAGCAGAACTTTGCTGGCAAAAATAAATGTTGCTTGTTTTCCTTGAGAGGCCAAATTCAATGAAATACACATTAGTTGCATTGATTCCTGTGAATTTTTCCAGCCACTAAATGGATCAAAACTGTGTATCTCACCAAGACATAACAAACAAAAATTCTATTGAAATTGCAAGGTACATATTCCAAGTTTGAGAAATTCCATATGAAAGGCCACATACAAGGGACTTCCTTGTGCTGCCTGCAAAACAGTAAGGACGGGAACAGCAATCTTCAGCCCATTAGATGTTGACAAAATTGGGATGGAGTTTCACAGGGTGAAGAAATGGAACCTTGTTCTTTTTTTTTTCTCTGATGAATTTCAAAAATTTCCTGTAAGTGACAGAGATGTTTGGATTTATTTGATTTCAGTTTTGTCAGTTTCATGAATCTTTGACAATGGAACCATTAGAAAACATGAATGTGAGTTTCACAACAGCTGTTCTGGCCCACTCCTGAAATACACACTTTGAGTTCAAAGGGAACTCTTGGCTGCTTAGGCCTTCTGAAAAATGATGGCATTTATTCAAAAGACTAACTTCTGGCCTCTTTTTTTCCTAAAAGAAAGCATTCAGTCACTTACATGTAACTTCACTTTCTCATCTCAAGGCCAACCCTGAAATCCTTTTCCATTTTCATCCTGGCAGGAAATTCTATTTTCAAAGGAAATAACAGTAGAGTAAGGATTTCAGGAATTTCCACCATTTTCTGTGTTCTGAATTTCTTTAGTTCTAGGGGTATTATTTTTGCTCTTTCTCTGGCATATCTCTTAAATCGAAATTTATACTGGTCACTAATTTAATGTTCCACTCTTGCAAAGAATTCCATTTTTAGGACAGTTTAAGAAAAATGTTGTTACAGTCTTTGATAGCCTGGGGAAAGTAGCATTTTGCAGAAGAGGAAAAAAAAAAAAAAAAAGCGTGTTTTTTGCTGACAGAACTAGACAAGTTGAATTTTCGGCAGTTTGTGCCCACAGGCAAAGTGTAGAGCTGTTTTAAGTCCAGTCTTTGGAGTTACCAGAAATCAATTACTTTTTCCTGTGTTAATATTGAGCTTAGATCTCTCTACAACACTGGAGCCAAAGTTGAGCAGTTTTACTTCCTGTGAAACAGATCAATAGTAGCTGTGTTTATATGAATGCAAGTAATCTGAGAGTCTACTTTTCATATTTCTCTATTAACAAGAGAATAAAGCACTCTTTTTTGTTGGGTGGATGTTTTGTTGATCCTAGGCAAAATACTGTCACTTCCATTTTCCTCACTCGGAAACAGGTAGACAGTTAATGACCTGCCAGGTGCAATGCACTGGCTAAAACCAAGGTCAGGGAAAAAAAACAAGAGTCTTTCAACATCTCTTGCTTATTTTATTAAAATGCTCTTCTAGAACATCTTTTTTTTTTTTGACACCTACTGTAACATTTCTGGTAAATTCTAACTACAGAATAAGAGATTAAATTTAAACATCATCTCTATTTTTTTTTTTTAAAAAGGCATTCTGTTGTCTGTCACAGTATCTGTTTCAGCACTGCAAGTTTTCCTTACTAGCAAAAAGAAAAGAATCTTAGTGAAACATATCATCGTATTCAAACCATATTTTAGGAAAAAAATATAAATTACTTGAATAGCACAAATCTAGTATAGAAACTTGCACAAACCAGACTTTATTGTGCTAGCTAGTTTTGATCTTGCCTGAGAACACAGCACATCTGTCAGTTGACAACAGAAAAATATTGTGCTGAGATACAGTCCAACAAGGGAACATGCTATTTTGTTGCATTTTACTCTACTCTTACTACTCTCCAGATTTACGACCCAATTACCAGACCTGCATATGAGAACACAGAAGTATTTTATGTCCAATTCAGGGAGTGATTGACAAAAGCGTAGAAATGGTACAGACGTAGTTACAAGTGACCTCCATATAAACTTTGGTTCCTTATATATTATTAAAAACTGTTCCAACAATATATCTAGTTTTTGTATGAGGTCAGAGACTTTTGGTACTTTCTAATTACAATGGATCAAGTTTGATGAGTAATCCATTCAACTTAAAGGCTTCTCATTCAAAACACGATCCAAACATAATAACCTCCATTTAGTCTGGAAGTTCTGTCCTAACTTTCCTGTCCTTAATGTTTTCAGCTGTTGATATTCACCTTGGAGTCGTCTGTATGTACTAAGGGATGTATAATCAATTCATTGATCTATCCCTCTGAATTTAGGACTTACATCATAGCGAAGCTCTTGCGGTGCACAATATCCAGCACAATTATGAGCAAAGGATGAAATGAAATATGAGTGACTCGAACATGGAGAAATGTGCTCCTACAGCAAATGTGTCCCTTCAGATTAAGACGTGTGACATGCAATAACCTGTTCAGCTGTCTTGGAATCTTCATATTTCTGTACTTTTCTATTTCATTTTGCATTTTGCTGATCTGGTGACACTGCCCAGTAGCATGTCTGCAAAAGGACTGAACAGAACTTACAGGCACACTTTTTGAATAAGGTATCTGAGAGTAAAAGACCCAGAGCAAAAGTGTTCAGTGATGAGTAGAACAGCCAGACATGACCTGACATGTTGTCATGTTGCTTTTATTTCACCTTCTTCAAACCCTAATTGTAAGAACCGTTATTAACTTCTCTTATTCTAAGATTGCCCTTGTCTGAATTTAAGTATGCATATGTATACACGTAAGACCAAAGAATGAAGAACTTAGTAGTATTCATTATTGAATGACCCTGCAAGCAAGGTTTATTCAATTTTATTAAACATATTCTGCCAGTTGGCATATCTGAAGTCTTCTAATTATGATGCTGATTTAGCAGTCAAATGGCATTGTTTGTTCTTTGAATTTATGGGCTCCACTTTTATTTAAATGATTAATGATGCATATTAATCAAGAACTGAGTTTCTGCAGAGAACTACCAGCTTGGGAAATAAAACCAGAAATTAAATTAGCTCTTTTGAGGTGTGATTGATTTTTCTCCCCTGAAATCATACACTACTGTTTCAGACAAATGAAAAAACCTTAATGTCTTTGGTTTGGATTTGTCATGTGAAAACCTTCAAAATAAATTCAGGCTTGAAGTCTTATGGCAACTGGTTCCACAGGTTATATATGTGTTTTATACTACACTCATATGCTAGTACATGCTTGAAGTAGATCAGAACATAACTAAATACGTACCTCTCTATTTGCCTTTACAGGAAGGGCTGAGACAACGAACTTGCACTATGTGCAAGAACAGCAGTGTTCCCCTCTGCTGGAAGGAGACCCTCCCCATCCACGAGAGCAAAAGATTCACTCTCTTAACAGGTAATGTGAATTCCAAGTTTTTGCTTTCTCCCTTTTGCAGTTCTTTGTTTAGTGTGAGATTCCCCACTGCAACAGAGTACAGGAGCATACTCAGATTGTTTGTAGGTATCAAAAGACACTGATGATATCCAAATTTCTAGTTTCTGTATTACAAGCATTTAAATCCCCCCTGAATACACACTTATTTTGTCTCTATAGTTGGTTGTCTGTCCTTGTTTTCAGCTGGCATTGACTGCCTGTAAATTAGTTATCCATAACACTAGACACTCAGAGAAAAATAACTTTGTTTGACTATGTCGAAACCTTAGGTAGTCTCACTGGCTACTGCTCCAACCCTAGCACTGATGGAGAAACTAAACAGACCACCATCACCAGGGACAGGCTCCATCAAGGGGAGCTGGCGTGCAACTCTCCTGTTCCTCTGGTAGCAGCAGTCTGAGCAGTAAGTTTGGCTTTCTGGTGTTTTCCATGACTTCTCTTTTCACTTTTTTCCTTAACAGCCTAGGTTCAAGGCTGTGTTTGTATAGCAAAGTTCAATGTTGTCTGTACCTAGCTGGATCTGAAACCTGGATGATATCAATTTAGCTGATGTCACAAGGTCCCAGATCCTGAAATCAGGAGGAACAAGGAAATTGGCTTTCATGTTCTCAGTAATTGGTTCAGCAGACCCAAAGTCTACCTGGAGCTGAGCGTAGTGAGGGACATGAAGAGCCCCTAGAAGGGTTTTTACATCAACAGCAAAAGGAAGATAAAGGGAGAAGTGTGCCTGCTACTGAATGGGTTTCGGGCTCTGGTTCCATAGTACAGGGAAATAGCTGAGGTACTTCATGTCTTCTTTGCTTGAATCTTTGCCTCTGACATTGGCCCTCAGGAATCCCAGGCCTCTTTCCCTACGGGAAAGTTTGGAGCAAGGAAGACACCCTCCATGGAGGAGGCCTTGGACTAGACAAAATCCAGGGGTGCCTGCTAACCTGAACTATCCTGTGGTTCTGTGATTCTGTAGAAGGTGAGAAAATGTCAGTCTCCAGTGTTTGGAGAAGAGCTTAAAACCAAACAATGCTGAACCTACAAATGTCTCATGGATGAAAGCATGTCAGTATTTATGGATTTATTTATTTTGCTAGATCTCGTGCCCACCATGTCTCGCACCATTCTAATCTAGTTCCTTCACTTTGCCTGACAGTTATCACAAGATGTGAATTTTAGTGATAACGTGATCAATCTTGAATTATATCAAGATTTTGATGCTAGTAGTCTCTTCATGCCCATGCAGGATAATACCTTGTAAAACAGCACATAACCCTTTTTAAAAAAGGAGTCTCACAGTAAAGAGTTGAGGAATACATTCAGTGCTTGGTTTGTGGTTGCAGGGTGAGCTGCAGGTTGAGCTCTGCTGGGCAGGAGCCCAAGCCCTGGGCAAGAAGTCATAAACTGCTGATCCTATTGTATAACAAAGGTCATGTGGACCTGTAGGCCAGCCAGGGGACCACAAACTCAGAGATGACCCCCAGACATTCACATGTTTAGACTGTAAAGGGATTAAAGCCCAGGGTTTCCTTTGTCCTGGTCCCTCCTTGGAGGCAACAGCTGAAGATGTTATTTTATTATGTAGTTATGGCACCCTGATTACATTTTTTAATGTATCTGGACTTTTGAGAAGGAATATTCTGACTATGGGAAACCTGGGGTTGAGCCAGTAAGGAAACCTGGTCTGACTGAGTGAGAATGGTGTATGTAGCTGTGAAGGGGCTTTGGTCCCAGCTCAGGTGGTGCAAGAGTAACTGCGAGTGTGGATCCTGGATGGTTGGACAGGGAAGTTCCCTTAACAAGAGGAACAATTTAATATTCTCTGTTTATGTCACCCTGTTCTGAATTTTTCAGAAGTTGAAAAGGTAAAAGTTAAGAATGCAGATTTCTTAAGATAGCTTCCTTGCATGAGGCAACTGAATGACCCCATATGCAGCAAACAAAATAAAGGATCCAAAAATAAGAGCGAGGAGTAAGTCCTGCTGTGAAATGATACCATTCCAGTAGATTCAAAAGGCAAGCTGCCTTAAGGCAGGTTCAGCCTGGTGACAGAGCTATTTTTCAGGATTTACTTTCAGGATTACTTTTCTGATTCAGCATATGGTGCTTGTCTCTCCAGTAAAATAAGAAATAAATTTTCTATCAAGTTTTTGGGACCTTGGGTTTTCTGGAAACAGAAGCCTTTAAATGAGAAGTGCATTCTAACTATTTAGTGTGATTAAAAAATTAATGCTATTTAAAACCTCATGTCCTAGTCAAATTCCATATTAGATAATTTCTGCCTCTAACACGCTCAGTTCTTTCTACTGGTAAATTTATTTTTCGCTTTTCAATCTTAATTATGATGTAATAACATTACTGTATAATCTTATCAAGTTCTTTGGTTCTAATACAGGAGGATTCAGCTTCAGAGCTGGAAATTACTAGCCGTTCTGTGCAGTAAATATATCAGCTTAGAATTGCTTTGGGCCAAAACATACTCTGCACTTGTGAGTTTCAATTGGTTTTCCGAAAGGGTTACAAAAGTCTCCATTGCAAATAGCAGACATACCTTTTCAAGGAGTTTGTTATCCTTAAACTTTTAAAGCTCCCCTTTTCCACTTACACGAGCAGACTCACAAAAAAGTGTGAGCACACACTTACGTACAAATATCACTTCTCCCTTTTAAGGCTGCCTGAAACACCACTCTGTATTTTTCCCTTCTGATTTTTTTTTTTACAGTTTATTTTTTTCAAAATTGAATGTGTCTGATGACTCACTGGGAAAAATAAACACAAAAGAAAATTTTTCCCATCCATAGTTATGAAGGGAAATAATGATTTGCTTTCTAAGAAATGGTCCAGATAAAGGTTTACTACCTGTTCAGTGACGGTAGCCTATTCATGCTCACAAGGCAGAACATGGAAATGCATAAGAATGAAGGCAACAAAGTTCTCTTCAATCTTAAAGAAAATTTACTGCATTTTCCACTCAGAAACAATTTCCCTCAAAGGAATAGGTTTTCTGTATAATTTTTTATGTTAATCATTCTGATTATTTCACTGAAAATCTATGGGTTCAATCCACCTGAAAAACTTCACTTTTAAAATTGTCATTTGTGACTTTAGCTAGAAGCAGAGATATGAATGCTGCCTAAAGAATGCCCACTCAAAGCAGTGGTCTAGGTTACAAAGGTATATGATTGCTTTCCATATCACAACATAATCACTAAACCTGAAGAATGCATGCCTCAGATTGTCTTTTTATTTGTAAAATTCCTGGGTCAGCTTTACTTCCTGCACTGATCATCTATCTAGGCATGCAAATGTTCATAAATGCCAATCTGGTGACCAGCAATGGTGCAGCTGCATAATAGAGTGTTTTCCAACTAAACCTGTGGAGGTCCTTCAATGGTGCACTTAGAAAGGATACAGGAGTAAATCTCTTCAGAGTTCCTCTACAGCAACATGATTTGTTTATCAAGAAGCATTTCATCTGCCTCTAATTTTTAGTGGAGCGAATCTGGATTGACTCTGTTCTAGTCACTGAGTCTGCTGCTCGGTACAAGTAGTTTACTATTTTCCATTGTTGGAAAACTGTCCAATTTGAATCCCAGTCCCCTTCCCAAACCTTCACTCTGAACAGTTCCCAGGGTTGAATTTTAATCATCTTTAACCACAGATTTTAGACTTCATAGTTCACTCCATTTGTCATCTAGCCTCATAACCTTACTTTTATTCTAATGACAATTTTATGTTAAAGAGGCAGATCTTTCAGTCATTATTTTCCCTTCAAAATCACTGAAAAATTGCTTAGAATATGGTTTTTTTTTTTCCCCAAAATATAATTCGATTATTATGAAATTAAAATTTTCTACAGGAATCTTGCTAATAAATCTATGAATGGAAATTTTCAAAAGAAATGTAAACTCCAATGACATTTTAATACTTTAAATTTTTATTTGGCAAAATAAAGTTAATTTTGATTTAATCTGAATTTAATGTTCATTGGCATAAACTACTGCGTTGTATCTTTCCCTGGACTGCATTTTCCATGCAACAATGTGCCTGTGGTTTAAAGAGTTTGTTTGTAGTGTCTGAGGCTGAATTTGTAGCACTGAATTACATATCCTAGGAATTACATATCCTAGGAAACACAATGACTTGAAAGATCATTAGCAACTTGAAATGAAAACTTCTAACATTTCTGAATATTTAATCTGATCTTTGTGTCTGAGAAAACATTCAGTAATGTGGCAAATAAATGTCTTAACAGTCATTATTTGTTTTGGCAAAAATTGTAAATTGCAACTTTTGATTTGATTTTGGATGCATTTACACAGAAACCACACAGACATTATGGAGAAATCTCCTAAGCTACACAGAAGAAATGTACATTCCTTTGTGTTCCGCACACTAACAATTATTTCCTTGTTGCTTTAAAATGCTTAAATAACATAGCAGTGGCCTATTCTTTGGCCTCTACATTTGGCTGCCAGAAATGACAATTTTTTTGGACAATGCATTTGTATAACAAAATAGAGCAGTTACGCTGTCTGTGTACACATTAAGTCTGAATTCCTCAATGACTAGTAGGTCAATGAGTCAACTAACATGAATGTGTATGGCCAGAAAAGGAAGCTTAGAAAATTTTAGGTCATTGGAAAGTTTAGAATGACAGGCATGCATGTTCTGATTACAAAGACAGATGCACTAATCTCACTAAATATGACTGGTTCCATGTATTGAACATGAAAAAAAGGGACTTATACTTGTTATAACAGTAATTAATCTACCAAAGTGTGTGCTAAGTGATAAAAATTAATTTTAATTGGAAAAATAGGATTCAACTGAAGAAGAAGCAAAAGAACTATTGGCATTAGCAATTGCAATGGACTTACAGAGCCAATTTATCTCTGAATTTTCCTGTGATTAATTCACATGTGGCACAGAGACCTGTGATTTCCCATTGAATTTGCTTACTATAGAGGAAAGACTTACCACATCTGTCTCAAAAACATTAATGAATGCTGAATAGGTTCATTCTACTATTAATAAAAGTTATTTAAATGAGATTTTTTATTATAAACTTTTCTTTTCCTAATGTATATTCATGTTTTCTCTACTTGCAGATAATTTTACTGAAAAATGCCAGGGGAGGGGCAGGGTGGGAATAGTTACACAGAAAATATACTTGCCTAAGTCAAAAATGGTGTTCTTTATGTACCCTTTATACTCAGTGGAGACAAAGACAATTTAAGTGCTCTGAAGGGTGTTTTGGACAATGTTGACAGTACATATATATATAACTCTGCCTTGGTGTATATACTATATATGTATGATATAACTATACACACACAGTGTATTATTGTACATATAGGCTGTGTATAAACATGCACATGTATATATGTATCTCTATGTATATACACACATATGGGCTTAATTCAGTACCTACTGTATGTACGATGGAAGGAGATTTAATGACTTGGTCACACAAATGAGGTCCTAGGTAATTTCATTGTTCTCAGTGAGAAAAAGTTTAATTAGGAAGGATGCTTTCAGGAGAGTATCTAGAAACAAGTCTTTCATTTATATTTAGCACTGCTTTTAGTCCAGCTTCCAGAGCTTTAGTTTTCCTCGTACCTCGTACCAGCAGAGAAATCATTTGACTATGGCAAAATCACAGAGAAATGCAAATCAAGTTCAAGACAACAACCAGTCCATCTTCTGGCAAGAGTATCTGGGTCATTCCCTACTGGTAGCTGTCTAACTAGTTCAACAATGAAACTCCTGAAGTCCTTCATCAATCTATCCCAGTCTTTCATTACCCTTGTCGCAGCAATGTTTTCTACTGTCTGGCTTTATGTTTTATGTTACACTTTAAATCCATTATTTCTTGTTCTGTTCACAAGGGTTGTTGAAAACAGATGTTGCCTTTTCCTTTGTAGTAGACTTTTATACACTTGACAAAAATATCATCATTTCTATTCTTCATTCTTGGCCTACCAGAGTACTTTCTATAGCTATCACCTGGGGGTTTTTTTTATACCAGAACATTCTTATTGGTCTCCTGTGGGTTTGCCCTAACCTGTGCAAATTTTCTTTGGGAATGAATTGCCACAAATTGAATGAATCTCTGACTGAAGCCTTTCCAAAGCAAAATTAAAACCTAAGATTTGTTCAGGTTTCTTGTAGATTAACTTCTTTTTTCTTTCTTTTTTTTTTTTTTTTAATGATACCAATACATTTGTTCAGCTTGGGCTCTCCTCTAGAAAATTTTCAGAAAAGATCCCTGTCTGATTGTGTCTATGTCCTTTATTGTGCAACTGATTTTCATTGCACAGTTCGTTATTGATTTTCAGTCTATTTCTTGAATATATCAAGAATTGTCCTTTGCATTCTAATCTTGTCCTCCAACAGACTTACAGTCCAGGTCTGATATTATTTTGAAATTTAGGAATTTAATGAGATTATTTGCTGTTTCAACATGCACTTCATTAGTGAAAGTATTGCATAGAAGTGGAAGCAGCTTGATGCAGAGGGCCATCTGATAACTTTCTTTTATTTTTGTAGAGAATTGATAGATAAGTACTTGTATATGATTGTCTAACTTGTGTTGCTCAGCTTTCAGAGGCTTTTTTAAAGCTGCTTTCCTAGCTTGTCAAGGTGGTATCAAAGCCTTACTGACAAAAACAAAGCCCAAGAAACCTCCTACTCTTTTCCCATCAGCAAGATCTGACAGAGAAGAAAATTATACTATTTGATATGATTATTTGTTGTAAATCCATCCTAGTTCTTATTTATCTATGTGCTATTTTCCAAGTTAACAGATAGTCATCTCTTTGCTTCATGTTTTAGTTGGGAAAGGAATTAAAATGTGACTAATCTGTAATTCCCATGCTACTCTGCTTTCCATGCTAAAGGAAAATATTTCCTTTTTTTTTATTTGAAACTGTGCTTGGGGGGTGAACGGTGGGGGTTGTTTGATTAGAGTTTTTTTGTTTGTTTTAAGTTCATTCTTCCTCCAGCAATTCTCATATTCCAGTGATTCTACAATGGGAAACTGGGCAGGCTGAGGGGCAGCAAGGAGCAGCCCTAAGTCCTTTTTCCTGGTGGGAAAGGGTTGCACTCAGGGATCTGACAAATCCCTAACTATCCCAATAATCTTTAAATTTGCCTTCCATGTTCTTATTGAAGATCTTGCTCATTTTCCTCTCCAAACAGCTGCACTAATCTTCTAGTCATAAACCGACCTTTTTAGGGAAGATGGCCTCAGAAAAGACTGTGGCATTTTGTTCTTTTCAGTATCTCCTGCAATTACCGTCCTTGATTCACAGAGGGAGTAGGCCAGCACTTTATTCAGACTTCTCACTTTACACTATTAATGTACTTCTAAAACAGTCCTTGTTATTCCTGATGTGGCTTGCTAAATGCCTCTATTTTTGAAATTGCCCTTTTTGATTGTGTCTACCAGCTTGAAATATTCCTGTACAATCCTCTCAACAATGTGACCTAATTTCTACTGTTTGCTCCCATCTTGTACAGAGGTCATTGAAGAATTTACAGCTGAAACAAGATGAACACCTATTGTGTTTCTCCATCTTTCCCTGTGCTGTGGCATATTGTGTTTATGTGATTAGCACACCCTTTTTAAGTACCAGCCTTCCTTAATTTTTTTCTTTTAAAATTGAATCTCTTTTCAGATCAACAGCTCTGCACAGCAATTACTTAATAAATAATTATAAATATTATTGTTTACCCAAAAGGACCAATACCTACGCATAGTATTCATGGCATTTTTCACTCACTAATTTTGACAGTTGTAATTGCTAAGGGTAGATATTTTAGAGAATGTGCAAAAATTGAAACTTGGAGACAAGTTCCAGAGAGACAGGCAGACTGTCTTATGAATCATGGTATACACTGTCATGTGCCTAACTGTGACCAGTTACTTTCAACATCAGCCTTAATGAGATTAAATGGGCTTCTTGTACAAATGTTACCCATTAGCACAGGAAGGATAGATTCTGGCTTACACTGAATATTTATATGAGCCCATAATATCTCTAAGATAAGCACTTTACCCTTTCACTTAAATCAAATAGGGTGTGTACTTCCATCCTTAAGTAATGCCACTTGTAAAGAATGACTCTTGAGGACAATATACTCAGTAATTAATAACTTCTCTAAATTTTAGGAAAAAAACACAAAACACCAAAGAATGAGAAACATGACATTTAACATGAGACAAACATAAAAGGAGGACTAAAGACAGGTGGTAAAGTTACATTTCATATCACTTACAAATGTTAGGTCCTCTTAATTAAGGAAGAGACAAAGTCCTTTATATCATCACTAAAATATTTTTGTTCAAAAGGGGTACAGCCACCACATGGATACACATGTCCATTCTTTCCCTATAAAGAGGACCAAATGTCCTAGGCTTACCTAAGGAAAAATAAATGCATATTTAAAATTCTTTTGTTAGAAGCATATTTAGTTCTAAATAGGAACAGATACGAGCACATTTGAAAGATATGTTAGATATGGTTACAGATTGTTTGTACTTTAATTGAATCTTAGATCCCTTTTGGACCTGGAAAATACCTGTGCTTTTATGAGATTAATTTATTTAATTGTTATATCTTACAGCCATCTCAATAAAACACACAAATCCATCTCAGAGCACACATTAAGACTGAAACATGTTAATGGTGCTCACCTGTAGTAAGAAGTCAAAGATCAGCTGTCAACATATTGGTAAGTGAAATGAAGACAGAGGAAATTGTATTTCGTTGATCTGCACAGAAATCTAAACCACCTTTTGGCTCATTGAGTACACGGTACATTCAATATCCTGACTTGATTTGCTACTGCAACCTCCATGTGTTTTCCCATACTTTAAGACACTTCTACTCCATGCCTTCCTCTGCTTGATATGTGTGGCCTTCCTTTTCAGATGAAAAACCTGTTGGAATAGAGAAATCTATCTATGTATAGTTTATCATATGAAGTAAACTGTGCTTCTGGGATTGAATTTAAGATTGTCTTGGACTAAGATTTTCTATCTTTTGGGGTGCTTCTATCTCCACTTTTCATTTACTCAGTCATCCTCTTTATGCCTTTTATTTATCACCGTGGGAGGAAAACATTGATACTTGTGCTAGTTGTGCATGACTCATGAGTGTGTTCTACATACTTAAGGATGCTTCCTTTTAGTTCCTCCATTCTGAAAAGCAGAATCAGAAATCCTTAGAGTTGCCAGTCTTTGTGTAGGAGAAAAGATCCATCTGTCTCTCCTAAAATAATATCCCTAGAGTCATCAATATGAACAGGATGTCATTACTGTATTGAACTGCCACATGGTGGTGTTAGGGAGGATCCAGCTACCAGTTATGGCTGTCATATTGATTTTGATCCAGGGCTTATATTAAAATTTAGTTGGTTTAGGGCTAAACCTGCTTTTCAAAAGGTCAGTCCTTTCTCCTAGTGAAATTAGTCCCCGTACTCGTATGTCATGCATGACTGGAAGCACAAATAGTAACTGCAACATACACTCATGTGACTTGTTTTCACAGTATTCACAGAATTATGGCAGAGTCAATCAGCACCCATTTATTTTTGTGTGGAAATCAGTTCTACAGATGAATTTAGGTCATGTGTCCCCATATAATCCCATAAATTTTTAGGCATCAGCCATTTCATTTTGCAGTATATCTTAATCAGGTTTTCCCGATAAACTGCACAAGAATTATGTATAGCAATTTTACTGTGCTGTAATGCTGAAGATTTATAGTTTATGAGCTTATTTTTATCTTGTTCCTCGCAACTCACATTTACCTATATAAAAGTACATGTAACTGCAATAATTTTCTGTGCACTTTAATTTTGTTGACCCTTAAAATAAAATTTGAGGATAATATTATTCTTTATGTGTTTATAAGTTTTTAATATAAGATACAGAAATGCTTGGGATTTATATTGAAAACAGAAATAACCATCTTGAGGAGTTTCGGAAAACATATCCTTTCAAATGGAAAATTTATTCAGCTTTAGATGATTACTTTTACTAAATAGTTACATTGGGACCACTCACATAATAACGTACTTCATTAAACTAGAAACAGCTCAACACATTTTCTTACTGAAAACCTAAAATAAGCATGCAAAAAATAAAACTATGGAACAATTTTCCCATTCATTCATTCACTTATTTTTTTGTTCATATTCATAGTCATGAATGAACACTTGCTGGGAATACATTTGTAAACGTAAATTTTAGAGGTGTGATTGGGGCCAAAATCATCAGAGGAACTAGAGATCTGAAAAATTAGAATTGAATGGTCCATGATGCAAATTGGCATAGCTGCAGTGAAATCAAAGAAGGTATGTAAGTCAGAGAACGAGGTTCATCTATTACAAAATAATAAAGGATTCTCTCATGCTCCAGGAAGACCAAGCACAGCTTCATTAACACATAAAGATAAGTTCTTCCAGGTTTTTCTTCTTATTCATTGATTATAGTTACTGACTATAAAACATAAGTTCTAGACCATACTTTTATTTGTAGCAATGTTTGAGATGTCCCTGAAACAACTAATCACAAAAATATGAGAAGTACCAATACTGTGAGGTACCTCTCTCTGATGCAAGAATCATTCTACTGTTAGAATTCCAAGGAAAGGTAACATTTTGATTTATGATGTCTACCATTTCTTATCTTGGATCTCCACAAACACCTAAATTTTAGTGAGACAGCAGAGTACCCCTTGTAATCAGTCTTGCAGTGGGAGGGGAAGTAACAATCACCTTATTACGCAACTCTTGTTTAGCTTAGCTCCTTAAGGTGATTACTTTATGAAGGTCACGCATGATATGTGACTCTTTCCAAATCTCACATCTCATGTGAAGGCCCCAGGTGTTCACATTAGAACATGCTTCATGCCTTAAAAGACATTTTAGCTGTCTGACAAGCGCAGTCAAATTATGCTGAATGATTCGTACAAAATCTAGAGGAAAAGATTTCCAGGAGCAAGATACAACTATTGCTGCTCATGCTTTATTGGAATACAAACCTCCCCTTAATAATGAGCGATTCACTCCACCTGTAGCTGCAGGTCTGATAGTTACAAAATGGTGATCTAGAAGAGCAAATTTCTTAGTTTTCTCTTCAAGAGAAGAAAGCTAACCAAATGTCCTTTCTTCTTCAACCATTTGTCTCCTTCTTTAAAAACATCTAAAAGGTATTTAAGAGTCTTTATGTACTGTGACAGTAAAATATGAAATTAAGTCTCAAAGTGCTTAATAATGAATTTGTAATTAAATCAGACTTTGTATGTCAGCAATCAAATGATTTGCTAAAAGACAGCTTTTTGAATTGATGCGTAATGCTCATCTAAGGACAAAATAAGTTTTGCAATATAATTAAATGAACAGAAATGCATAATCACAGTCTTATTAATATGTTAACCTTGTAAAAATATTTTAATATTGCAGGCACCTAACAAGATAGCTAAGGTAAGTTAATTAGATTTCAAGTGATTTGCTAACCATGGTAATTCATATTTTATAAGATTATTCATTAAAAACCAACATGCAATAGCTTCATTGCACTCTCTTGCTGTATTTTATACCAGCTCTGACTTACAAGTGAATTAAACAAAACAACTATTAAGGACTAGAAAAGTGCAACTAACCATTTCTTGCTGATATAATAAAAATTACTCTGCAAATGGTTTATCTTTTATATATTTATTACATCTCCCAAAGGGTGCTCTTTAGGAGTCAGTGCAACATATGAATTTTCTATGCAAACTTAAACATAGGGCTGACAGCACAAATATGAATATTAGGGCACTTTTTTCATTCTCATTTCATTCCTAGGAGAGAATTAAATTATCAAAGACAAGAAATAATGAACTGGTGAGTATTTCTCCATTAGATCTATGACACAAGTCACCAAATAAAACATTAATTTTAATCAATCAATTAGATATCTATCTATCTATCTATCTATCTATCTATCTATCTATCTATCTATCTATCTATCTATCTATCTTTTCAATCAATCACTCCTGCTTCTGGGCTTAGCTCAGCAGCAGTGAATGTTGTGTAGCCATTTTTTATTCATCACTGTAGTATGGAAAAGCCCCATTCATGGCTAAATGCTACACTTCCTACTATTTTATCGCATTCTTAGGTGGTAAAGATTTTAAAAAGTAAGGAAGTCATCACTAAAATAAAAAACATTTTCCTTAGGAAAACTAAAGTAGCTCAGCTGCATCCTTCAGGATGTCCATTTTGCTCCATGAAACCAAAAGGTCAAGTAGGATCCTCATTCTGGAGAACAGCATGAACCTGCAGAAAAACATAGGGCTGTGTGTCTTCTTCATCAAATCGATCAAAGACTCCAGGAACTTCTGCTAATTACTTTGAATTCCATACCAACTGGCCTCTCAAGCTGCTTATTTATTTTCCAGCTCAGTATTTAGGGTGTGTAATCCAAGAGACCAATGTTCCTCTGATTGTCCTGGATTCTGTCAGGACCATCCCATTTCCTTGGAAGATGCCAAACATTTTTACAATTGCTTTTACCTGAGACTTCCACAACAGAGGTTCTTTATTGACAAAACTTTCTGCACAGCACTGCAAGCTTCCAAGGTGAGACAGCACAGCCTGTTTTTCAAATTCTGACATTGCTTTGACATATGTTGCAAAACACAGCCCACACAGCTCCTGGCTGCTTTGTGGACACTGATTTAACTTGCCTTGCTATAGGAAACTTGATTTCTTGTAGCATTTTTGTCCCCAGCTAGGACCTGGATGTCAGGATGCTGTTTACCTTCTATAAGCTTCAGACTGAAATAGTAAGTTATCGAGCTGCTCCATTTTTCCCCTCAGAGTCCCGTTTTGCTCCAGTTCAGCAATCAGTCTGAGCCACAGAAACCGATTTGTTTCATTTCATGTTTGAGATCTGGTCCAGTTTTGCTCAATTTAGCACTATAAGTAGTTTCTATTATCTCATGCCTCTTCAAAGTTTAGTTACCACAAATAGGTAGGGCAGAAACAAAATACACCAACTTCACCATTCCAGCCTCACTGAGGAGCTCAGAGTACTTTATGTGCCTTAAAATGTTCCCCTTCCAACTCTTCGAGATGAATGGCCTGCTAAATCTAAATCAACAATAGCCATCAGGTTCTCTTTCTTTCAACATTTTTTTTTTTTTTTTAGTTTACATATTAGTGGGTACTGGCAGTTACTGACTTCCCTTACTTCTCTGATAAATTTCTCAAACATTTAATTTTTTCATGGCTTCTGTGTTTGCTAGCTGTAAGGCTTCATAGTCTCTCCCTTTGTTCTCTTTGCTCTGAATGAAAAACTACCATTAAATGAAATTCCTTCCTTGGCAATCATGTCCTTATCACCTGGTAAAGAGGTCAATATCAAGTTCCACACACCCCTAAATAGTCTAGATACCAGGCAGTGTTATAGGCAGCATAGACAGCAATGCAGGGAAGAGCTGGGGCACAGGAAAGTGAGGGATCCCCTTCGTTGATGCGGAACAATCTAATTTCTGTTTACCCCACTGCTGTTGCATTGTGTGCAAGGATTTGATTCCTTCAGCTAATTTTTTGTCTGGCTCTATAAAAATATCTGTATTCAAAGCCTTAAATATTTATTTTTTTAATGTGCTTATTAGAAAGTAATACACTTATATTATAACTGATGAAAAAAGCCTGAGTGTCTTTGAATTTGTTTATCCAAGCTATATATTTTTATGCACAGTACAGGCAAACTGTGAGCATAACACGGGCAATTAGTTACTCAGTTTGAAATGTCCCAGTATTTACTCTCTTACCACGTTGCAAAATTATTCAGTGGTAAATCCAGTATGAGGTTGCAAGTAGCATGTGCAATTATTTTATTCTTTTGTGTTTCTCTACACAGAAAAGGTATCCCAAAAGTTTGTTCACAAATATGATAGTGAATCATGCCTTGGCCATTCATTTTATTTCTTGCAAAGAAACCATCCAGGAACATTAAAAGCTCAGCAAGCTACTACCTACAACAAACAAACAGCTAGAAACATCTCTTTCTATTTTTCCCCTTAAGGAGCCTCAGACCATTTGTGGCTCTTTAAAGGCTGTCATTTCTGTAAGACAGAGCAAATTGAAGAGTCAAAAAACTTTTACTGAGAGTAACTTGCTCACAGAACTTTGGTTTTGTACATGACAGCAGTCTAGTTCAAACACCTCTATTAAATGCTGCAGCACAAGGAAGAACCCCTCTCTCCCCGCCCCCACCCCCTTATACACAAGTTTGTGTAGAACAGACTGTTCCCTTTCTTGACAGGCAAAACTGAGCTCTCTGGCATCATTCTGCATCAATACCTTTTCTGTTCTCCCAGGTGCTCTTTGAGAGGCACAGGACAACAGACTGAGTCTTCCTGAGACCCTACATCTTATTTGGGCCCCATGTGGGTTTTGAAATCTGCTGATAAAGTGCATCACAGCAAGTAGCAAAGTTCACACCTGTAAGAAACAAATGTTACCTCTTGAAAATGCTTAGATGATACAAAAATACTCTACTTTTCTTCAGTCATCTAACAGCAAGTGATTGTTCATAGTCAAAGCTAGGCTGTGAGCTTTTGTTATTAGTCATAAAGATTTTCTCAAATAAAAGCCCCTAGGAAATCCATCATCTTCATCAGGCTTTTTTTCTTCCAGTTCACCATCATTCTGCTGGGTTTATGCCCACTCCCACTAAGCTTCAGCCAAAACATTGCCACCAAGCTCCCACTGTAAATGGAACAATAGGATGAACTACTTATTCTCTTATTTTCTCACCTATGGAACCCTGAAAACACAAATGGTATTTGACCTTGTGTATTATTTCCCTTTAAAAAAATACATTTCCTTTGACAGCAATATATAGAAATAGAGAGTACCAGAGAGATGTCCAGCAAGAACAAATAACTGTTGAAAAGACTAGTCAATATCAATCACTCCCAAATTATTTTTGTCAGCAGAAAATAACCCATCTGAGGTCACAAAGTTCTACTCATAAAATCTGAAGTTTCTTCTAAAATTAAGAAGTTTTGTTTATTTCTTTAGAACTTGCTTTTAAATTATGAAGATTGTTGGTTAATCTGGTATGAATTCCTGAACAAAAATATTTTATGTTGTGCATTAGTGCAGGGACTTCCTCCCAGGCCAGATAAGCACGCACATGGAAGGATATTGGTAAAATACGCAGTGAAATACAGTGTTCTGAAAACCAAAGGGTTTATAAGCCAAGAGGGTTTATAAATATTAAATATATTAAATTTTAAAGGTCTTGCTACTCTTCTAATACTGTAGTGTTTTAAATTTCATTTGAACTGCTCCAAATGCTGATATCTCAATGCTCATGCGTTTTGAGAGCTACATTTGGTTTTGCTTAGCCTGGAACTTTTATCAGATCCTTGTTTTGGGCTCAAGGATGGTATTTGATAGCTTACAGACAACATTTTTGTAGATGAAATTGAGGAGAAATAGGAGTGAAGGGAAGCATTTGTATGGAGCCCAGCATAACTCTTTGGCATCCTGAATCACCATACAAGTATAGAAAAAAACTGGCTTTCAGTAATTCTCCTGGTTTTGTGTTTTTTTTTCCTAAAGGTTTTTTGTTCATTTGTTTGTTTTTGGTTTGTTTTTGCTTTTTCGGTATCAGCTTTGGGGGGGAAATTACTTGGAATTTTATGTCTGGAACGCTGAATAGAATGAATATCAACAACAAAACTGAGAAAAGTTTGACCTAATTTATAACTTCTAAATATTGGTTTCACTGAAGTTTCTTTATTAGTATGCAAGCCAGGTTCTCTTATCATTTTTACCCCGATGCTTCTGCTTTCATAAATCATATATCAAGTTGATAAAGAGAAAGTCAGCACTGCCCTAGGAAAATTCAACAGGTTGTCAGCTATTTCTTATTCAATAATTTATGAGAACAAGATGTCTCCATTACATAAATAATTCCTTTGCATTTCATTCAATTATGCTGTTATTTTGGATGTTTACTATTGAGTGAAACTGTGGCTTTTGAAGGGCAAAATGGATGTTCCAGGTTGAAATAACTGTTGAGCTCCAGAGAGTGGTGATTTGTTATTAATAACATAATGCAGAATGTCCACATGTAGAAAAATATATTGCTTGAAGAGCAAGGAAGATATGAGGTGAACCCAAAAGCATTGACCAAACTGAATAGGTCAGAAATTTTTCAAATATGTACCCTCCTCCCTAGAAAATTTATTTATTTATTTAGAATTTATGGGAAACCAAACTTGGCATTTACATTATTTGCTGCAATTAGTGGCAGTGTGGCTACTGTGACTTTAATACACGACTAAAAGTAACCAATGAAAACAAAAATGTCTTTTTCTCAGCAACTACATATGTAATCAGAAAACACTGAAGCTGATGAAACCTTTGGCCCTTTTTAAAGGGGCAAAACTTCAGTTTCTCTTGAAAGGGACAGCTCATAATTTGGCAATTGTGTGGTCCATCCCACTAAACAATTTGTAAACCTGACTGAATTTTTTTGTGTATGATTCTGCACTGATGACAACTTGCAGGCATCAAAGATTGTATGATGTATGCAACAGCAGCTCTCATATAAATTCATTACAACGTGCAACAATTTGTTACAACATCTAACACGCCTTGGCAGATAATTTATTTGGACTAACAACCTAAACGATGTAAAGGGTACAGGTGGTTTTGTGCAGTCTGCAGTGGGAATTTCACTGGTGAGCCCTAAGCTTTCAGAGGTAGGCACAGAGTGACATGGGCTATGAATAGAAGGGGTGAGTTGGGGAAAGTTAATGGCCATTACAAGATAATGACCATTTTGTCTGTAATTTGACATAGAATCAATAGCTTCCCTCACCTTGAATTGTCTTAATGGCGATTAATCTGTAGCACTGTGTTTGTATTATACCAGTTCTTTAACCTTCTGTTGACTTAGCATGCAAACACAGGAAAACATGCACAAAAGCCACTGCTTTCCTTTGAGATCCTTACCAGCTAAAAAAAAAGCTTTGCCACTCTTTCTTGATTTGGATTTTCAATATGAGCTACTTCAAGTTTGTCTTGTTTGTGTTGGTGAGGCCTACATGCTGCCATTTCCCAGGTACTGACTTCCATTTTATATTATTTTTCTTAAGGCTTGTGTTTTAGAGTGAAAGTCTTCATATGTTCCCTTTAATTCTGTGTTCTGTTTCTCAGTGGATCATGCAGCAATGGTGCATTTTGGTGCTCTGTGTGTATGACTGTCCCACCATGGCTGTGCTACAGTAAGTGTGAATTCTGTTTTCCTGTATAACCATAATCTCTAAATTATGCTACCATCTAATATGCAATAGGGAGTACAAAAAACCACCGGTGCAATTTGTCAGGATCCATACATATATTGATAGTGAATATGCACCCCAACACCAAGAAGTTTTAAAAGTGTTTAATCTGGTCTGAAGTTTGATTCTGATTTGCTTCTAAATCCAAAGATGTGCAAGCTCTGCTAATGTACTGAATGAACAGGCAGTTTTCAAAAGTTTGCTGTCAATATACAAAATGAGTTGACAGTTTGCAACAGTACACTGCCAAATTTGATTCCTCTTGCAGTTTAGAATATGCAGCCTTGGTTTGCTCTTCTGTCATCATGATTTTGTGGGTATCTATTCCCCAATTTAACTGCTTTAATGTATGGCATATGTATGATCTTTTAGAAGTATTTCTCTGACATAGCAGATCACACCTAATGGTTTTCTGATGCAACTGTTAAGTCCCTCAGGTTTCCAGGTAACTACAACAGTATCTGCATTTCAGAACTGAGATCTTATGTTGGAATCCCATTAATAGGGCATAGCTGTTGAACTGTCACACAACTCTGTTTCATATCACAGGTAACAGGAGAAGCATGAAAAAGTATGTGTATGATGACCAAAGATACACAGCACAATATTTTATGTTCCTTTAACAGTAAAATTTTGTCTAATAAATGTAGTTAGTGAAGATGAAATATTATAGAAGGTTAGGCAGACATCACCCTACGCTCCAATGACTGTATTCATAGAATCATAGAATGTCAAGTGTTGAAAGGGGCCTTAAAGATCATCTAGTCTCAGTCCCCCATTGCCACGGGCATCTCCTGCTAGACCAGAATGCTTGAAGCTCCATCCCACCCAACTTTGAACACTGCCAGGTTTGGAGCATTAACAACCTCCCTGGGCAGCCTGTTCCAGTATCTCACCACCCTGACAGTAAAGAATTTCACCCCAATATCCAGGCTAAGTTTTATCTCTTTCAATTTGTACCCATTACTCTTTGTCCCATCACTACAGTTCCTGATTAAGAGTCCCTCTCCATATTCTCTAGAATGTTGCTATGAGGTCACCACACAACCTTCTCTTTTCTAAAATGAACAGCCTCAACTTTCTCAGCCTGTCTTCATAAGGAAGGTGCTCCAGACCTCTTACTGTCTTCGTGGTCATCCTCTGGACTTGCTCCAACAGTTCCATGTTAATCGATTCTATACCACAGGGTTCTGCATTTGGTCACATGAATGTCATTTATGATTATATTAAATTAGGGATTGGATTAGGATTACAGATTAGGTGACAATAGCCAGATTCCAGTTCTCCTGACAACATTTAGTGGTTTCCCCCATGTACTGAGGATTGTATTAGGAATCCAGTGCTGTTTGCCCTAACTACAAATAGGCCATCAGCTGTATTTTATTTGTGCCTCAGATCACACAGCCACTTAGATAGTTTACAGCTGATGGAGTTGTGCAGCCAGTGATGAAATCTTATGTTTCCTTGGGCTGCCAGACACCATGCATGCTGATGTGAGAGGTAACTGCCAAATCTGAATTGTTGCCTTTACTGATGTAGATAGTAATGAACTATAATTACCATTCAGCTTTCCATATGTTGCTAAAGAATTGGTATAATTAACTCCATATTTAAATATGATTCATGTATCCAAAATTAAATGTGTCTACTCGATCCAGGAGCCTTCGGATTCTTCAGAATTTCAATTGCTTTGCTAATTTCTTCAAGGTAGGGGGCTGTGTTAATTTTGCAATGCTTTGGATGGTCTATTTCTTTGTAATTTATTTATGCATAGTTTTCTTGTTTATCATCTGAGAGTGTACTCACAAGAGATCTAAAATTAAACTCAATTAAAATAAAAAAAAAAAAAGGTAAAAAAAATGTTAAATTCACTTTGGTTTTGATTTTATAGACTTTAAAAATCTTACAGTTTGATATCAGTGAATTTGGGTAGCTATTCCAAAATATATATTCTCTTAAATTAAAAAAAAAAAAAAGGCAACAAAATAATAAAGTTTATATCGTTTATTTGTCCCAGTTTGAAATTTCAGGGTTTGACTTTGAGAAAAATGTTTAGAACTTGGAAATTCTCACTGGATTGACAACTACTAATTTGACTACCAATACCTCCATTCAATTCCTGATGTAATTGTCTTTCCCAACCCAATAGAGCGTGAAACAACCATGAGGTGTTCAAAAAGTGAACAAACTCCCCCCAAAAAACTGCTTATCAAACTCTGATAAAATGTGTTAACTCATGTTCTTTAACCATGTGGTTACCATATGTGCCATTTTTCCCAGACCATACTATTTCCATTTTTACTGATTCAGTTGTTCTGGGTTGACAGAGGCACAGCTGTTGAGTCTTACCTTGATTTGGTTCCCCTCCCATGCATACCCGTACGTGTGATTCAAACTAAAGCATACATACAACACGTGTTGCTTAACTTTGTATCTGTGATCATGCACCCCAGGAGGATGCACAGTTTAGCCATATGCTTCCTATATTACATGTAATCTATTGTCTTAACAAAAAAACTAGCATAAGCACATCACTGTCACAACTTTAAAGAGTTTCATTAGCAAGTCCAGTGCACCCTTTGAACTGCCTAATTACAAGCACAGTTGAAGAAAATACATTTTGTGGATCTTGAGAGCTTTATAAATATTGCAGCACTGTGTTGTGGACTGGATGTGCTTAGAGGACCAATGAAGACGACAGGGCAGGTGAAGCAAATCTGCTTCTGAGATCCACACATGCTGCTTTAGTGACAGGCTGAGACACATCAAAAACTTCAAAAACTAAGTGTAAAGGTTAGATTAATGGTCCCACTGGGTCCTATTCTATTTTTTTATCAGAAATGATGGACATTTCTATGATTTGTGAGTACTAATTGATGACTCAATTTTTACCAATAAAGTAACAGATCAAAGATAAACATAAACAATTCTAGTTGTTGCCCAAGTGATTCTTCACAGCTTTTGTAAAAAAAAAGAATAACAGCTTCACCATAACAAAGATGTGTGATCCTAAAATAAATGCTCAATTTCCAAATACCTTAGGAATTAAGATAAATATGCAAAGAAGAACACTATGCACAAATTCAGTCTGAATTAAAGAAAAATATGCAGTTTATTATTTTTCTAAGCATTTCCGAAGGTACAGTCACTCAAGTCATATTATAAAGGCAGTCTCAGTAAATCTGTGATACATTACGTGAATAGATTAGCAGGAATTCTGACAAACATGGAAATACTGTCAATGGTACATTGACAACCTCTGTAACTGAATAGGGATCAGATTGAATTACTGTAGTGTGGAGTAAATTAAATTGGGGAACTTGAAGGAGACCTACCCATGTGTATATAAAGTACTTTTAACAGAAGCATCTCTTACTGAGCTGTTATCTAGACAGTTAGCAAGGTCTTGTTGTGAACAAGGTGCCAGAAGATGACTGGGTTTTATTTGAATTAAAATTCATAAAGAGTGAAATTCAAATGGCTGAAGTCAGGGCCAGAGATGTAGCAGAAGCTGCTAGTAGAAAATTTTTTATGGGGAATCTTTCTCCTTATTGCATTTCATTCTGTGAGATGGGCTGCTTATAAGGATTAATACTTTGAGTCTCACACAGTATTGTAAATATTTGTGATTAATGTGTTAACACTGCCTAAAGGTGTTTGGTTAGACTGAAGAAAGTATTGTTACCAGGTACGGCTACCCTGAAATACAGGCACCTCTGCCATCGTAAAACAGTACACGTTATCCTTGTTGGCAAGGGTGACCATCCCTCTCTGCCTATTGAAGCTCTTGCCATCTCAGACATTCCTGAGCAAATGACACACATAGTGACATTTATATTCCTACTAAGATTTGCAAATGGGTCCACAACTTGTTTCTTCTATGAGAGTCAACCTAAAATGAGCAGGAGTCACATTTTGCAACATTCCTGCTGTTTATAAAGCATACTTGCTATATTAGATAGGCGTTGCATCATTTTCTGGACACGATGGTACCATTTGAGCCACCAAACTGCATTGACTTTCTTCTTATTTCACTTTTTTTTTTCTTTTTCTGTCAGAAACTCCTGATGATTCTGACATCAGCATCCAGCAGTGCAGCGGTTCTTTTAACTGAAACTTTGTCAGAACTACATGCCATCTGGGCTCCAGTAGAGTAATTTTGATTTTAACTGAGTGGTGTATTAGAATCTGATTAAAAAACCTTTGTCAGTTGTCATTTCATGAAGTTGCAATATTTTAAATCTTTCCTTCACTGGAGACTACCTAAATCCACTGGGAAGTTTTCATTATTGTGTAAAGTCTGTCACTTTTCCAAAAGTTAATGTGTTATACATAAGTATGCATTAAGATGCTAATTTTTAGTAACATTATATAAAAAATTAGAATCATTGTCCAGGGCAATTTTTCACAAGCAAAATAAATTAATCTTTTCAAAATTCACTACCAAAAAGTGCTTTTTCTCTTGACATGCAGTTTTGCATATGAAATAGAAGTTTTCCTATTGTTCCTCTGAGGACACTCTAAAATGTCTCTGGACTTTCTCTTACATTTCCTTTACCTCATCTAAATTTCATGTGCTCTTTTCCCCATATTTTCCATTAGAAACATGGTTTTCTACACAAAAATCTCATTAATTTCCAAGAACCACCCTTTACAGCAATAATAAGGTTTCAGAATGTCCGTAACATCTTGACTAGTCACTTTGGGTGTTTTCTGGCAATATGACATTCTGACACAGAAGTGTGTCTGATACTCAACTTTATATCTAGTAATCATTATCCAGATTTCATCTGAGACCAAACAAGATTGTTACAGTACTGATATTGATGTTTTGTCTTTCAACTTTGATTCCCTGTCCAGGCACTGGAATGAATATCTGAAGTCCCTAAATCTCTTCCAAAAATCTATTTTAAAATGTTACTTCTTTTTTTTTTTTTTTTAGGGTGGATTAATTTCCTTTACTGTTACCCATTGCTTTTCTTACAATATTCGGGCCCCATTTTGTGAACTGTGCTAATTTTTGTGTGATGCATAACTTAAAGTTATGGACATATGAGTTGTTTTAGGCTGAGACATCAGTCATCACTCACTACAACACTGCCTGATTTTGTTATGGGTAAATTCTCTGAGTTAGCAATGCCAATATGTTTGTCTTGACTTGGCCACTCACCTGTCCCATTAGAGCGGCACAACTTTGCATTGTTTCCTAAATGTCTGGTTTGTTCATATAGTTCTTTGGATAGAGGGTTCTGGATGCCATCTCAGAACTTCTCAGATCTTTCTGCTTCCTTCTTATTATGGTCTTTTGAATTTGTGATTGTGTGCAGTGTGTCACAGTGCTATCAACCTACTTTAAAGAGAGTCTGTGCTCACACACATATTAGCAAACATTAATTGCTTTATCAAAATCTAGCTTTTACTCTCCGAGTCTTTTGGTTTCAGGTCCTGCTTAGAACTCTTATCAGATTCTCAGTTCCTTAAATTTTAAGATGCTTTTTCCTTTTAGCAGTAACTCTTGTATAGATTTATATCTGTCCTGAAGTGTGTTTTTAAAACATGCTACTCATTTTTTGCTTTTGTGTGGTCTTTGGTACTTTTCCAGGGACTGCAATAGCTGTATTGTGTCTTTTGCCTAAACTTAACTGAAAACAATGAAAAACCTCTATTACTTCAGAAACAGCTATTGTGATAAATACATTTATGATTAATTTTCTTTGTAATGAGAAACTTTCTTCATCATTATAACTAGTGTTATCTTTACCTCTGTTTGTGTTTCTGGAGAAATTAATTCACAGTGGGTTTCTTAACTGTTAGAGGTGAACTAAAAATATCAACTTGCTCTTCCATTTAGTACAGCCATCACTCAGAGCCAAGCCATCTCTTGCAATTCTACTTCACTCCAGCTTTGAGGGGTGTGAGCTCTGTGCAAAGTGAGCAATCTGGTTCATGCTAGAGCCTCATGCTGGCTGGGAACTTTGTCTGCATTGCTTGAGATGAGAGAAGGCAGGGAAGGTATCACCATGCTACTTGTCACCCAGCTGTTTTTCATCCCTATGCGCCTCTCTGTTCTCAGTACTTAATGCTTGAACTTCAATCTTTGTATCATCTCATTACAGGCAAAGACTGTTCTGCCACTCACAGCAGCAGATGCTGAGTAGATCCAAGGGTACAAACCTTGGAAGGCAATTCCCTGTGAGGATTACACATACACTTGATCTGCACTGAGGGGATGTTATATTAACAGGCTTGAGGGGAAGATCACAGTTGAGGGACAGCAGTCCACTAGCATGCTTGGAAAAAACATGGTTTAGCCATAACTACTACTCCATGTTTATTTCTATGCAGACTCAGCTAATCTGAAAGAAAAAAATGGATAGTTTCTCAGATACTGCATGTGGCAGCTTTTGGCATATACCAACTTCTCAGAGGGCAACACTGTGTATGTATCCTGAGGATTAGTGAGGTGGAAGTGGCCACTAAAACATTATTTACTGCTAAATAAGCCTCATTTCTGTAGGGCTAATGAAAATCAAGAGATGAAACTCTGGAAATTGCTAGGTTCAGTTTAGCGGTGGAGATGCAAGAACATGTCTAAGATAAAATTCTCCATCTTCCTACTTCCGACTTTCAGGTGACTTGTAATTTTTCCATTAGTCTCATTTTTAGAAACATGTAACCTGATATAAGCTTCAGAGCACCAAAGTGATAAATAATTGGTGTGATTTTCATGACTACTGAGTACATCAGAGTCTTATTTTTGAAAATTATCTCAGTTATTTAGTAATAAAATAAAGATATAGAGAGCATCTATCTTTAGGTACACAGGAGTCCATATCCAAGGTCCAGCTTACAACCTACATGTTATCTTATTACTCATAGGTTTTTTTATGGCATCAGTGTCACTTCCTTAAAAGACAATAGCTGTGAATTTCCATACTTTAAAATCACCTAATCAGAGTAGCCAAGTGATATATTTCTCCCTTCTGAAATGAAAACAGAAAATATAGAATGCCTTTTTAAAGAATAATTTAAATTCCTGTGTTCATTGCATTCCATTAAACCTATAGCAGTATATATTTGACAAGGAGTTGTAGGCAAGGCATTTCCCAGAAAAGTCATTAATATTTGCAAATGCTTAGATATAACAACATATCAAAGGCCAAGATATGCTGTGAGGGCTCATTTGTTTCTATATCCATGCGATAACAGTGGAATATTTTATGTACATATTTTTCTACAGGGTTTCTCCACCTCTTAGCATATTTGCTAATTAGTGTCAAGTGGAAGAGGCAATTTAAAAGCATGATCTGTTTTATGGGACTATATTGTCACGGAACACCAAGAAAGAGAGGAAGGAACTCCCATATAACAGATAAATCTGAATGTATTTATTCCATGGCTTCCCACCTCTTTTGTAACAGAGCAAGACTGAAAATCTGTTTCTGCATATGTTTCCCATCAAATTCAGGACCTGGTAATGCATAAACCATGGAGTAATTTTTTTAAGTCACTATTGCTATCACAAATTAATGAGAACAACTGTGTGTACTCTTCACATTTTAGCTGATGTATAAACAGAGCAGTAGGGTTAGTTGTGAAAACTGTTTACTTTTGAGGGGGGAATAAAACCCACTCAAATGCTGACTTTTTTCAAGCTGTGAATTTTTTCCCTCCATAGCACATATGCCTTGCTACAATCTGGCAAACATACCCACCATAAAAAAACCCCCACCAGTAATCAAAGAAAAAAAAACTCAAACACAACCCAGAATATTTTTTTTAACAGCTTACAGTAGAAACTATGGATTCATGTAATTTACATAGAGTTTCCCCTCTCTGTTAAAGTGTCAAAATGCTGTATTAAATATTGGCCCCCATGACCATGCTGGCACATATACCTAAGGCTAGTCACAAACAAGGAAAGGAAGCATGCTCAGTTTGAATGAATTTTACAGTCTGATATAACAGAAATCTGGTTTAAAAATATATCACTTATGTTAGATGGAGTGTGGAGGGCCAATAGCCTAAACCTTACATTTCCTTACTGAAAGCATTGTTAATAAATATAATACCTGCCAAGAACTATTCCAGTTATATGCATAGTGTTTCTCACCACTGTTTTCCCTGCAATAATGGCCTCTCATATTGATTTATGTACGTTTGCCTAGGATATCCATACTTTTGGACAAGAAATAATCTGGTATTTTGGCAAACTATGAGTGTTTAAATGAGTCATTTTTTTGTATGTTTCTTGGCCTAAGTGGTAAATAGACTAAATATTAAAATACATATTTTATAGTACATTAAATAGTACATAAATTTTGAGCTAGTCCTGGAAAGATTTCTCCAGCACTGTTTAATTTCTGCCTGTTCTGGACTTAAATGGCATTGCAGAGCATAAAGGAGGGTTGAATCACACTCCTGAGAAAGACGCAATTTGCTAGGACCTTTCTAGGTTACAGTGCCAAGTGGGGGGAGAGGACAAAGCTCTTCTCAGAAGACAACTGTACAAGATAAAGCTTCATCCTGACCTAGTGGGATGTTTTTCCAGTGTGACTGAGAGGCAGCCCAAGAACAATCTGACCAATTGGTCTACCTCCTGCCTCCTGCCACTCCTTATAAATTAATTAATCATTCCCCTGGGATAGCAGAGGTACATGATACTCTATGCACCCATAAGTCTGTGGAGTCATGGTAAGTACATTTATAAATTCTTTTCAAAAGCAAAGCTATTGAGTTCAGTGGAAATCATAGAATCATAGATTGGTTCAGGTCAGAAAGGACCTTAAAAGTCATCTAGTCCCAACCTCTCTGACACTAAACCACGTTGCTTTAAGTCCCACCTAACCTGGCCTTGAACACTTCCAGGGATGGGGCATCCAAATTTTCTCTGAGCAAGATGCCCCAGTGCCTCACCACCTACACAGTAAATAATTTCTTCCTAATATCTAATATAAACCTACCTTTTTCCAGTTTAATGCTATTACCCCTTGTTCTTTCACTACCTGCCCTTGTAAAAAGTCCCTCTCCAATAGTCATGTAAGGTTTTTTTCTTTATCAGATGTTTTCCAAAATACAGACATGAATGAGTAAAATTATTAGTAGGACTAATGGAATAAAGTTAAGAAAATTACAAATGCAGAAATATTTGAACAAAATACTCTATATAAACCTGAGAAGTGCTCAGTTCTTTATGTGACTGCAAAACGTTTCTTCTCTCACTTCTCTTCCGCATCTAGGGGCTCCCTACCTGGATGAAAAGGGCAATGACATTACTTGTTATGTGAGTGATATTTCAACAGTTCATACTCTGCAATGTAATTTTGGGTCCCCAGGTCACTAGCTACATGAGTATATAGAGAAGAAGAGTCTGTCCTTCTGCTTTTCCTGTCTTCCACATCTTCTGCTGAAAGTCATGCCTTGCCCTGAGTTTGTCATTCTGAACAAAAGCCTTCATCCCAGAGCTCAGCCCCTCAGGCAGCTGTAGAATTTTCTGAGGACTTATGCCTTCTTTTTGGAGTGGCCTCAAATTGTTTATGAACTAAGGGCTGTTTGCTCTTCTTCTCAGCCACATTTCTCAGTCAGTGGCTACATATCTTCAGATTTGGATTCACCATGTTACCCAGCAGGGAGAAGTCACACATTTGACTCCTTCAGCAATATTTAATGAAACTGAAACTGAAGCTTCTTCAGTTGTTGTTGCTTTTACAGCAGTGACATTTTTTGTCTTAGTGATCCAGTGGATAAGGTAATGAATTGGGAGTCACAATGAAAACCTACATATCTGAATCCTATTATTTCTAATTACCTTGTATTTTTGTGGAGCAGTGGACACATGGTGTGGAATTCATTAGCTCTAATGAGGTCATCTAGAATTGGGTTTCTAACTCTTTATAAGATTTCATATGTTTTCTTAGCAAGAAACAGAGGTATATAAGCACCTACAGGGCAATTAATTTCCTAGTAAAATATGCCCACAATGGGTCCAATAAACAGTTCTGTTCATTAGCAAAAAGAATTCACTGTGCTGAGCCCAGACATAGCAATTGGATTTTTAGAAATCTAAATTTCCTCATGATGACTCTGACACATGGTAATTCAGGAAATGTTTGATATTCGTAAAAATGTTAGACTTTGTTTCTAGTTGGTCATTGCACTCTTTTGAAAAAAAATTAAGTAAAAATGTTAAGATTTCACATTATTTCTGTTACTATGTTCCCTGTTTAAATTTAAAAAAAATCCTCATGATGTTGATTGATATGAAATGTTTTATATTTACAAAATCCAACATTTTTAATCCGCAAATTACTCCCACAGAGAAGTCAAAATCTGATGGCAACATAAACTAAACCAAGGAAACTCCGAAGGAGATGTTACTTTGGACAGGCTCTGAAGATATGGAATAAACAATCAAAAATAAGACTGAGGCTAGGAAGTGTAAACGAGTTCAAGAGAGCCTCATATTTCCTTCTTCAGCGCAAAAGGGGTCAAGTCATAAAGTGAAAAGACAGGAAAGTGGGATTAAGGTAAGCCAAAAAAAGCAGATATGCTGGGCCAGATACTTTTTCCTGTTTGTAAATTCCATGTTTTCAACAGAAAAAGAAGTGACTACACAGATGGTCTGTGTTATTCCCACATCCTTTTAAGTTCAGTTTTCAAAAATGACACCTTGTTCTGTATCCTGTCATGTAGCATAAAGTGCATACAGTGTTCTCCAGCATGTTCACATGTGTTCTTGCTGTCAAGAATGGTCTGTTTCATTAGCCATGGCCATGGAAAGATTTGTGTAAGAAGGCGGATATACACATTAACAGCATCAAATTCGGCTGCTAAGATTGGCATGAGAGAAGGCTGCTGCTGTATTTTTGGTCAGTGTAGTTCTGTAGTTTTATTTCAGTCTAGAAAAAAGAAATCCCTCTATCTGCATCAAAATTATCTGTATGTCCTTTAGCTTGGGTACAAACTAAACTAAGTAACCTGTTATGGGCTGGAAAACATGTTGTACAGAGTGAAACATCCACTTTGGGTTGATTTAGCAGGATTCCATCTATTACATATCAAAGCAGGTTTGCAAAGGGTTTTAACATGGAGTATCTCTATCCTGCTGCTCCAGATCAAAATGCGCATGGAGATGTAGTCTTCATTCCCAAGTTCATGCCTGATCACCTCCCTTGTGTTTTCTGATTTGCTTTATCTTGCCAGACACTGCTTCACTATGGAAAGTGGTTTTTAGATAATCTGATTTTCATAACACCATTAAATGAAAGGAAGAGAAAGAATTTAAAATGTCTAAGTTATCCCACAAAACTGTCCCACGTTTAGGTTGGACTGTGTTCCTGATCTCCTCAGACTGATTACTGGCAACAGAATCAGTCTCAGAGCTCAGAAAAGGCTGTGCCAAATTTATGCAATGTTTCTTCTGTGGGGTCTGCTCCAGCAGCCACCCCATTTTCCCTTCACTGTCCATTCTTATGGGATAAGTGAGAAGGAAGCGTGTTCCTTTCTGATAACAAAGACCTGAAGATGTAATCAAAGTTTATGACCATTAGACAAAGACCTAAAATAACAGGTGCTTAAATCAAAAATTATACAATAGAATTTTCCATCTGATAAGACTTCTTGAAATTGCCTTTCTTTTTCACAGTTTCAGCTTTTCCTTTAGCTTTTCCTTCCAAGTCATGAACTGAGATACACTTTCTTTTTTCACCACCCCACAAGGTGTACATATAGACCACTACCTCATCCTTCTACATAGTTTAGAAAATGCTTTGTAGAAATTATGCACCTGGAGAAACTCAGTCCTGTGTTCTGTCTGCATTTGGGCCCATTGTCTCCCAGTAATAGTGCAACATACTCTTGCAACCTACAGTATTCCTTTTTCCAATGGCACCCTCATTCCTTAAGAGGGGAAGGCTTGGAAATAGGAACTAGATTTCCTGTTGTGTTCAAAGCAGCAAAGTTGTAGTGAGGTATGGTTTCCAGTTACAGCCAGCTATGGGCAAGGGATCAAACCTCCAGTAGTGCCGAATGGTGAAGGAGGACATAGCTCTACCTAGTTGCTCTCAGACCTCACATGGGTGGCACTTGCTCAGGGATAAAAGTGTCTGATGTAATGCATCATCTGATTTCTTCCATAGCCCTCCTTCTCTACCCTTTTGTAAAGAAATGACAGCAAAACATACATTTTTGGTGTTGAAACATATTCATGTTTAAAAGCAGTGAATGACCTAAACACCAGGGAAATTCTGAGTCTTTTGAAGAATCTCTTTCTTTAATAGAGTGACCTGGGAGTCCAGGAGACTGTTCCTCAGCAAAGCTTCTATAGCATATAAAGAGAGTCAAGCCCTGATTACGTAATCTTTTCCCACAAAAAGTCCTAAAAATAATAAATTAACTGAGAGTAAAGGCAGTTCTACTAGTCTGTAAACTCTAGCTTAATAAGGTTTATAAAAGAGGCCAAGAAATGCTTTAAATAATAATAAAACCCCCACCCAACCACTGAATTTTGTAAAATGGGATTTCACCTTTGTTGTAATTCAACTTTACTTCATACAATCTCCAGAAATATAAGGACACAACGTGTGGTTTTTAACAGTCCTGAGGTGTACATAGAACTCAGCTCTATGAGTAAGCATGGACATGTTTCTGACCAGAGTTCTTGAAGGTTTCTGGGTAGAGTGTTTCAAAGTTCAGAGCAATTCAATACACTTTATATTGTTGTTATACACATACTATGTTTTTACATTTGTTTTTGAAAGGAAGATCGCTCTCCCTACAACAAAGAAAATTGAATAAGACTGATGAAAAAGGTATCTAATGAAATATAAGGAGGCATTGCATTCTCTCCTGTTCCCTCATGAAATACAAAATAGATTTTAGTCTGAGAGAACATTTGGCTATGTTAGCTTGCTCTAATGTGACTAAAAAAATCAATTTTTTTCTTTGTTTTACATTGTCCCTTTCTTTTCTTAAGATGTTATCTCTGCCAGGATGACTGTTCAGTGTTTGCTAGTGCACCACAGGGTGCTCCACAGGATGCTGGTCCGTTAGAAAGTGAGACACATAGTTGCATCATGAATATTTGTACATAAAGCTAGAATTTTCTTGCACCCAGACACCAGTACTGCCAAGAAGCTATTCTAGCTGTTCCTGTGGCTTTCTGCTGCCTACAACTGAGTGCAGCTGGGAATAAAAAGGGTTAAGTGCCACTGCTCCTATGATGTCTATCTTGGTGGCAGGGCAGGAGGTTATGCAGTAGGGATTTCATACGAAGATGAATGCTTCTCCTAATGAGGTGAAGCTGATGGCTCTAATGCAGTGGAACAGCTGCAGTGGCCTCTTTCCCAGCTTGGAGTCACACTGAGATCAGATTCAGCATATAGCAGCTCTGTTTTCTTCACACATGATAATTATGATTGATTTGCAGAAGTTCACTGTAGCATTTTATAATAAGAGCTTTAAGTCTGCGAGGCACTGAGGAAGGGGGCTTTGCAAAGTTCCAGTGAGGACCAGCTCCTTTCCGCCTCCTCAGTCTTCTCCTTGGCTGATAAGGTCAGTTTTCCCTTTTGCTACAGTCTTTCTAAAGTGATGGGAGGGACCAGGAATCCTAGCTTCGAGTTTTATGATAATGCAGACACAGATTGCCCATTCAAAATGCAGATGATATATCAAACACAGATACGAGAAACCTTTGACTTTTCTCCTTCATTATATTCTACCATTTCCATTAATGGCCCTGTACCATTGTTAATCATCATGGCAGATATATGCATGTGATTTGCTGCCAGTAAACTTCTCAGACTGCTTCCCTCAAAACCTAAAATTCAACACAAATTCCCTGATTCACTAAATTTACCATCTGGCTCTGTCACGGTTGTGCTTCCCACTGCCAGGACATTTAGACCATCTCCTTCTCTCAGGTTCCCAGGGGTCAGGAGGTGTCCATGAGGCCCGTATTACACCCATATGTGCTAGGGGCTTCTGAACTGGTCTGAATAACTGAGCAAAAGAGAGTTTAGCACTATTCCCACACAGATGTTGAGTTTCTGGAGGAAAAGTGAGCTGACTTTCAGTCAGCCTGCGGGCTCAACGGAATCACTCAGGAAGCTATACCTGTCCACAGAGACATGATCATAGAAAATAGTTCCTACTACAGTTAACTAATCCTTAGTCTGAGTTGTTATTACAGCTGTTGTGGGTGCAAGAATTTTAATGTAGGAAGCTTTTTCCTGAGAAAAGAAACAAACAAAAAACAACCAAGAAAAGGATACAGGATAAAGTAGCACAAACAAAATGCTTTCCCCAAATTTCAAATTATTGTTCATTCTTTAACTATGTGATCGTGAAAAGTGTCCAGGGTGCAGAGCAAGCAGAGCAGAAAGCTTCAAGAGAAGAAATGGTAATTTGTTTTCCGGTGTGTAAGTATCAGATTAGACAGGACACAGGAACCTTCCCTGCCAAATCATTTCTTCATTTGGACAGCTTGATTCTGGTAGATCGTAACATTTGCTGATTAGACACTGCAATTTGAACACTCTTTTATTATAATTTCTGTATGTACTTTTGTGCAGGATGTATTGTCTGCATAACAATGTGTGCTTTGTGATTTAGCAAAGAGGCTAATTTCCCCCTAAAGTTATAAGACAAAATAATGACATTGCTGCTATATTAAAACCACAGGCAGCATGCATCCAACTTATTATGGCACAGTTTTGTCAATTGCTAGGCTCAGTAGTGTTTCTAGATGTAGTGGCAGAGTTCAAAAAATATTGTTAGAAATTTTTCAGGGAGATAATAAATAAATTACAACAAATAATAATATTTTCAGGAAATTGCTGACACTTAGAGGAATAAAAGCTGTCAAGTCAAATTGAACCATATGCTTTTTGAAAAAGCAATTTCACAAGTGGAAACTCTATTAGTATCTCTGTATGTTATTAGGACAGCAGGATTTCTTCTGCAACTTGCTGCATTAGATTACATTTAGTTGGCCATTTTGTACGGAAACATGCACAGCTATCCAATACACACTGTCAACTCTGTAGAAGCTAAAACAGAATATTCATCTATTTTTAGTTACATGTAGTGTTCCTTAGTATATGTTTTTTTCTTTATGGTTTTCATGATCCTAAAAAAAATTGTGGGAGAGGAGAAAAGTGTATTGATACCAACTCCTTTGCAACTTCACAAAGAATCAGAAATATGAAGTAGCAGCAGAGAAATAAAACTCCAAATGCAATCAGAGGCCTAATTCTGTGAGATTGTCACCATCTTTTAACTTTCCTTACATGTTGGAAACTGAGTTGTAAATTGTCACATAGTAAAACCTTGTTCAACTTGAAATGACATGTAAAGGTGACACTAGCTGTCAAGAATTTTCCTGAGAGGAGAAGCAAATGACAGTATTGCACCCCAGCTTCCAACCTGGGACTAAAGAAAGTGTGTATGATGTATTGCTGCTTAATGCATCTACAGGTTGCAATATCAGACAGCCCTGGCAACTAGATCCTCTGATATTTCCTCTGTGCCAACTGACAAGGATGTAACATACAAGGCAGGAACCAGGACTCAGTCCTTCATATAAAAATGCCAAGTTTTTTCCTAACTATGTTGATATCATATGACAACAATGTAATATTATCAGAATTTTGCTAGTATTTCAGATTGAAAGCCACAAGAAATGCACGCGTCTCACTAGTTGCACAGACAGCTCTCAAAATTCTCTCTGGAAGAACAGACCAAGGCAGATTTTGAGTAAACCAAAAGATGTGGTAAATCCCAAACAATATATAGCCTCCTCTTTTGCTTGTGCTCTAAACAAGTCTTTCAATGATGCCATGTCTACAAAAAACCTAAATCCACCAACCAACAAAACACAGATAGAAGAGAAAAAAACAGCATTCTGTTACAGGCGATTAAACAAAGCTTTCAGAAGGGCAAAACCAGTTCCTCTAGCCTGTGAGATGAATATATTTTTGATTGTTTGGCTGAAATCCTGATCTTGCAGAGCTCCTTAAGGACAGACATGGTGGCATCAGTCCATGTAATTTCACAAAGCTTTTGTAAGAATTCATACTTTCAGAGGAAGACAGCCAAGTCTGAGCCTGGATTATCTGTAGCTAAGTACACAATGGTGATGTTTTGCCCAGGTTTTGTGGAAAATATCCTAGTTGCACACATACAAGTCTGGATGCTGTGTGATTCAGTCAAGCCTGATGCTTCACTGAACTGTGGAGCCTGCAGAGGACACTAAGCTTCAAGCACGGCAGGACAAGCGCTGCTGAGCTACTCTGAGAAATAGGATGGGGTCAGATGGACAACTCCCTGCTGCTCAGGTCACATCTGGAGCATTAAACTCTTCGGGTGAAGCTATCACTGCAGTGAAGCCAGGAGTCTTGGTGACTCAGCTTTTCACTATATTAAGATACTATATCTCTGTTAAACTATAAACAGCTTCTCTGTTAGCCTGACATTAAAAGAAAACACCCCTTAAGAAATTACAAAAGAAATATAAAATGCTTTGGAGTGGGGAAGGCAAGACTTCATTGTTGTTTTTAATACATCACTGAAACTATCTTTCCTCTCCTTCTTTTTCATGCCTAAATTTAGTAACGTTGCTAGAGAATGTCATAATTCTGCTGATGCAGAAGTCCTTGCCAACCCTTCCTTTTGTCCTGGCTAAGCTACTGCAGAGATTCATTCCTCACTAATGCCTCTGCATGCACAATTAACAGCTGATGCAGAATTCCCTTGCCTGGTCTCTGCTGGCATTGAATAGCTACAGCTCATAACTCCAGAGCTGGCTCTGTTACACTGCTGGTTGTTAATCTGAGCTCATATTAGTTTCAAGGTGTTCTTGCTACATTAGGAAGACCTTTCATTTAATTCTGGCAATTCTTGGATCCTGCTTTTCCACAAACCTCTACTTCTCCCCAGTCGCAGACTCTTGGCTTCCACTTCTGAGATAAATTATAACTGACAACTGGTAACTTGCCCTTTGGCAACATTTTCTTCAATGGCTGGGTGTTCACAAACCCTTGGTCCCTTCAGTGAAGGTCCCTGCAAGAAATTTTGGTATGTGAAACAAATGCAGGATAGTTGCCTGTATATTTGATAGTGATTTGCTGTTGCTAATTTAACAAACTGTCAAGAAAACATTGCCAAAAGAAGTCAGGCCACTTCAATTCTTCAAGTGAATGGTCTATTTTCCATCTTTGTCATTGCAGATTACAGCCTTTGAGAGCACTTAATGATGTGTGGGTGTAATAGGGCAGTCAACATTATTTAGTTGCTGTTAAAAGGACCTTATTTCTACTTCCTTTACAAAGTAGCTACTTCCACCTTCTGTTGCAAACAGAAGTATGAATGTTTTCAGAAATCAATGGCATCTCATATGAATTCATGATTTCTCATAGACTTCCTGCCCCTCTCCCAGGTGAAATTGCACAGGTAGAGATGCAAACTCGCTACAGACACCAACAAGGGAAAGCAGAGGGAAGTGAACTGAAAGCAAATAACTCATTTGAAACTTTTTGGACACTCTACCCCTCATTAGCATTCCTATGGGTTTGGATTTTTTCCCCAAGAGCAGAAAAAAGCGAACACATTGAAACTTTTTAGTCTTTAATCTAGTCTAAGGGACTCAACAAAAGACAAATCTCTCCTAATTGTCTCCAATAAGTAAAGTAACATGAGAACCAAACTCTGTTGGAAACATTCCAGAAGTTTTCATGTCTTCAATTCTGCCTGCATCTGTATGATGGTAATTTCTTTTTATCTGCTTTTAATTTGTACTGATTACTTCCTTTACAAATTAGAGCTGTAGTTTTACTGGCTGCATGTCAGTTTCTTTATAGTTAAGGCTCTGAAAACTTTTCAAACCCAAATCCTCCTAGGCTTTGTTTTGGGGTTTTATTTGTAGGTTTGCAAGAAGAAGGCTCTTCTGAGGAAGTGCAGGGAGTCCTACAAAACCCTTTTGCAGTCCTTAAGAATCCTGGTGACCATAGCTCCTGTGCTCTGTGCAAACTGATGAGGAAAGCTCAGCCTTTGCTAAGCATTCAGAAATCCTTATGTATTAAACGCTCTGCATACATGTAAAATGATCTCCAGATATGATCCATGCCTATTGAACTCATATCTTTCAACTCCATGCTCTCCTGAAGCTTCCCAGGTAGGCTCCAGCTGGTTGGAACCCACATTTCTCTCTGGTTTATTGTCAGTTTTTACCTTTCTGCCCCACATAGTTCCAATAATCTTGGATTTAGTATGTACAGACTTGTGAACTCCAGACCCTTTTTGCCGAAACATCACTGTTATTTTCAAACATGAATTCAGATGGGATTGAAATCCTTTAGGCCTTTAATGGCATTATCTGGGCCTACAATAATTCTCTAGGGTTAAAGAATTGAAATAATTATTGACCTCAGTCCATTTTATTTTTTAAAAAAACTCAGATATAATTATTTTCTCAGCTTTCTGCCCTTGGCTATTCCTGTGGAGATTTACATTTCCTGACCTTCGTCCAGATATTATCTCTTACTATGAATAAATTTACTCAGAGAGCTGCTCACTGAGGGAGTACTATCACCCCAATTTGTCTTGACTGGCATATGCCTATTGAAAACTTCCAGAAATTTAGCCTGAAATTAATGCTAAGTTACAGAGATTTAAGGAATTGCATCAGAGCCAATAGAACCAACAATAGAGTAAAAATGCTAGTATCTGTATTTGAAGGAAGATACCCTTTTTATTTTAAGACCCTTCAGTGGAGAATATATCAGGACAGTATGTTATGAAAACATGCAGAAATGTCCAAACATCTATTGTTTGAGCCAAGTCTTGTTTTTAATATGTCAATATACAGCTCTGATGGGAAATGTGTCAGGACGAGTACAGCAAGAGCATTAAGTTCATGAGCTGATAGGGGCAAGCATTTCAGTTAGAAGATCTCGTGTCTTTGAGGTTCAGTTTAGACAATATTCAATATGACATGTTTTTGTTTGTGAGTCTCTTGAGTTGATGATGTAGATGAAATAAGAACAGGAAAGAGTCTGACACCGGAAAAATTTTATAACTCATTACTGGAATAAGTGCAAGGGCCTCGGCTATTTAGCTTTTGTTCAGTTGTCTCTTGACTTCAGAAAGAGGACTAAGAATAAGACCATTTGCTCATATCCTTATCTATTTTAAACTAAGTTATTTTAATCATACTGACTGGGTTCAGCCTTCTAATTGCTTACTCTAAACTTCATGGTTTTCATAATATTTATATCAACCTAATTGCTGTCCAAATCTTCTCCAACTTCTTATTAGGTTTATTTCCACTAGATCAATGTTTCTTCAGCAAAGGTTACTGTAATAAATAAAGAGAAACAATATTGCTTTACTTGATCGTATTTAAATGGTCATAGATCCAAAATTTCTGTGGAATCATGGAGAAGTTCTTTGTTGCTTTTCTGTCTGATTCAAACATATAATTTCTCTATCTGCAATATCATGAAAGTAAGTTAAATTGATTATTCACCATTTCAAACATGTTTCTGAGCTACTTACTGGTTTTTAAAGTACAATCCTTAGTGCCTCATATGTAACAAACCTTCTTTGTTCGGCATATTGATCTTCCTTATTCTGAGTATAGGACTTCACGTCTAGTTCTCCAACTCATATTGAGATTCTGAGGTTTTTGTCAGCTTCACAATCCCATCTTTTAAAGTTCTACTATCTCTTAAATCTGAAGTGTGTTTCCCAGGGCGTTGAAAAGTGTAGGGATGTATTAACTATGCTGTTACAAGATCGTAGGCAAGACAAGGTACATAATATTTCTACCCGATACTGAACAATTCTTATTTCTTCAGCTATAAAATATGTGCAGTCATATATAAAATTTACTTTCTTATATGTTATAATAGATATAAATAGAAAAATCCTCCACTACCACATGTTATATGTACCTGTGCATGCATGCACACTCTCCAAAACAGAAAAAATACCTAAACAGGATGCCATCAGGCAAGAGAATTCATAAACTTTGTAGCTTTTAGTCATAAGCCTATTCTTAATTTTTTAATACAAGCAATAAGAAAGATGCTTCAGATATCAAATTAGCAGAGAATCACTAGGTCTAGTAGGAGATGTTGGTAGGCAAGCCATATCCTTATTTGAAAGTCAGATGGCATATCATAAAAAAAATAAATAAAAAGGCAGTGTTAGTGTCCAAATGTGAGGGATCAGCCTGTGACCTCTCTGTGAAGGGATTTTGGATGCTTCTCTGCCCAAAACTGTGAAATTTTTGAAATGTGTCTGTTAATGATGTTTTGAAATGAAGAATAAAACATAATGTATTCTAAAGGAAGACATTATCTTTTTCTCAAAGCCAGCTTTTGGAGTTCATACACATCCTCTAAGTGAAATCATTATCAGCTGGAAAAAACAGAATTCAGGGATGTAATATGAAATGAGATTTTCCCATTTTTTCAAGGAAAGAGGCACAGATCAGAGCTGTTAACATGCTTCAGACTTGACTAGTAGGTTATTTATTTCAGGAGAGATGGGGGGTTCAAAATTTATTCTAACCTACTACGATTTAAAAATGTAAAATCATTGGATAGGGTTTGAAGAGTTACGGATGGACAAAACCTATGACTTCTCAGTTCATGCTTACATATTTATTCAAAGAGTACATTTAGTATTTGTGTCTTTATTAAGTTCCTCATACTTCTCCTCAGCACAAGTTAGGGGTTGGTTTTATTCATAATGTTCATCCTCCCATTGCAACAGTGTAGTTTTGAATACCTTTGCTAGATTAGTCTTACATCCACTCCAAAACAGAGACTTTCCCACTGAGTTCAGTGACCTCAATGCAGATGTGTGAAATTTGTTCTCACATTCATTTACCCCCCTCAGCGTTATGCTTTTTGGTCATTTTTATCTCTTGCCACCAGATACTGTTGCTTGGTGGAACTGTGTTCTTAATTGCAAATCGTAAAACAGAGGGCAGCTTGTCACGAGAGCTTGTTATAATAGACACAGATTGCTACAAGGTATTGAAAACAGTAATGGAAACAGAAGCTTTTTGTTCCTGTCAATGAGCAAACTTTCAGGAATAACAAATAATACATAAATACATTTAACTTTTTTGTCAAAATGAAATATAGGGAAAAAGTCACGCTTGTGCAGAGTTTCTGTGAATTCAAAACATAAGGTTGTTTCAAAAGAATTATTTGCCTTTTTTATCTTTTCTTTGCAGAAATTCACCTTTAGTGATTTATAAACACTTTGAAGGGGAAAATTTTTAAGTGAATTACCATTTCTGTTACTTCTGAAGACTAACAGAGCAAATGGCCAAAGCTGCACATAGTGATCAGCTAGTTTGAGCCCTGGGTAAGATAACACCTTCCCAATGTGCAAGTTTGAGGATTCACTGTATTTATTGTTAGAAATGTGCCTTTTATTTTTGCTGCATATCTCTGGTGTCTGCTACTAGCCATTAAATCTCATCACACCTCTGCCAGTCAGGTGGACAGCTTTTCTGTTATAGGATTTCCCCCTCCTAGAATTCAAGGCACTAAAAGGTTTGGAGGAAGTTACCCCTTCACCTTTTCTTTGATATGTTAAGTCGATGAAGTGCCTGAAGAGTGTCTCTAAGATACCTGCTTCTTCCTCTACAATCCTTCAGGGTTTTTTCTTCATCTTTCTTTAATTTACCAGTCCTTTTTTCGCTCTAGATGTCAGACTCTGAGACTGCACACCATGGGATGGTGATATAATTTCCTTTTTATGTGATATTACCTGGTGCATTCAGTGCACTGACTACAATTCATCATTAGGTTTTTCTGATTAGTTGGTGAACTACTATTACCCTTCCCCCTTATAAACTTTTGCATCAGTCTTTCTTTGACGTGTATAATTGTTTCCTGTAGTTATAGGTTATGTTTCTCGTTTCTGTGTGTGACTTTGTATTTCGCTGTCCTCCTTAAAGATTTAGCATTCATTCCTTAAACCTGTCCAGCAAAACTGAGGAAAATCAGATTTACATTTATGTTTCTTCAGATAAAAATTAAGATGGGTGGGAAAAAGCTCAATAATACACAATAAACTATCCTTTCAGGCCAGAAAGTTCATTAAGTCTTGGGATTTTTTTAATGATGATTTTGACAAGTCTTTATTTTTGTTCTTGCCATTGGTTGAAGACTACAAATCCTCTCCATCATCTGCCATCTAATGAGTCCATTCATTTCTGGCTTAACTAATTGGAAGTGTTCCTTTTTCAAATACCATAAAACTTGTTTTACGATGAGACCAAATTATGGCCATGTTTTTTCTCTATACAATGTAATCCATAGACATTAAAAATTTAAGATAAGCTTTAATTCTTCCTCTTAAAAAATATAATTGCATATCTATTCAACCTCATTACTATGAGACTCATGATTTGATTTTAGATTGTAGAAGAAAATAACCACTTTGCCCCTGTGTGGGGAAAAATTACTAAAGCTCTTTTGATAAAAAAATAATCTCAAATAGTTTAACTTAAGACTTGCAGCTGATTTAAGAAGCCTTGCAGGCTAACACAACACCAGTTAGACACAGGGACCCACAAATCTAAATGTGGAGGTTTTTTCTTTCCAATCTGAACATATATAACAAAACCCAATTTCTGTAATTTTCTCCATCTGAAAATTCTGACTGGATCAACATCCTTTTACTTTATTGGCTGAATGCAGTCCAGTCGCAAAGTGGAATATTAGAATGCTTCATGACTTCATGCATTTCCTGCATTTGAGGTGCAAATGAAGGAAACGCGTTGTTGAGGTATGTGGGTGTGTTTGTGTCTTTTGTTTATCTACATGTTTGGGTATCGTAACCTCATGATCCAAATAACAGTATTACCATCACTTGTGGTGGGCTACAGGCTTTCTATTAATGCTGCAAAGCCTTAGAAATACAACTTGCCAAGCTTGATTTGTCTTGGCCTGCCTGGATCTTTGTTTCAGCTTGTTTAGCTAACAGCTATTTTCTAGCTACTAGGCAAGTGCTACCTAATTTTTTAGCTTTACTTTAGCTTTTTATGATTGTGTGCTGCAATGTCTATTGCTGTAATAGTTCTGATATATTTTTGTAAGTAATCAGTGGTAACCAACAGCGGTTATTCAGTGCATAGAATATTATCCTGTTGCCCTGGAATAATGATTTATTGTAGAAAAGCGTAAGCATAAGATGAGAGCAGAGTCCTTGCAAGTGTGGGAACAGTACAAATTCAGAGGTCCTGACGTGGTAAATAATTAATCAGTCTTTGATTATTAATCATCAAAAGATTGAAACCTTGGAAAATTGTTACTGTTAAAATGGTTTTAAGCATAACAAAGACAATAAAGAACAAGTACCTAACACCTAACAAAACACACCATAGATAGTAAATTCATCTGGACTACCATTTGAGGACTAATGGAGAGAAAAGCAAAGTGTAGTGTGTGTCAGTGTCTAAAAATAGCAGACCCAGAGCAGAGAGAAAGCAATCCTCACTGTTTGTATCATACTTTTCCCAGAGAACACAGAACATTGACAGCTCCCCAGAAATCTTCTCCCCTTCGTCGTCCTCCTCCTCCTTATCAAGGTAGATCACACTGGCTCCATCAACTTCATGGCCCAGGGTGAATACAACACGAGTGAAAGGGATAGGTATTACACATGCTCAAAGGGATCAGGAATGTGCGTACCTAACAATTTTAACTGTGATTTTAACAATTCCTAGTCTATAAATATTAGGTAATTTGGACTGTAAATGTTACTACTGTTCTGCCTGGATTAAACAGAATTTGCAATTAGTCAGAAATAAAGGACAAAATCAAGTTATTTTTAAGCGATCAAATTTTCCTACCCACAGTCTTTTAAAAAAAATTAAAAATAAAAAATAAATAGAAAAAAGGTATGTTTTATTGGAAGACCTTCAGTGAATTCTCAGCCTTAGCCTTCTTTGTAAACCATATCAAAGGGTTGAACTTTACACAGCAATACCTTAAGTTACAGATTCTTTTATCCTTAAGAAAAACAAATTTCTGATATTTTTTGCACATTTCCCTATTACAGTCACATCCCATTATCTTGGAATTTACACGATGATATCTCCTGATGCTCCTTCATATAAGTGACCAATGCTGAGATCTGTTTTCCTCCATCTGGGGGTTGTCACAGTCATGAGTGTGTAGTGGGTTGGTCCTGGCTGGATGCCAGGTGCACACAAAAGCCACTCTCTTGCTCCCCTCTGTAACTGGACAGGGGAGAGAAAATGTAATCAAAGGTTCATGAGTTGAGATAAGGACAGGGAGAGACCACTCACCGATTACTGATATTGGCAAAACAGACTGAACTTGGGGATATTAATTGAATTTATTACTAACAAAATCAGAGTAGGAGATTGGGAAGTAAAATAAATCTTAAAAAACAACTTCTCTCCACCCCTCCCTCCTTTCTGGGCTCTACCTCCTGCCTCCAGTGGCCCAGGGAGATGGGGAAATGGGGGTTATGGGCAGTTTATCACACATTGTTCCTGCTGCTGCTCAGGGAGAAGAGTCCTTACCTTATTTCAGCGTGAGGTCCCTCCCACGGTAGACAATCCTCCACAAACTTCAACATGAGTCCATCCCTTGGGCAACAGTTCTCCATGAACTGCTCTGTCATGGGTCACTTTTCTATGGGTTGCAGTCCTGCCAGCACAGGCTGCTCTAGTGTGGGTCCCCCACAGGATCACAAGTCCTACCAGCAAACCTGCTCCAGTGTGGGCTCCTCTCTCCGCAGGTCAGTAGGTCCTAGCAGGAGCACAGGGTTCCCACAGGGTCACAGCCTCCTTTCAGCCACCCACCTGCTCCAGCATGGGTCTCATCCAGGGACTGCAAGTGGATCTCTGCACTCCCATGGACCTCCAAGGGCTGCAGGGGGAGAGCTGTGTCACCATGGTGTTCACCATGAACTGCAGGGGAACCTCAGCTCTGGCACCTGAAGCACCTCCTCTCCACTGATCTTGGTGCCTGTAGAGCTGTTCCTCTCACATATTCTCACTCTGCTCTTCTCAGTTGCAATTATCTTCACACAATAATGTTTTACCTTCTTAAAAATGCTATCACACAGGCATTGCTATCATTCTTGATTGACTTGGCCTTGGCTGGAACTTCTGGCAGCTTCTCACCGAAGCTGCCCCTGTAACCTTCCTGCTACCAAAACCTGGCTGCACAAACGCAATACAGAGTGTTTTGAGAACCTTTGTATCATGAATTGCTAACTCTGATCTCATCCAAACACTAAGACTATTTAAAGAACAGTGCTAGCATTAATTTAGCAGCTGTACCATTTACTGCCAAACTACATTGTTGAACCTGTGTGGCAAAACCAAGACCTCTGATGTTTCCAGTAATGTATTTGCTTTTGAGACTTTGAATGACCTTAGGACAATCATTTAATCAGGAATATGCCAACTCTGGCATTTCTACTCTTTTTTACATTAGGAAGGCAAACAAACTACCCTGAAAAGGCAGGTTTTGAGCCCAAAAGAATCACCTGATTAATCATTGACTTTGCTTCTTAGTACAGATCTCCATAAACATTGTCTTTCCTGTGATTAATTTCTCTGTTCGTCAGCAATCCTGTCACATTTGTGACACCAGAGAATCCTCTCACTTAGATCTGTAATAATTATTGTGAGGACTCATTCATTACTTGAATTTGCAAGTTCTGCAACCAGCATTTTCTCACCTCCCTTTCCCCCCCATTCCACTTCTGATTTTTTATGCTGAACCTGAAAATTCTCTGCAACCTCGAGGAATATTAATGAACATGTTTCACTGCTTGTGCATCCTGCTGTATCACCATGGATGCTCTGGAGAGACAGTGATTGTGTGCTGCTCCTTCAGTCCTGATATCAGGCTGGCCTACGAGAGGTACAAAGCCCCAGTTTTTATAATGCTGTTAGCTGGTGCTGTAGTTGACTTTAGAAAAGAAAATCAGGGAAGTGCTCTAGTCTGCAGCAAAGTCATGAAGATGATATCTCAGAATGAACAAGGGGATAAAGATTATGTGGCTGCCTGAGTCCAGACAGTGTGTCCACTGCCAAAACAGCAAATTAACAGCTCCGTGCATTAGTTTGGCACCATCTATCCAAGATACCATGAAATACCCAAGCATTGTTGATTTCTGTCACAGGGTATTTGAAATAAATATATATTTAAATGCTATTGGTACAAAAATTGTCACAAGAACGTGAGTTATAAATGCATTAGGAGAACTAAAATTTGTCCATAAATAGTCTGAGAGCAGAAGAAAAAGGCTCTACATGCTGAGGAAACAATTTCTTGAGAGTTACGCACTGAACTCAAGTAATTTACTTTTTCTAATAGCTTTGAAGTGCTATACTAATGTTAAGCTGTATTAATTCTACTGCTTACCTCTCCTTTGATTTGTTTAATTATTTGACAGCCATAAGTACAAAACCTCTAGTAATTAAAAATAATTTAATCTAACTTTCCTACCCTAAGAAATATTTTGTAATCCAGTAACTCCCTATTTCACTGCCCAAAATTAAATATTGTTTCTTTTAACTTTCATTTTATTATCCCACTCTATTTTTATCATGTGGTGGCCAATACAATACACAACACTCTCAATGTTTAAGGTGTGAGAAACCTTTATTGTAGCACTCAGATCCATGTGCAGTAAATGAAGGAGGCTCATTTTTGAGGGGAAAAGTGTTCTTTGAAATTGTTAAAATATTGAGGCAGCATGTACTGGTTTAGATATAAAGAAGGCAGCTAATAATATTCAGACCAATAAAAACATACATATGCATTAAAAAAAGAACAAAAAAAATCCAAGTCAAAATCTTGAGCAAGTATGTTTCTTAATTACTAGACTCTGTAAGCACCATGGGACACAACTGAAAGCTTGCATTATGAGGTATTCACAGCAGAAAAGAAAACTGTATTAAAAAGTTAATAATTAATTTGGATTTGGCCTTGAGAAATACTGAGACCTTTCCATAATCATAATTGTTTGCCTGGCCCCATAGCCCCTCTGCAGGGGACCTCTCTTAGGTCCAAGTAACAAGTTTTTAAGATATCCCATGCACAAGATTAGAGGAAACAGAAGAAATTCAAACTGCAGTATATTAATTAAATTTGTTAATTAAAGTTGGAACATCTTATGAGTCTTGAAATATCCAGAGAAAGATTCTGTCTATTGCTGCGCAGGCAAAAAATGCTGCTAACAAGGTCATGCAACAGTGAAAGTTATTGCCCAATTCAATCTAAAATGAGTCTAAAGATGGTCATCATGAAAAGCCTAATGGTCTTTGGAGAGTTTGAAGGGTCATTGGGTCAAATACAGATGCACTGAGTTAGAATTTTATGCTGTTTCATTAACTGAAAAATGAAATCTTACTTTTGAGGTTGTGAAAGTAATGAAAGTTTATAATATTTTGATACTTAGCTGAAACTATATGTAAATGAAATTTTCTCATAGGAAAATGAGTTTCATTAGAAGGAAGAAAACTTTTTTCCTTGACAAGTATCAACCTCTGTAAATATTTTTAGTTTATTTATTTTTAATTCTCACATGTTTCTATTTATTTATTTATGAACTGTAATTTGTTTGGTTTGGATCTCAGAAATAAGACTGAGGAAAAATTAAAGAAAAAATAAAGGAGTGATAAGGGCAATAGAAAAATAAACTGTATTTGTAAATCCCTGTCACAAGCCTCTTAACAATTGTGGGATATAGGGTCAGAGAATAAAGCTGTCTTACACAGAGAAAATTATTGTAGCAGTTCATTTTACATTCACAGGTTACTTCTAAGCCAGCCTTCCTCCTTTTGATTAAAAACATAAATGAGTGTTCTCTGTGGCCATTCCAGGAAGATGCTAATCATAGTCATTTCCAGACCCTAAATACTACCTTAAAACAGTGTTACAGACTGAGTCATGCCAACCAAGTTCGAATAACTGAAAGACTTCAAAAATCAATCCTTTCTATAATGCCATCATACTCCTCTTATTCAAAATAAAAGAAAAAATATTTTATTTGGACCACTGAACTAGAAATACAACAAATAAAGCACAAAGACTATTTAAAAATCAATTGTAGTTTACCATACGGTGATATAAGCTAAAACATGTTTACTGAAAGCATATTCTTTTCCACACCAGTGACATTATTCTTTTTTCTTAGATGATGTGCACTGAGAAGCACATTCAAATTCCAGAGCTGTATTTGCTTTGGAATACACAGACTAACAAGACAGAAGTGCACTTAGTGGTCTACTCAGAGCAATGTTTGTGTCAGTGGGTAGCTAAAGGAACTCTTGGTCCAGAAAGACAGTTCTTACTGGTACAACTTCAACTGAATTAAATAAGATACATGTAAGTATGATAGGTTAGTGAAAGACATACTGTGATTTAAATAACTTAAATAAATTTAAATAAAGTCAGGTTATGGAAGCCTGAAGGTATTTGAAGTTTCCTGCAAGTAATATCTGACTGCACTTAAAGAGAAGGAAAATCAGAACTCCAAAGGAAACATTTGACCCCCAATAAAAGCATGTAGAGGTGTCTTTGAATTCCAGTGCCTACTTTCTTTGACAGTACTCTGAAAGATTAGTGACATGAGAGAAACCCTCCTGAACTACAAAAGTAGGATATAGGGAATTGAGATAGCTGGAGGAGCCTGCTTACATCACAGTCAAATTCAAAAGCAAGAACGTTTTTTCCTGTACCAGACAGGTGAGATTCAGCTCAGGGGGAGGGTTCAGGCACAAATCAGGAATGCAAAGTTTGGGCCCATACAAGATATCTGTGTGAGATTTCTGACCTTGCTGAAGACTCACATTCAGGAATTGATGTCTGCCTCTCTGGTTTTGAAACTGAATCAGAAAGGAAAGCAATTTCTAAATGAATATTTTATTATAGAAAAGAATGACTCAACAAACTTACACCAGTGCATTTAGTCAGACTATGACTATATCTTGTGAGGATATGTCTCAGGGAGGAATCAGACCTTTAACATGCAAAGATCAAGCCTGAAGTCACAAACAAGATGTTCACAAAAAGCAAAACATAATTAATTACTTCAGAGTATTTCATAAGTCTATATACTTTTCCAGTGGCCCCACTCCAAAATGGAAAACTGATGTAGGGATGATTGTTATGAAATAAAGAATATGAAGTCTTCATTGGCAGTAGACTAGTGAAAAGACAGGAATTCATTCTTGGAGCAGCTTGGAAAAGTTTGTCTCTGCTCCACACAGATTTTGTTTATGTTACAAGAAAGTTACTGTTGAGGGAACCTTTACAGATTTGTGCTGAAAGTGAATGTTTTTTTAAATGCCTTCAGGAGACAGCTCAGTCTNGCTATCATTCTTGATTGACTTGGCCTTGGCTGGAACTTCTGGCAGCTTCTCACCGAAGCTGCCCCTGTAACCTTCCTGCTACCAAAACCTGGCTGCACAAACGCAATACAGAGTGTTTTGAGAACCTTTGTATCATGAATTGCTAACTCTGATCTCATCCAAACACTAAGACTATTTAAAGAACAGTGCTAGCATTAATTTAGCAGCTGTACCATTTACTGCCAAACTACATTGTTGAACCTGTGTGGCAAAACCAAGACCTCTGATGTTTCCAGTAATGTATTTGCTTTTGAGACTTTGAATGACCTCAGGACAATCATTTAATCAGGAATATGCCAACTCTGGCATTTCTACTCTTTTTTACATTAGGAAGGCAAACAAACTACCCTGAAAAGGCAGGTTTTGAGCCCAAAAGAATCACCTGATTAATCATTGACTTTGCTTCTTAGTACAGATCTCCATAAACATTGTCTTTCCTGTGATTAATTTCTCTGTTCGTCAGCAATCCTGTCACATTTGTGACACCAGAGAATCCTCTCACTTAGATCTGTAATAATTATTGTGAGGACTCATTCATTACTTGAATTTGCAAGTTCTGCAACCAGCATTTTCTCACCTCCCTTTCCCCCCCATTCCACTTCTGATTTTTTATGCTGAACCTGAAAATTCTCTGCAACCTCGAGGAATATTAATGAACATGTTTCACTGCTTGTGCATCCTGCTGTATCACCATGGATGCTCTGGAGAGACAGTGATTGTGTGCTGCTCCTTCAGTCCTGATATCAGGCTGGCCTACGAGAGGTACAAAGCCCCAGTTTTTATAATGCTGTTAGCTGGTGCTGTAGTTGACTTTAGAAAAGAAAATCAGGGAAGTGCTCTAGTCTGCAGCAAAGTCATGAAGATGATATCTCAGAATGAACAAGGGGATAAAGATTATGTGGCTGCCTGAGTCCAGACAGTGTGTCCACTGCCAAAACAGCAAATTAACAGCTCCGTGCATTAGTTTGGCACCATCTATCCAAGATACCATGAAATACCCAAGCATTGTTGATTTCTGTCACAGGGTATTTGAAATAAATATATATTTAAATGCTATTGGTACAAAAATTGTCACAAGAACGTGAGTTATAAATGCATTAGGAGAACTAAAATTTGTCCATAAATAGTCTGAGAGCAGAAGAAAAAGGCTCTACATGCTGAGGAAACAAAATCTTGAGAGTTACGCACTGAACTCAAGTAATTTACTTTTTCTAATAGCTTTGAAGTGCTATACTAATGTTAAGCTGTATTAATTCTACTGCTTACCTCTCCTTTGATTTGTTTAATTATTTGACAGCCATAAGTACAAAACCTCTAGTAATTAAAAATAATTTAATCTAACTTTCCTACCCTAAGAAATATTTTGTAATCCAGTAACTCCCTATTTCACTGCCCAAAATTAAATATTGTTTCTTTTAACTTTCATTTTATTATCCCACTCTATTTTTATCATGTGGTGGCCAATACAATACACAACACTCTCAATGTTTAAGGTGTGAGAAACCTTTATTGTAGCACTCAGATCCATGTGCAGTAAATGAAGGAGGCTCATTTTTGAGGGGAAAAGTGTTCTTTGAAATTGTTAAAATACTGAGGCAGCATGTACTGGTTTAGATATAAAGAAGGCAGCTAATAATATTCAGACCAATAAAAACATACATATGCATTAAAAAAAGAACAAAAAAAATCCAAGTCAAAATCTTGAGCAAGTATGTTTCTTAATTACTAGACTCTGTAAGCACCATGGGACACAACTGAAAGCTTGCATTATGAGGTATTCACAGCAGAAAAGAAAACTGTATTAAAAAGTTAATAATTAATTTGGATTTGGCCTTGAGAAATACTGAGACCTTTCCATAATCATAATTGTTTGCCTGGCCCCATAGCCCCTCTGCAGGGGACCTCTCTTAGGTCCAAGTAACAAGTTTTTAAGATATCCCATGCACAAGATTAGAGGAAACAGAAGAAATTCAAACTGCAGTATATTAATTAAATTTGTTAATTAAAGTTGGAACATCTTATGAGTCTTGAAATATCCAGAGAAAGATTCTGTCTATTGCTGCGCAGGCAAAAAATGCTGCTAACAAGGTCATGCAACAGTGAAAGTTATTGCCCAATTCAATCTAAAATGAGTCTAAAGATGGTCATCATGAAAAGCCTAATGGTCTTTGGAGAGTTTGAAGGGTCATTGGGTCAAATACAGATGCACTGAGTTAGAATTTTATGCTGTTTCATTAACTGAAAAATGAAATCTTACTTTTGAGGTTGTGAAAGTAATGAAAGTTTATAATATTTTGATACTTAGCTGAAACTATATGTAAATGAAATTTTCTCATAGGAAAATGAGTTTCATTAGAAGGAAGAAAACTTTTTTCCTTGACAAGTATCAACCTCTGTAAATATTTTTAGTTTATTTATTTTTAATTCTCACATGTTTCTATTTATTTATTTATGAACTGTAATTTGTTTGGTTTGGATCTCAGAAATAAGACTGAGGAAAAATTAAAGAAAAAATAAAGGAGTGATAAGGGCAATAGAAAAATAAACTGTATTTCTAAATCCCTGTCACAAGCCTCTTAACAATTGTGGGATATAGGGTCAGAGAATAAAGCTGTCTTACACAGAGAAAATTATTGTAGCAGTTCATTTTACATTCACAGGTTACTTCTAAGCCAGCCTTCCTCCTTTTGATTAAAAACATAAATGAGTGTTCTCTGTGGCCATTCCAGGAAGATGCTAATCATAGTCATTTCCAGACCCTAAATACTACCTTAAAACAGTGTTACAGACTGAGTCATGCCAACCAAGTTCGAATAACTGAAAGACTTCAAAAATCAATCCTTTCTATAATGCCATCATACTCCTCTTATTCAAAATAAAAGAAAAAATATTTTATTTGGACCACTGAACTAGAAATACAACAAATAAAGCACAAAGACTATTTAAAAATCAATTGTAGTTTACCATACGGTGATATAAGCTAAAACATGTTTACTGAAAGCATATTCTTTTCCACACCAGTGACATTATTCTTTTTTCTTAGATGATGTGCACTGAGAAGCACATTCAAATTCCAGAGCTGTATTTGCTTTGGAATACACAGACTAACAAGACAGAAGTGCACTTAGTGGTCTACTCAGAGCAATGTTTGTGTCAGTGGGTAGCTAAAGGAACTCTTGGTCCAGAAAGACAGTTCTTACTGGTACAACTTCAACTGAATTAAATAAGATACATGTAAGTATGATAGGTTAGTGAAAGACATACTGTGATTTAAATAACTTAAATAAATTTAAATAAAGTCAGGTTATGGAAGCCTGAAGGTATTTGAAGTTTCCTGCAAGTAATATCTGACTGCACTCAAAGAGAAGGAAAATCAGAACTCCAAAGGAAACATTTGACCCCCGATAAAAGCATGTAGAGGTGTCTTTGAATTCCAGTGCCTACTTTCTTTGACAGTACTCTGAAAGATTAGTGACATGAGAGAAACCCTCCTGAACTACAAAAGTAGGATATAGGGAATTGAGATAGCTGGAGGAGCCTGCTTACATCACAGTCAAATTCAAAAGCAAGAACGTTTTTTCCTGTACCAGACAGGTGAGATTCAGCTCAGGGGGAGGGTTCAGGCACAAATCAGGAATGCAAAGTTTGGGCCCATACAAGATATCTGTGTGAGATTTCTGACCTTGCTGAAGACTCACATTCAGGAATTGATGTCTGCCTCTCTGGTTTTGAATCTGAATCAGAAAGGAAAGCAATTTCTAAATGAATATTTTATTATAGAAAAGAATGACTCAACAAACTTACACCAGTGCATTTAGTCAGACTATGACTATATCTTGTGAGGATATGTCTCAGGGAGGAATCAGACCTTTAACATGCAAAGATCAAGCCTGAAGTCACAAACAAGATGTTCACAAAAAGCAAAACATAATTAATTACTTCAGAGTATTTCATAAGTCTATATACTTTTCCAGTGGCCCCACTCCAAAATGGAAAACTGATGTAGGGATGATTGTTATGAAATAAAGAATATGAAGTCTTCATTGGCAGTAGACTAGTGAAAAGACAGGAATTCATTCTTGGAGCAGCTTGGAAAAGTTTGTCTCTGCTCCACACAGATTTTGTTTATGTTACAAGAAAGTTACTGTTGAGGGAACCTTTACAGATTTGTGCTGAAAGTGAATGTTTTTTTAAATGCCTTCAGGAGACAGCTCAGTCTGATAAATCTGGTTTGATGTTGTTGATCTCTAAAGGTATTGCGGCTGCTATTCTTACAAGAGATGTTTAAGAGGTGCTTTAGAAATGTGAAATTATCAAAATGCTCATTTCCTGGTTAGTTTTGCGCCACTGCACAGCTGTGCTCAATTAAGCAGATATTTGAAAAACAGCAGGGAAAAAATAAAAACCACCCAAAAAACAAACACCAAAAAAACCCCCAATGCATTTTTCTAGCCATTTCCTTTTTAATTTATACAAGTAAAAAGACTAGAATAAGTCATATCAGAAAGCTGAGTATATCAACTCCCTTCTGCAGTTAAGTGTATTTTTTGGGAGAAAATTTGAATTTTCTTTTTTTCATTTCCTCTCATGTAATTATTTTTTAGACTTAAAGAACCATAATGAAGATGAATAATGAAATTTCTTGTACTCTAGTAGCATCCAAAGGACACAGTCAAATTCCAGGTCTATTATACTGGACAGAAAGTCTGTTGTATGATCCCCACCTTAAGTTCATCACTATCTGCAAAAGATTCATAATAGATGATGAGAGAGATAGAAACACTAACAGATAATATTTCCATCAGGCAATCCATTCTGAACGATTTTTGGAGATCAGCCTCAAGGTGTATTTACCCTGGTCTCAGCAATCAGATCTCTCTTCAACTCCTATGGATTTCCTCTGTCTTTTGGGTATCTGGATCTATCTATTCTGAGTAAAATAAAAAGAGCAGATAAAAAAACATAGACAAAATAAAAGAAGAGAAGAAAAAGTAGCTGGGGGAAAAGTTCCTTGTGAATACAGAAAAGAAAAAATAATCTCAAAACATTTTTAGATTTTTAAGACTGCTTAAACACTTTCTGCAGGTATTACCATGCTGGGTTGTCAAGAGTTTGCCTGATTTTCCATGACAGAGAGAAATGTGAGTGTATAATTTCCTATCATCTCATTTATTCTGTGAGATTGCTAGCAAACTTCTAGGAACAATCTTCCAGTTAAAAATGATTCACGTAATGTCATGTAATTTGGATTGTGCTTTTGTAAAAAGTGTTAAAAGATACGTATGTTTTTTTTTTTTAATAGCCTGTGAATTCTAAGTAGGACTTGGTCATTGAGACTTTTTTTCCATATGCACTTTTTCTTTATTACCATTTTATGAGATGCTACATCAGTACCACGTGCCCTGGTGACATCTTGGTGTATTTGCCTCTCACTCTGAGACTCAGTGCAGTTCTGGTCTCGTCTGCCTTAGATGTTAGTTGTACTAGATATATAGCAGTGGATTATAGCAGAGATGGTCATGTATTTACCCTTTCATCTTAATTTCCACTTATTTCCTGTATGGTGTGCTCACTTGACATCTTCTCCATGGCAGCAGAACAAAAAGATATTACCTGGACTTGGAGTAAAAAGCAAAGCTAAGTGGGATTGGTTTACTTTTTCACATGGTAGTCATTACATTGATGGCCTGGCACTTTTATCATGCTGTTTGTAAGAAGCAAGCAGGAAACCAACTGTGTCATGAGACATATATACACAAACCCTTGGTTGCATGAAGTCGTAGTAATTATACAGTCTCTGTAAATACCAAATATCTGACAGACTTTATAAAACATTACAGTCATTCTGTCCAAATTCCAATCCAAGCCTTTGCTGATGATTCATCCCCAAAGTCAGCAGACAGAGATGAAACACTGGTTCCTGTGGAGATGTCTACCCTCCCTGTCTAACAGGGCAGATGAGCACATTATCAGTAGAATGTTCATAGAATCAGAGAATCATAGAATATGCTGAAATGGAAGGGGCCCATCAGGGTCATTGAGTCCTACTTCTGGCACTGTGCATGACATCCCAAGAATCACACCATGTTCCTGAGAGCCTTGTCCAAATGCTTCTTAAACTCTGTCAGGCTTGGTGCTGGGACCACTTCCCTGGGAAGCCTGTTCTAGTGTCCAAACACCCTCTAGGTGAAAAACTTTATCCTGATATTCAACCTAAATCCCAACTCAGCTTCATGCCCTTACCTGGAGTCCTGTCACTGGTTATGAGGGTAAAGACATCAGTACTTGCCCCTCATAAGGATGCTGACTTTCTCCCAAAATGAAACCTGTCACAGACACATAACAGTTTCAATGAGATGGATCCACACATAGAAGGAAGGAGAGCCAGGCACAGACCTACCTATTTTGTCTGATTTGGTGATGACATTTAGTAGTTTCATATGATACACAGAGCATCAAGCAAAAAGAAAAACAAATGTCATTGTGATCAGATGTGCTGTAGACTGACAACATGGAGGATAAAAAAATTCTCTTTCGTGGACAATTCTCTTTGTCACCAGATAGTTGCATACTTGGTAAAAGAGGAAACTCAAGTGCTGATCTATTTCCACATAACACTTAGTTATGAAACACTGTAGGTAATTGCAGGGATCTCATTTTGAATCAGAAGGAGACATACTTGAGAGGTTTCAAATCCCATTAGGTTTATATGCAGTTTGTCTACTACATCTGTTTGAAGAAAAGATAGACAAAATCGAACCATGAGAAGTGGCAGAAGATGGAAAACAGAATAACACAAAATGCATCTCTTCAAGGTATTTGAGGCCACTACATTGTTGTACTAACCAATCTCATCTTACACAAACATCCCAAAATTACTCAAATAACCATTTCTGGAAAATAAGATCCATCCATGTGTTAACAAATGTTCACCTATTCATATCTTCCAAGTTCCCCTCATTGCTAGTCCTTTCCATTATTCATGACGTTTTTCACCTGTTACTTCAAAAAAAATCTAGCGTGGATCTTCATAAATTATGACTACTTAAGAAGGTAAGTCCAGCTGTAGAGAATGAATCTGTCTGCTGATGTGGCACAACAGCATCTCTGCTAACTGACGTGGCCCAGTTGGGAGAGAGGGTTCAGGGAGAAGTTTGAGGGTTGAAGGACTTTCTTGAGAAAGACAGAAAACAAGCCCTTGCAGCAACCCTGCACTAGCTTTTCTAGGGTCTCGGGAGAAGGTGCTGGACAAAGGGGTGGAACATGGGAGGAGTATGCTAACAAGGGACAAATAGGGATAAAAAGGGGATGGATCAGCTTAAGGTAGGTGGGGATAACCATATATGTAATCTTCCAAATAAGGGGGTGTTGCATTGCAGCAACAGTGAACTAATAGGAGCAGGGGATTTCACAGGGAAGTGATGGGGGTACAAAGCATGTGGATTTTTTAAATTTGAGGGGAATACAACCTTTAACAACATATAACTTCTAATATAACCACAAACAGGAACTATAACCACAATCCCTCAGATAGGAACAGTCTGTTATTCAAAGGTGTTGCATGTCTGTCCATGCAGTTCCTCAAAGCCTTCTTCTTTTCCTTCTGTTTCTTTTTTCCACTGTTCATATGCCCTTTCCTCTTGGCTTCCCACAGCTAACAAGCTTGGTAATCTAGCAGTGAGGTTCTCCAACCACATTCAGTGTAGTATGCTATCCAAAGCCTGATGAGAAGTGATCCATAGGCTGAAATTAGGGAAAGGCCTGATGAACAGCAATGATGGAGGAGGTCCTCATACCTCTGCCATGAAAACAGCTTCAGTGGAAACTCCCTTGAGTACCTGTAGCCACACAACACAGGAAAATATCAGGAAGAATGAGAAGGTCACGTACAGCTGCAGATCTATGAGCTCATTTGGGTGACAAAAATGTGGTGGGGTAGGTTGTGCAGCAGGAGTGCTGCAGTGAATAAGTAAGAGCTCTTTATGCATTTTGAGCAAAGAAGTTAGTTGAATTCAAGGAGATTTGTCTGGGAAATCAAGATACACCAGACACAAGCTTATGGAAAAGGATTAGAAGAAAGACAGGTGACATCTCATGGTGATTTGATGAAAGGCAACAGCAAAGCTGCAGAAAGGAAAATTCTGATTAGATAAAAGGGTATTTTTTTCACCATGAGGATGACAAAATATTGTAACAGCCTCCCTGAGAACAAATTCCCCTAGAAATATTCAGAATTGAACTGATCAAGGCCTTTAGAAACCTGCTCCAAGCTGGCATCTCTGAGAGGGGCCTGGACCAGATGATGCCCAGCAGTAGCTTCCCACCTAAATTATTATTTTATTCCATGAATTAATGCAGCCATATGCAGGGGGTCAATGAGACATGAAATAGTTAAATACTTGTCATAGCTGCAAAGCAAGTTGTTGCTTTGGTGTCTTTCTTATCTGTTCCTCTGGATCACGATATGTTGCTTCTGACGTATTCACCTCTCTCAGCAAGAAAGCTGCAATTTGCTTAATCTTATTCCAAGTGCCTGATTACAAGCCTTAATCACTCAGCATGCCTGACCGTAATTAGTATCTGAGGATCTTCCCTTTGAGAGTTGTGAGAAATGATAGATTCAGGGATCTAAAAAATATCCTTTAAACAAAATATTGTTGAAGCTTAATGTTAAGAAGAAGGTAGAGCAAACGATAGTTTTGTAAAACTTTAACTGTGTTTAAGTAAGATTCAGTTAATAAGATGTGAATGTCCACATTGTTTATAGCTAAGATAATGTATCCAGGATCTTTTCATCCTCAGGACACAGTTTCAAATAAAAGCAGAAACCTGGGATTGTATATGTATCGTATTCCAAAACTGCCCGTACTTGTCCATTGATTGTATGGAAAAAAATATAGTGACTATCTTACCTACAGATTTACTGACACTGTAAATGTTTACATTACATTAAATATTTCTCAAGTTACAGCTCTTGCTTATCTCTGGAGTCTGGATTCCAGTTTACATCCCCAAACTTGCACTTTAGCCCTTTTCGATTAAGGCTTCTGCTTTTATTTTAATCCAAGTTTTCTGTTCTTTGCTCTGTTTCCTGATCCTGCTTAAACCAAGTGAGTCAGCCTGCAAGAATGTCACAAGTTCATGTATAGATGGATGGAACTGCAATATTCTGAAATATTTCTAAGAAATGAATATCAGTATTGTTATATACACTGTTCACAGAGCCTATTTCCTGACAAACATGCTCTGTAGATGCATGAAGTAAACACCACAACAATCCTGTTAAGCCACAGCATTCATAAAATATTTACATGCAGCTTCAAATTTGTCACAATAGTTTAAATATTTAAAACAGTATCACTGGCAACTTGGAACCACTACTTGCAGTAGTTCACACCCAAACTTCTCATTTCAGACTTTCTGAAGACACTGCCAGATATTTTCAGCAACTTTCAACAAGTTTCTGCACAATTGTTGCATCTAGTAAGAGTGCATTTTTTCCAATGAAACAGAAGTTAAAACCAAGACTTCTGAAAACAAGGTCTGCAAGAATCGATCCTCCATGAGTTGCTGTAAATGGTGCTGTTTATTCAGCTAATTTTGCATGAAATATCTGGCAGTGTTGGATACAATTTTTAACAAATTTTATAGATGCTCCCCACAGAAAGCAAGCAAAGGGAGGATGCCAAAAATGTTTAGGCAAGCTTGAGAAGGAGCAAATGGAGATATCTGTTTATGTCTTTGAAATTACCATTTTCTGGACTAGTGAGCAATGCAGAAAATAGAGATTGTGTAGAGGGGGCAGGCATGGGAATCAGAGCACAATTGAGAAACACCACTACACTTTAATCCTATTTCACTCCTAATTCTGACTTTATAAATCTAGCTTTGATATTCTGCTCATTTCCCAAAGCTTTCCAACATTCATTGTTTTGGAGAGTGAGGAGCTTGACAGGGAGGGTTGCAGTGAATTGATTAATTTGTTGCTTAAATGCAAAGAACACATTTTAGATGTAGATGGGTGAAATTCTGTTGTCTTCACTAACTATTCAAAGACATGTATGTACAGAGGGAAGAGAAATTACATGAAAGTCCCTAAAATATTATATATTTTTGTTAGTATATGATGTAAAAAATCCCACATAAAGAAGCCATGACCTCTTCAAGAACTTATTTCAGGTTTCTCTGCAGTTTTTCTCAGAGAATGTTCTATTTCTGATAGGTCTGTATAACACAATGATATGTGCACATATGGGGTAAAGCCTTAAGTCACAACTGTAGAGAACAGCTGTGTTCTCTGTGATTTGTAATCAGAGATCTTTAGAAAAAACAACACATGAAACCACAGTAAGCCCCCTTCTCTTTGTTCTTCATATCTACCATATCTCTGAAAACACATCAGTCACTATCATTTTCTTGTCTAGCTTCCTTTTTTTCCCCCCTGGAAGATCTAATCAAAGTTTATTTCCAGGGCTTTGGCAAACTACCCAGAAACCTGTTTATTAGCCTTAAAGTCTTTGATCAGAGCCTGCAGTTAATACCACCTCTTTTTAACACAAGTACTTGTAACGATGACAGCTCCAAGTCAGAGCAAAGATCCATAAATCACTGAAGGATTTTTTAAAATATGGTCTTCTATTTTTCTTGGCCTGTTACTTGTTGCTTATATTCAACAGTCACAATATAGAGGGTGAGACCCAGCAAAATAATGCATCCTAATGCACTTAAGTCTATCAGTATAAAGCCTCTTATTTTTCATAAGACAAAGAAGTTATACAACAAAAAAGTAATTTACAAAGCCTTCACTCATTATATTAGCATTTTATATTGGGAAATAGAAATAATAACATGGTACAGCATTTTCAGTGGAGACCTTAGGATAAGTTGAGTGTAACCTTTATTCCTTTTGCTCTCTGGTCTTCATTTACAAGTGATATATCTGTTGTTTAGTTGGAAAATTGATTAATGCACTTACAAAATATGTCTTGCTCACTTCAGAGAAATGGGGTTTCACTGGATAAAAAGAACTCTTTAAAGGCAAATCATGTAATTTGTGACACCATTTCTGAGGGAAAAAAAAAATAAAAGGCAGTTGTTGGTTACAATCTGCTGTTCCACTGGGTATTATTAGTATTGTTGCAAGGTCAAGTGCAGAACTGCACTCTACAACCCCCACTTCCAATTCAGAGACATCTACAGAGGCTTGAACTTTGCACTAGCTTTTTTAACCAATTGAAAGAGAGAAAGAAAACTTCGCTCTGCTATTACAAGACTTCTTTGTATTTACTCAGACTGTGCTTTCAGTGGAGTACGCCAGCACTCAACTTGCTTTTCCCACCAGCTAGAGAGAAGAAGGGCCCTTACAGGAAGAATAGAAAACACCTGTTTATGATACTTTTGAAGCCTTCCACTTAAAACTAACAGCAAGCACATGAAATAGAAAAGGACTCATAAATGGAATTTTAGCTGCTGTGTTGTTTTTCTCATCAAATTCATAGCAGTGACTTTGAGTAGTACAGTTAATGCAGCATTCAAAGACAAACATTCAGGCAAAAACACAGAGCTCCTAAAAATGTATGGAAACATATATAGAAAGTAGCCTAAAAGTATTGCAGAGCCAAATTCCATCACACTAAATGTGAACTGTTCTGTTTCACTTTGACTATTTTTGCATTAGGCTCTTAAGTCAGTTTTCAATCATAACATTTCTTCTCTTTGTGTCCCCTTCCCAGGAGACAACAAAACAAAGGTTTAAAAGATGATTTACAGTGTGAAGAACCCATCCATTCAATATTTAATTTCCTTATAATTTAAATGAAGACAGAATTATCCAGAATCTGAGTGATTGCATATCAGATGTCTTAAGTCAAAAAACACCACCCATGAAAAACAAATGTGTCCTCAGAAAAAGAAATATAACTACATGCGAAAACAATCCTTAAAGTAGGTTGTCTGGTTCTCAGAGAGATTTGCACAAGAGGACTAGTAAAATGGTTCTCAGTCTTGATGTAGACCTCAGGCTGCAGTAGAGTAACAGCAGCAACCAGCAATAGCACATCTGCTGGTTCTTGAAGGGTAAAAAGTCCTTGTGGACTCATGTGTAGCATGCTGCAGAATTGACAAGGCTGCTTGTTCGTTTTTCCAGCCCAATGCAGGTCATTGCTGGAGGCATGGTATAATACCAGACCAGCTGCTTTATAGTAGTGATTTGGAATGACAAAGTTTTTGCTCTTGCTAAAGAGTCAGATTTTAGACAGTCTACCTTGTATAGCACCTCATAAAAAAATCATAGTCCTCTTTTTCTCTCATGACAAGTAACAGGTGAATCTTCTCCTTTATGTCTTTTCTCTTGTTCATATTCCCTGTGACTTTGATGAAAGATCACTGTTGTGGTACTGTTTTGACATATGCTTCAGTTTACAGTGCAGATGGCAATTGATTTATTGCCAAGATTTTATATATATATATATTCTTGAATTATGTCTCAGCTGTCCTTGAGTAGCATGCAAATCTGAGTGCTATTACCCACAGACTTAGTACACGTCTACAAGTTAACATGCTGGAAGCAAGATATATGGGCTGATGAAAGCAACAAGTTGTAGCTGTAGGAAATGCTTCTTTAGCTACTTCTTTCAAAGGGCATTTAACACAATCTTAGTAATGTTTTTTTAAAAAGTCATTAACAAACATCTGCTATAATATACAATTCTATCCTCAGGTAAACTAATTAAGTACTTAAACCTTCTGTATTTCCTCTTGCTAATGGACTCCTGGGTTTTTCAGCAAACACATAGTACTGTTGTTTTTCTTGCTACAAAATGAAAATTAAGATATTAAATGATTTAGAAAAATGTGTTCCACTGCTCATTTTTGTAACTATGTGGGATATAGTGCAATCCCATCTTGCCATGGCTTCAGCAAAACAGAGACAGTGAGGTATCACTACAGCTCTCTACTTTGAGCTGGGTTTGGAAGATTATTTGGAGTGAGCTCAAGGTCATTATTTCCCTCTTTCAGATTTCTTCCCTCTTATAATGTTGGCAAAAAAAAAAATCCAATGAGGATCAGCAAAAGACATAGTGGGTTCAGAGATTTTCTATGGCCTAAATTAGTCAGGGATTCAATAAATTTCCCGCAAAAAATGATGTCTGCAAGAAGATGCTCAGGCCACCAATTCTCCTTTGCCAACATGTGAATCAGGTTGCAGGACACAAGATCTAGGAACACCAGAACTTCGTCCTGAATGCAGCAGAAACTAAAAACAAAATTAAAAGTTAGGAGGACTATAAAGCCCTGAGTCATTCACACACAAGTGTTTGTTTTTGAGCTCTTCTACCAAAAACACCCCTGCCAAGTTTCTCTTTCAGAGCATGTGTATATAACACTTGCTCTTCTTTAACAGCAGTGTTACTTACAAAGACCTGTCTGAAAATAGAAAAGGACTGCAAAAGGCAACCAAGAAAACAAGGAAAAAGAAGGAAAGATAACTGTTTCAGGGCAACTTCATATCAATAGTGAGAGAAAAGATTTAGCAAGCACAAAAAGCTCACCACTTGCATCTCCTTTAATCTCTCTTGATTCCATTGCTATGAGTGATTCATATTCTGGCAGAGACGCTTTAATTTAGTGTTTCAGCAAATTCTGTGCATTTAATGAAATTTCTTGTCAGAGAAAAAATAGTATTACACCATTCACTCTTCAGGGCTGGATGACATGCAGTTTCTCACTGAGGTTGTATTTCAAATGTTCAAACCAGATATGATTTGCAAGAAAAGTTTTAAGTTTGAAGAAGAAAAATTTCTCCATGATAAAGACATTTAATCTGAACATTCCTGAAAGGCTTTCATGCCAGGAAAAGCATCAAAAGAATTTATTTTAAATAGCTTCTAATCAGTTCTTTTTATGATATGAGGTAGCTTTATAAAAAGCTTTTTAGGTTTTCAGTGGATTATAAATTTTGATCTTTGTTTGGTTTTAGTACTAATTCATTTCGGTCTCCTTAATTGAGAATGTTTGGTTTTGAGAAGAGAAGGCTTGATGAGCAAACTTCAAATGCTTTAAAAGGTCCTGCAAGAAACTGATACCAATCATGGATAAACAAGAAATAATGGATTTAAATTGCACTGAAGAAAGTTCAGGTTGGTCATTACTAAAGAGTTTCTGAATGGTAAGCGGAAGAGAAAGCCTGAAACACTGACTGGGAGAAGTGTGGTAACGTCATCATTGTAGGTCCCTAAGACCAGGCTCAGCGAGCACCAAGAAAAAGGCCAGTGCTGATGCTGTCTTGGAGTAGAAGGATGAAACAGACATTGCTTCTTCTTCTATGAAACTATTCACATCCAATTAAAATCCAGCAACTATACAAAAAAGGATATTTCTCAAAAGGCTTTTCTTAGACTCGTGTTAGAATCACCTACATGAGAAAGGCTTTGAATATTGGAAGGTTCAGTGCAGTATTTTGCCCTTTCTAGAAATAAAATTAGGCTTCCTGTGCAGCACTTTGCCACAAAAAATAAGAATAAATCACATATATGAACCTTGACAACTAAGTTCCACTCTTATTCAATTATTTTTTTAGTCTTGTGGCTTTGTTCTCTCTGAAGGTTGGACTTCATTTACTTAGTATGCCTTCTGCAGTTGTGTTTCTTGTGTACCATGAACCTCCATTTCAGCTCTTGAAGTCAGTAAGCATATTGAACAAAAATTCTCTTGAGTTTCAGCTTTGCTTAAAAATAATATCATAAAGGCTTAAAAAGCCCTTGAAATCTTTTAATCGAAAGAGAATGCCCTGTAATGGACTGTAAGATGTCAGAAGCATGGGAAACAACGATGCCAGCATGAATCTTTGTCCTAATTCAGTTAAGAAGAGCAAGGTCTGCAATAACATAAAGAAAAAAATTAGCAACAGATATCAAGATCCCATGGATTTCAGGCCATGCAGTTTAAGAGGAGGAACATCAACCCTGTCTGGAGGTACCCAGAGTCTAAGTATAATTTAGAGCTTTTACAGATCTTAACACCAATACATAGTGGATCATTGTCTTTCAGAATTTTTGACTCTCTAAAAGCTCCCTTATTCAGCCTCGTTGTAGCTTAGAATAACATCCTTTTCAGTGGAGTTAAAAATGCTCAACAAAGAGTTCAGTTGATTGGTGGTAACTGCTGAAACGTTGAAAATGTCAGCACACAGAGGGTCTCTTCTAGGTTTTGTTTCAGTCTGAGTCCTTCGCAGGGTAGTTTTCTGTACTCTGAGACTATTTTGATGCTGAGCATATTGATGTAACAACACAGACTGATCTTTCTACTCTCCTGATACTTCTGGAATCATCATTTTGTGAATTAATTGTATGAACGGACTTAATTTGATTTCTCCTTGAGGAAATTACTAGAAGTTCTCACAATAAAAGAGAAGAAAATTCCTTTATGTCCTTTTAAATTATGTAGGGACCTACACACAAAGAAGCAGCACTTTCCACAATCTCTTGTAATTAAAATCCAAAAAAATCAAGTGAAAAAAGGATGGCTAAAACATTAACCCCGTTGCTAATACCACTATGGTGGCTGCTCCTCAGCAGAGTGTATATTTCAAAGTTTGAAATATTTCTAGCCTGAATGCCATTTGTATGTTCTTTCCTGCTATTAATAATCAAAATATTAATTCAAAAATCTTAATTTTAATTTTATTTAATTATATTATTATAGCTAAATAACTTTTAGTAGCTGACTAACCTGTCATATTTAATGATCAACCCAATATAAGCACTCAGAAATTGTATGAAAAACTATCAAAAATGCTCTAGGCACAAATTGGCATGAAAAACAGATTAATCTATTGTTTTATGTTCTGCTTTAAAAGTAAGGTGTAGAGTTGCAAATTTTCACACGTGTTTTTGTATTTATGTCTGAAATTCCAGTGAATGGCAAAATAATCCTGTCTCATCTGATTGCAGAAAGCTGTTTTGTTATTGTTGCTAAGAGAATGGATTTGAGTTTTTGTTACAAGACCTCTTTATATCACGTGTCTATATTTTATCAAAACTCAGGATTTTTAACTAATGCTGTAAAGGTTCTGTTCCTCTATAGGACTGCTTTATAAAGTTGTCTTTCAACGTTTTTTAGTACAGAGGATTGCCCCTACACTTTTAAAGCTGTAAGGCAATTCCTCTTTCTTCCCCTGCACCTCCGAAATACTCTGCACCCTGAATTAAGCCCTTGTGCTGTGTCTGGCACTTGGAAGGGGAAGGGATCATGCTGTTGTATCTATCTGCAGCAACATACAAATTTCTTTTCACAATGTACTAGAACAAAAATTAATCAGCTCTCACATTTCTTACTGCATTGACTTTGCAACACTAACTGAAATAAACAGCAGTTGACTTATTGCTGTCTCTCGTGACTTGAAAATACACAGGAAAAGAGTCTTTCATTTGAAAGTGACATTTAAATAGCCTTTTCTTGAAGTAGACTCATATTTAAGGAGGCAGTGTTTTCAGCTCATGAAGTTGAACTTGTCCAAGACATTTTTAATTACCTTCTTAAGCATAAAGATATAGTTGGTGTTGAAGAGACACCTTTATTGGTTTTAGTTAGCATCAAAGAGGCTAAATCAGATAATACAGGTCATTTTGCTTTTTATGGGTTTACCCACACACTCTATTTCCTAGGACATAACCTTAGGCCATACTTTAAGAAACTACTTGTGGACAAGTGGAATGTCAGAATCATGGACATTTGTCATGGAAATGGACAGAACTCAAGGCACAGTTAAAACTAAATATGTAATAGCTGCTGTTTCATATAGGGTCAGTCAGGTGGGCAGTCAAGTCTGGACTACAAAGTACCGTGGTTCAGATGACCTGGTTAATTTGGAAGACTGAAATGGTGTTCCCTATCCTCTTTCACTTGCTCATCAAGGAATTTATTCACATATGATTAGCTGCTCATTTTTGTTTTGTAACACTTCCAGATGGTCTACTCCTTTTCAAGAGGAAGAAAACCATCTCTTTCATAGTTATTCACTTAAATCACAAAGAAGAATATTGAAATAGCAAAAGCCTGTCAGACATGGTGCTTAACCTAATGTCTGGAAGAACATAGTTTAATTCCCTCATGATTAATCTTGGGGGCATTAAGAATGTCTTCCACATCCAGGTTGATGTCCTCTCTGTATTACAATAAGAGTCTTACACTATGTCTTCACATTTTTGTTGAAACTCAGATTTTCCTGTAAAAATTTACAGCATTAAGAGTTTTACATGGCTTGAATAAAAGGGTTTTTCAGTGAAAAAAAATTGCAACTTTACTTATAAATGCGTATATTTCAAATACTCCTGAAATCTTTTTTCTTTAGCTTTTTTAATAAAATTTATGAAACAGTATCTCTGCTGACTGCAGCATATAATCCCAGTTTATGAATTTATAAATTGCAGGGAATAAAAATTAACAGTGTTTGTTTACTGGAATAATGTCTTAGCCCACATAGAAGATTTTCCTATTTATTTGAATAATCTGAAACTACACACACAACAGTGCCAATTATCAGTTGCTACAGTTTTGAAATATGAAATCACTGCATTTTCACTTTTGCAAATATCTTAAAATAGTTTCAGAATGTGGTATGGCTGATTTATCTACAGAATAATGGGTGTAGCAAAGTTATTTCCAGTTATAAGCTATATCTGATAGACTGGAAAACATTTAACCAGTCTATACACTGCAGAATGCACTTACGATTGTGTGATCATGATGTTTTGATACAGTGCAGGTGTTGTATTGCTGTGTAACAATTACAATTCTATTATCTATCTGCTTAAGACCTGTAATGGCCAATTGTGTTAAACAGGAGTTCTCTGTGGAAATATGAGCCAGAAAAGCACTAGGTAAATTTTCAAAAGAGAAAGGAATTAAATTCACCATATCCATGAATATCTTGCAGTCTTGTTCTGAAACTCATTGGAAAATTTTAGTGCTGTATCAATTTTCTTTTGTAGGAGATAAGGGCATAAAAGTAGTTAGAGGTGAAATTGTTATTTCCAGTAATTGAATCTGAAGTTTATTCCTTCAAAAACCCACTGTAATATTTAGTCAGCAGTTCAAAATGGGGTGTCTCAATTTACATGAGAAACCTGTGGAAAATATAGCACAGTGACTTATATTACATAACAAGGCTTTCAAAAAGGCTCATGAATTTAACTAGTTCATATTAAGGACATAGATGCAAAAGAGACATTTTCAGCATGGAAATTTAGGTTGGAATATTCAACGAGTGCTGACATCCTGTCCTGTTACTGCACATTGGACATAAACAATTATTTACCATTGCTTTAAGTATCAAAGAGAAACACTGAACACACAAAGCAGTCCCCCAGGAATTTTCAGCATTAACAAGCTTCTTATTTATATACAGATAAAAGGCACCTGCAGCTGTATTTCATTAGAATAAAAAATGACCTTCAGTGACCGATAAAGCTAATCAAAGAAAAGTTTTTTCCCAAAGGGCACAGCACTACCCCACATTTGTCTCCAGAGGCAGCCAGGATAGATTTAGGTAATAAGAAAGCATTCAGCTTTCTTCAGACTTTTCTCTGTTAATTACAGTGCATTGTGTAGGCTGCATCTGTGCTTGTGTGAAATAGGATGCAAATGAAAAGAAATTACAATAGTATTTTTAAAAGGTAAACAAAATATTTTGATAGTGCAGTACTCAGTAAATTGAATATAGCACTAAGCCCACCTGATAACACAAAGTCTGGGAAAATAATGGTGATGGGAGTTAAACAGGAAACCTGCTAGATTAAAGTAAGGGTGATTTTTTAAGTCAGTTTTGCTGACCTTTCTGTATTAAACATAGGAAATAGTTCGCAAATCTGTCTTGAATGTAATTCTGTAGACACCCTTTGCCATGGACTACACACCACAATAAATAGGAACAATCAATAGTACCTTAAGCCTATAATAGTCTACAGAGCTCAATAATAATTTTTCCATCCACCTGCCTGATTAAAACATAAGGTGTTGTCATTTTCTCACATTTGGATCTCTGTGTTGTAGAATGCTGATTTTTTTTTTTTTATTGCAGTTGGGCCCATCCAATTTTTGTTGACAAAAATATATGACCATAAAGCCGTGTCATAGTGTCTATTTCTCAAAAATATCTCAAAGAAAACTGTTATGCAGTGCTTGGGTTTCATATTTACTGTGATGGATGTTAAAAACTGCTTGATATCAGTGTAGTCCTGGTGAGATTTTTCAGGAGATGCAATCAGAGATACATGTTTAATACACCTATCTGAAATACTTACATAACTCTTGTTCTCAAAGTACTAAATAGACATGTTTTTGTTTAACCTCAGAAGATCTCTGAAAAGTAGAGACAAATTCTTCAACTCTGTTTTCATAAGACTCAGATGTAGGTAAGCTAAATGTGGGTGATGCAGGAAGTCACCAACAGAGCAGAGACTGAAACACAAGTCTCCATAAACTCACCTCTTTGCCAGACTCTCCTTTTTACCTTTTCTCTATCTGTGAAGTTTATCTAGCTAATGTCATTCTATGCTACATATTTCTTCATCTGCTGTAAGACCTGGCAGAGAGAGAAGAAACTCAGGAGATCTGGAAATCTGAAGATGAATAAACATAATCAACAGAGCTGCCAGGAACAAGAGAGAAGGCAGAAGAAATTCAGTTCATAGAGTCAAGTTTCTCATATTTACTTAGCTGATTTCATACTGTACGTTATGGTCAAAATGGGTAAACACAATCACTCCCAACTGATGTCAAAGAACGTAGGGATATCTTATGAAAAATGGCAGCAGCAAAGAGCCCCTTTTCCAGTGAAACATGTTGAAAATGTGCAGTTTGTCACAGTATTCACTCTCCTTGTCTAGATTGCTCAATATATTTGTCTCACTTCCTTTCATCTCATTTCACAAAAGAAATCGAACAAAGAAGTTGGCTTAGCTTTTCTTATTGCTCCATTTTATGTTCTTCTGTTAAGAATCACTACCCTTCTACTCCCAAAGCACCACCCCTTGCCCCAGTGGATAGTTCAAGGAAAGGTCCAGAAGCAGACTAAACAGAGTTGCCTTAATGATTGATGGCACAGAAGTCAGAAAGTTCCAAAACAATTTGCTGCTAGCAAAAATACAGAGAGGCTATCCCCCACCCCCCCTTTTTTTNGCCACAAAAAGACTGTGTACAGAAATCCATCCCCTCAGGCTGGATTCCCTCCTGGGAACTCTGAGTCTGTTTCCTGCCATACATAGGTCAAATACACTGTCAGTCATTGTAAATTTAGATGTCACACAGCTGAGGTTGTGGATCTTATGGCTATGACAATGGTGCTAAAGACATCTGCCTCCAAGAATGATCCTCTGCCCAAGACCCCAGGGGCAGTGATATGACTTCAGGTCTCCTCCAGCTGGAACTGTTCACAGTGACCTTCCATATAATTTACCCACATCTTTTCTAAGTCTCATGTAGCACCTAACACTCCTTAGGCACCATTATTAGCTTTTAATTTTTATTTGCTTTTTAGTTCACAGTGCCTGCAATAGTCCCATTAATCATTATATCTATTCATCTCTGAATTAGCTTTAGTTATTGCAGGGAACTGATATAAATTACTATATCTGAAAAGCCTTGTGTCAAACATCATGATTTCAATGCTTTCATGGTAATTTCAGTTTACTGTGGATTGTACCTCTTTCAGCTGCTGTCACCACACACCTCCAATCTGAGCACCAGGAGAGAAGCACTCCCCTGTGAGATCCTGTTAAAGGGGCCTCATCTCTCCAGCTCTTCCAAAATACCTTCTGTGCTGCCGCATAAGAAGCTTTCATGGACCACAACATTGCTGTAAGAACTCAATACCTTACATCCCAAATGTATGGCACTGGTAGGTAAGAAGGTAAAAGTAGAGGAAGACAAGATTCAGGTTGGGTGCCACACAACCTCCTTTAATTGAGCACTGAGATAAATGGAACATCGCATACTATCATTTCTAGGACTATTATCCACTTCATCCTTCCCCATGCAGCCAGCAAACCCACACATATAAAGTTCATCAACAGGACTCCTTAATGATGTATGAAATAAATTTGTCCCTCATAATTTCTTTCAACTAGAGAAGAACTACTCACTCTGTCACTTCATTAGAATGCCACTAACTGACGAGGGCAGACAGTTTTATGAAACAAAGTCCAGCACAACTATTTATTTCAGTTGAGTTCAGTTTTTTCTGTGAGGAGAACTGGGCACAGTTCTGCACTGAGCTCTGGCAGTGCACTAAACTCTTTAGCTAAAGGCTCTTTGTGTCTTTAAGGGTGTCCTGATATGCTTTTCCTGGGTATTTTGCTTCTAAGTCATGAACTTTATTACATATTTCATGAGGCAATACAATAAAAGCAAAAACTAAGTAGGGCCTATGACAGAGCTGTATGTGCAAGCAGAGGTTACTCTTCCTTTCTCACCAATCTGTATTAATTACCAATTTCAAATACATAATCTGGAATCCACATGCCACTGAAAGTAATCAAAGCGATAATTTGATTCTCTGCCTCTTGTAATTTAATTTATTTTGGTAAAATCTTTGCTTGAGTGGTTTTTGAATTTAAAACAACTTCATTTCCCTTATTTACATTATTAAGTGCTTCTGACAGTAACAGTGCACTTAAATTTTTAGACTTGTGACATCCTTATTCTGTTTCTAATTAAGCCTCAATTATAAGGCATGACTTCCTGACCATGTTTAAATCCCTTACCAAATGCACAACTTTAGATTTACAGTCACCTTTAGTAATGGGTAATTAGTTTAAGATCAATATTTTAGTTGAAGGAAGCACACTGAAAATAATTGAATTCAATAGCCCCCATACAACCAGTGTAGCTATTCTGGGGTGAATTGGCCATTTTGAATTACTCACTCTGGCTGTATTGCACTAGTCAGAGATGTCCTTTGACATTCATTTGTTCCAAATACTTCTTTGTGCCTATTCTGGGAGTTTCTAACAGACATATTGTCCCTTCCCACTTATGATAAGGAACGAAAATTGGACTATATTTTCCCATGGCATTTCACAGTACAAATATAGTTTACAATCTGACTATGGGTGATCAGGGTGCAGGCACTGCTACAAAGCCTTTACTGTACCATAAAACTCATAACATTTGCCAAAGCAGATAATACTGACAGACCACTGCCACAGTCTTAGCTGTACCTGGAAGAGCATCTCAGGGGAATACATTGCAATTTAAGTAGGCTAGTGGAAAAAGAGATGATGAGCTCTGGAGAAAGTCAGGTTACTCTCTGCAGGTGCTTAGCTGAACCCTCCAGAGGGAAGGTAGAAGCATAACTTAGTCATCTCTAATAGCATTCATTCAATTTTTCCACTCTTTTTACCCTCTACAGTTATTATACCTCAGACTGTGAGCAGTGAAAGACCAGATATTATCTTTTTTTTTTTTTTTTTAATCCATAGTTATTAGGCTAGGTGTAGCATCATGAGATGTAGGCTTTTACTCACGTAGGTGACATTACATAATGACTATAGCCACCTCCAAACTGAGGACTTCAAAACAGCCAGTGGACTGATGAGCCCTTTGCACTGTGCACACCTTGCATAGCACAAGGAGATTCAGAGTCCATGTAAACACAATGGTCAAAATGTAGGAAAAGAAAAAGCAGCCTGATCAGAGCCTTGACCCAGGTAGGAATGAAATTTGGGTGTACAGCCCCTAGCCATTAAACAACTACTGTCTCTCTCCTATTAAAAATGTACCAGTCCTTTAGATTTTTTTCCCCTGACCTGTTAATTTCCACTGGTACCCTCCAGCTCCTCACAACATCATGCCTGATGGGGTAAAAACGGGTTTTGCAAAATTCTCTTTCTGTAGAAGTGACACAAGGAATGAACTACCAAAATTAGATCCTGAAAACAGTGGGAAGGATGAGCAGAAGTAATGTCTGCAAAGCAACGATGCAGGCAGGCTCACACCATTACTGTGTTATTGATTTTATTGTATACATTGTATCACCCTCACTGAAAAAACCAGTGAGCTTTTTTATATTCGTGCCCTCTCATAATGATGAAACATATAAACTTCATTTCAATAGGTATATGCTTCCTGACCCAAGTATGTGGAGTTCAGCTTGCCAGTAACTGCAATATGATCTTGCCCACCCAATAACACTATCATTTCAAAAGGCTGCCTTTTCTGTTTGTTCTTGTCACACACAAACAGCTCGAAAGAATTTGTAAGAAACATTATGTTCATTTGTCGTACTTGCCAGAAAATTTTAGTAGGGATTATAAATTAACACCACTGTGGTTATCAGAAATCTTTATATTCTACCAGAATTTTAAACATGTGGTGTAGTTTCCACTGAAGTCAAATGGAAAACTAAGAATCACACTGGCTCAGAGTGAAGTTTCATGTTGTCTTGGACATCGATTGAAAATTAGGATAGCTATTACAGTAGTTATGCAGCTGGAAGTATTTAAAGAAAACAGCAGGAAACACACTGCTTTGTTCAGAAGAGGCAATTCTGGATTAACTGTTTAATACATTAAAGCTCACACAACTGCCCGTGTTCTGACTTGGAAGAAGGTTGAGCTTAAGAAAAAAAAAAATTACTTTTTTTTTTAAACCTGTGTTTTTCATTAGTAGGGTATGTTTTGTGCAACTGCCATGTTACAGAGAACTAGATAACAAGGATGAACAATAACAATAGCCACATGAAAATCCACATACTTTTATCCTCTTCTATTTGAAAAATTATGTGCCTCTTTAAGCAATGTTACTCATATAAATACTTGCTAAGAACATGGTACAACCTACTGAAGAAACAAAGTACTGAAACAGGAAAAATACAGAGGTTACTTCAACATAGGGTCTATGCACCATGGAAGTCCTGCCTAAGCACTGAAAATAGGGTTTTAATTGTAACTGAAGTGTTTCTGCTCTGCAGAGACAGACATTTCACCCAAAGAGAGCCACAGGTCTTCACAACTAATATCAAATGAGCCAAGCAAAAAGAAGTGTTTATATTAGTTTATGCTTCACTTTTGTTGTCCTTTTCAGTACACTGAGGGGACACTGCTTGAGAAACACTGGTAGCTGGTTCCTCCAACTCTCTGTGTAAAGAACACTTATTTTTGCAAAGCCTGGCAGATGAGTTAAGTTCAAGTGAACTTGCCTGGAGTTTAGACTGTTCTCTGCTTTATAAGATATAAATATTTTTTCCTCATTGTTTTAGTTGTAATGTGGAACAACTACAAAAACCTCTTTAGCACTGCTTTCCCAAGTGTAAGACTTTCTTATGGACTCCCTTCCATACTGTATTACCTTTAAATTTCTACTAAAGCAAAAAGAGAGCTTCATGAGTGAACTCTGTCCTGCTACACAGAGATTTATTCCAGCTACTTTAAAGTCAGTGAGACTGAATTAATGCTGAGATTTTTGCCCCACCGGAGTTTACCACAAGGAAAAGTTTCAGTGGCATTTTGCAATGTTTTTTCTTCCAACATCCGGACTACAAGACCCAAGGTCTCTTTTTTTTTTTTTTTTNTGTCATTAAGATTACACATGACAGCAATATTTATTTATTTTTATGGTTTTGAGTTCCCTGCTGGAACAATTTCCTCTTACACAATTTCAACACTTCCTCATTGAATTTTTATGGCTGTAGTGAACAGTGCCAAAAGCTTTACCCAATGTAACCTCATAAGCATCTTTCCACTCGCAGTTTCACAGCACTGAGATTGAGTAGATTTTTCAAAGCACTTAAATGACTTAAAACTTTACATACATTATCTAAAATAGAGGTAGGCATTTAATAAATTCCATGAAAACCAGCAGTATGTCTAACTTTCACAATAGAGAGGCAGCTTTCTGTCAGGCAGCCTAAGCACTAATAACTATCTAACTACAGCAAGATGGAGTGCAGGTTTGGCAAAGAAGCCTAGAAAGGTTTTAGGCTGCAATTAAATTGTTATCAGTAAATGGGCTGTCCCTTAACTATTGCTAAAGATTACAGGTAGTCTGCTACAAACACTACACCTTGTAACAGGAGTCCGCTCTTTTACTGACAACCTTCAGTGTGCTCTCTATATTCCTATTTTAAGGTATTGGAAAAACAATGTAAAAATCGGTTTTAACCTTACCACACCACATGGATAATTTTCTTTTTTCATTCTACACCCTTGTTCCCCTTTTCCTATGAAGTCCTTCACAACCCTCTCAGCCTCTCTTTCCTTGCAATTTTGTTGCTTTCTGATTTCTACTGCCTTATTCTCTTTCCTTACAAGGATTTCTTTTGGATATTAGCAGTCTCACTTCTAATTATCTCCCTCACAACAACTGCTCTTACCTCCTCAGATTTGATCTCTTTTCTCACCTTAATGATGATCCCTTTCACATCTCTCCCTAAGACACAGCTGGTCAACATATAAGTATAAAATATTTTTGCCAAGAGCAATGCCACTAATGAGCAGGGCAGTGGAAAAGGTGGTTCATTTATAGAATATTCCACCCATCAGGACATTCTGTAATATTTTATTTTCATTTAAACAAGAAGGAAAAAACTAATCTGTAATTGAAGAACAGCAAGTGGCTTGGACACACAAGAGCGTTATCATGCTGGAAGAGGCTTGAACCTAAAATATTTTGTCTTGCTGTCTGTTCCTGGTAGGCAGGCACATGTACACAGTCACTATGACACAACATATCTGGGGAATAACTCAGACTGTCAGAGTCATCCATCTCCAGTACTCCTCGGCAACAAAAAAATAACTGTATATACTCTTATAAGGGTGTGCCCAAAGGCCTCTTTCTGTCCTTAGAGGGATGGAAAAGACAAGTCAAACATATACCTTAGTCCAAAATCCCATAACTTCTTAACTAAAACCTGGCAAAAAATAATAAAGTAACATATGTTAACTACAGTAGATCTTCAAAGCCCTAGTTCATGAACATGGTGCCAGAGTCACTAGAAACAGCAGAGACCACCTGTGCGCCCCGGTGTTTTCAGAAGAGACTGAGTAAGGTAAAAAGAAACACAGATCAGTGAAGTACATAAAGCCAAGCTGTATGTTCATAATACAGTCAAAGGTACATCCCAGCTCTCCAGTAACCTGTCTTGGGTCTTGGTATAGAGAGCCTGCAGGAAGGAGACACTGATATTTAATAGGTCTGATCTCAGCAGAGAGGCCAGCATAATTTGCTAGGTAGGAAGCCCTGTCAGGTAAAGAGGGGATTCATCCTCCTCCTCAAGCAGATGCGAGTTAGCACCTGCTTTGGTAACGCACTAGAATATTTATGAACACCATGTTCATAAACTTTGTCAGACAGGTAATTTAACATTCTTTGCACTCTTCACATTATCTCACCTCTCTCCAGCAGGCTGATCTCCAGCAATGTTACACTGGGACACTGGTGTTTTGTATGAGGCATTGATTATGCAGAATATCTTCTATTTCACCAACAGTTCATCACTCCAGACTGCCTTCTTGTCACCAGTCTCTGTGCCTCCACCTCCCCTCTATTGAAAGTATTTTCTCTGCCCAAGGTCATCCAAACTATAAACCTCCTTTTTAAAACAGGGAAAAAAAAAATAAAATTCCTGTTCCAAACAGTCCTTAGTATCTGCCCTCTCTTCATCTCAAATGTCTGTCTGCTTCAGGTACATTTTTCTTGTCACAGTGTCTCTTCAGCCCCAGGATCTATCATTTATCTGATTCCAACCACGTACAGCCAGCAACATTCTTTCTTGTAGAACAGTCACCCTCTTCGAGATAGGCACACAAAGCAGTAACAGCAGTCTGCTGTGAAGAAACCTGGAGTCAAACGAGGTTGTAACAATGGAGATAAACAGAGAGAGAGGATAAAATCCCCAGTCACACAGTAGATTAATGCTGGGCAGGCAGTACCTCCAGCCAGAAGTAGGGTATCTGTTTCTTTTTTTTACTTTAGAGCTTGGCACTGCTTTACATAGCTCATAGTGTCAACAAAGTATTTGATTTGAATTTTATCAGGCACCACAGGCTGACAAAATTAAATCTAATTAGCAAACCCCTCTGCTCCTGAGCATCCAATCCAGAAAGGCTTTACCTTCTAGTCTTAAACTAACTATAGGAATCTGAGTTATTTCAGCCATTACATCTTTGGTAATTCCCTAGAAATATTTACCAAAATTGGATTTTCACAGCTTCAAGCACATTTTCAAAAAACACCCTTCCAGCAACAGATTTTGTGAGATCTACATTAACCATGGCCTATGATGTCAACCAATAAAATGATGTCAAAAGCAGCCAGACCCAAGTTCTGCCAAAAAAACCCCAAAACAA
>VXBX01001798.1:634903-671076 GCA_013400415.1 Scytalopus superciliaris
AAAAAAAAAAAAAAAAACACCCACAGGAAATTCTGTTTTCTCCAGGCACTCTGAGCTTCTCAGAGGACTGACTGCAACTTCTAAGGACTTGTAGGGCTTCACAGAGCAAACATCAAACCTTAGTCTTCCTCGGGAAGTAATACAGCTGTCAGTGCACCCAGCAGAGCTGGATCACAGTGCGAGAGATTGGGAAACAGCTCTGTGGATCCTGGCTCTGATGCTTTTTCCCTACAGTGAGCTTAAATACTGCTGCTTGAAAATGACAAAAGCACGGGTCACAATGGTCATGGAGATACAGCTGGAGCAAAGGAAGTTACAAGAGAGAGATTTATATTAAATATTTATACAAATATATTTGTGTGATATTATAAAGATTCATATGTATTTATTTAAAATGAACCAATGGTACAAATTGATCTCTTTTTTTGTAGACAACAGCAGCAAACATAAGATAGCAAACCAGGTATTTATCATTTGGGGTTTTTTTTCCACAAAAAATAACCTGTTGAAGCTATGTAATTTTCACCAGCCATAGCCAGACCTAAGGTAAATAACTACTTTGTTGCTCGGGTCTGATAAAAGCAGAAGCTGTAATTACAGCAGCTCATTGGCATAATATATTCAATACTGTTGCTAGCACAAACACATCTATTTAATAATCAGTTCACTTAGCAGGTTTTTTAATTAACTATTAAAATTAGTTTTATGGTTTTGGAATATGAGAGTAAAAATCACCATATAAATCATATCAAGACCACATCTTTTTAAGTGGTACTGGACAAAAGAAACTGTTATGAATTTAATAAAAATCAAAATTAAAAACATAGAAACACATTTCACAAAGCGAATAAACTCTGACTTGCCTGTATTAAAACAGTGAATTAAACATATTTAAAGTCACATATAAGACTTTTGAAAGATGTATTTATATAGTACTGACGAAGAACTTGTGCCCATATAGAACACAAAAGAATTCAGTCCCTTCACTGAATATATTCCAGCAGATAAAGTCTTTACCTCTGTAACTGGTGGCACACGGCACAAGTCTATTTTCAGAACTGAATCAGAACTACGATACTGAGCATTAACACAAACATTAATTTGACCAGCAAAGTCACGGTAGTCTCTTACAGGTGTAGAAAGCTCAAAATGATTTCCAAAAAAAGGGTCAGAAGAAAATGAAAAAACTATTTTGTGGAAAAAAAGACTGGTAAAAATTTAATACTTTTTGCTAATATGTTTTCATAATTAAAAGATCAACATAATCCTTTGGCTGGTTCATGTTATAGCTTTTGTACTAAGACTGTAACATCAAACTGTAATGCAGGCATATTAGTGTTTCATACTCATACAAGGTTTTAACCTTGAATTATTATGCTCCTTCACAGTCTCGCAATAAGTTATTGTTCTTTCCCTGTATGATGCTGAAGTTGTAAAGCAAGGAAAATTAAAAGCCAGGAAACCTGAACTGGCGTTTACTCTTGCTCTTCCCCAGAAAAGCAATTATTTTTTTAATTAGTGGACACTTAAAAAGCTTGTAGGAGGGGACAGAATTTACATAGTGAATATAAAATTACTATAATTTCAAGAATTGTTTTGTTGTTCTTAATTTACCTTTCATAGCACACTCAAAAATAACCTGTGGACATTCAAGGCTATGTGACCTGCAGACCAAAAAAGACTTTTGAATATGGAGCAGTAGGAATTAAAATATTTTAGTGTCATCACTGTAGCCTGACTGAGACAAATCTACATAAATATGCCTTCAAATCCATGTTTCAAAGGAAATAAAGGCCTTTTTTTTGCAATTAATAAAGTGTTCATTTGTACTCACAAATGAGATATCAAGACCAGCTGCTCTTTTTGTCTCAGGTGCTAAATCCAGTTCAGCTAACCTGCGTCAGGAAACACTTTTTAATTCACCAGTAATATTTCTGGTCCAAAAAAAAAGAAATACTGGAACTTCCCCTAGCTTGTGTAATGTCAAGGGGTCAAGCCTGAGCTCTGTACTTGCCTTGAAACCAATCCTCCACTCTTTAAGGCCAGGACTGTGATCCCTGAAGTATTCCAGGGAGATTCTTCAATTCCTTGAAGAATATCCCCATGGGACTCAAATTCTCACATGTAGGTGACACCTGTGTCCTAAATATGCGTTCAAATGGGATCTGGTCCCCTGTGAACACCCACAATACCAGATCTTTGGCAGAACAAGTTGAGGGGATGCATTGCAGGGAACTCCCACCTTGTGATTCACTATAATCTTCACTTTCTGATTCTTTAAAGAGTTATGGTTCCTCTGTTTGAAGTGCTGCAAAGGCTGTAGGCAGAGGGAAACCATCAACTATCTCTCTTCATTTTACAATGGATTTTTACTGCAAATTATTTTATTCTTTTTATTTGTTTGTTGCTGTTGTTGTTTCTTCCTGGCACTGAAATTTTAGTAGGTATTTTCCCTTCTTCATAAACTATCAAAACAAGTCTTGCTACTATGACACCAGAAGAGAGAAAACAAGGCCAGGGACTGAAAGTCATTACCATAAATTGTAATATGCTTCCTTCCCCTGAGGTCTCAATTAAAAGTAGTAAGACGTATTAATAAAAAAATAAGACTGCAAAAGTATTAAAGGATATATTTAAAGCTGAACTTTATTTTTTGTCTTGCTATCCTATGCCAACATTTGTCATAGATTTTATAGAAACTGTCTCAGCTCATATTGCTGAGGACTGTTTTATAAGCTTTTATATTTATCTAATTCCCTTCCTATTCTTACCTTCTCCAACAGAGAATAGTATGTTTAATTGTTCATAAATAATTTCTTCTTGTTTTACAAAGTATTTTTAAAACATATCTGTGAAAGAAATACAATGGAGCAAACAGATAAAATAGTTACAAATAGTTACAAATCCAATCATAATCCATTATAAACAGTGGCTTCCACCACTGTTCGGCTGACTTTGTTCACTGGCCAACCACACTGAAATTAAAAAGGAAAATGGATAGAAATAATAAAGATTTCTTGCCTAGGTCTTACTGGGAAGTACTGAAGCCCTGACTGTGTTCTAGAGAAAGTTCTAGAAGGTGAAATCCTATGCTAAGACAATGAGATTGCAAGTTTTCCTTAATTATTTTTAATTTTTTTCTTACCTACTCTCAACAGTTATACCAATTCTGCAGGACCCAGAAGATCCAGAGTCTTAAGTACACGCCCTGCATATTTTTTCACTGAATGGCAAGAGGTTATTTTGGATTATACAAGGTATGATTGGATTACACCATTCTATCTGTTTTTCCACATGCCTCTTCCATTCCACCAAAAGTCATGTACATTGTGTCACACTCATCATGAAACATCAACCTCTGTTCCCACTTCTTTGCAGAACCAGCTTTTCCACTTACCAAATTTCCACCATAGCAGCTTCATGCTACCCTCAGGTTTTCCCTTAGCTGTAGGCAGAAGTATATATATGTACTTGTGAAAATTTCTGCTTTCAGTGTTAAAAAATTACTCCCCTAACATTTGCACAAATATTGATGACTTTTTAAATCTAGCAATTAATAGCCTGAGCCACAACAAACAGCTATTGATTCTTCTATTTCTTTTACTATCTATTTAGTAGGGCTATCTCTAGCAGACCTTTTGACTGTAAATTCACTGTGAACAGTGACTTTATTTTATTTGATATTTATACACAACTTACTACAGATTTCTGTTTTGGTGCCTTGAGACTACAGTTGAAGTCTATTAACTTTTAAAAATACCTGTTTATTCATGCCAGGCTTTAAAGATGATATTGGGAGGCAGAATATACCCTAAATAAAGGTATTATTGGAACCATGGATGATGGTTAGAACTAAGAAAGGAAAGTAAAATCTATCTTTAAATGGTGTGAAACCTGGTCTACAATATCTGGTCTGGGAGAGAGGGCTACCACAAAGTATTCAGTCAGAAGACAGGTCCAAATCTACTTGATCTGAGGTGGTAGTGGTGTTTTTTTGTCCTTGCAGATACTGAGTTCTGATTGTGAGAACAACCTCTTTTCATATATAAAATGGGCTATAGACTTGAATGTGGGGGTCGTTTCAGACTCAAGACTATGCTATTTCTCATCCATTCAAGAGTATTTTTGCCTGCCATCTTCAGGAACACAGGGGGGTTATTTGGTTTTATTATTAATTTAGAGTTATCAAGGCTTTTTTTCCTATCTGGAAAGCAATCATTTTTTCCTCTTAGTCGTTGCTACCCAGTGCTATTAGATATCTGTAGCAATCACCCTTCACTTTTGGTAACCATTTGACTGTTCACAACATACAGTATTACTACAATTCCATGAAAATGCTAGAAATCCCAACATGCCACCTGTAATTCTAATTCCCATTATGTTAAACCATAAAAACTGATTCTATGATTCTGCTAAAAAAGAGCATATCAATCACATATCTAAATGGAATCTCTGCACCTCAAATCTACTGTGAATAGACATTAATCCTAAAGAATGCCAGTGATCTCTCCAGATCACTGTGTCTTTTGTAGTTTACTCTGTTAATTCTGCTCCAAACAACCCTTCAGTATTGTTGAGCTTTAAAACTAGATTATCTTTTTAAAAGAGCAACAGCAACAATAATATTTTCCAATTTCTAAATGTTTGGGGTCCACAAATTCCTTTCCTTGTCCCACATATTGACAAGAACAAAGATCTTCAACAGGCAACTTAAACTCAGCAAACATTTTCCAAAACAAGATTTTTTCAAACGGCATGAAAGAACACAATTAGAAGTAAGGAGAACTTACTAGTTGTGCCTCTAGTAAATAACATAACTGAACACAAATATTATCTATCCACCTTATCAGCAAATTTGAAGATGTTATTTCTAGTCCCTCTTCAATAGCAACATAAGGGTTCATTGAAGACCTTTTCCCTGTGTTTCAGTTTTCCAAACATCAACAGATCTACTGCTTTTACTTGCAAGAATACCTCTTTTGTTATCCAGCCACGCCAACACTGCTTCTAATTTGGTTTTATTCTTTTGTGCTCTATAAGTAGGTCTAAATATTTTCTGACAGCACTCTTAGTCCTTGCCTCACTTCTGTTTTTAAAATCATCACTGAATTCAATTAATAAACCCCACCAAGAGACTGTAATTTTTCTAAACAATTACTTAATACTTTGGAGTTTATCTAGGCTTCCCTGCTAATTTACCTCCAGTTTCCAAATTCTAGTGACTACTAGTAGTTTATTATATGATTCCTGCTTGAGAAAGCTTTTCATGGGTTTGTATGGACATAATCTACTGGCTTTTCCCATTCATGCAGCTTTGCTTTGCAACGATTTGTGAGATGAGAAAATAACAAAGATTGCTTCACAGATACTACCTCTTTCATCTTTCTGCTGGTGAGCATCTGTGAGAACAAAGCCCAGTGAAAACAGCTCACACATCACAAGTTGTCACATGTCCCTTGTGATCTGTCACTGCCACAGAGTGCAGTGTAACCTTCTCTGTTTCTTCCATGAACTGTGCCTAAGAATGCAATTTTTTTTGTCCATCTTTTTGTATATATACACAAGATGATTTCTCCTGCACAAGCTCTCTTCAGCATTGCTGTTTTCTGCCCTTTCAGACTAGACCTAATTCTGGAGGCTTAGTTCCTTTCTTACTTTCCATATTTCCACACCCTGTCTTTCCTCTCCTCCCACTCTTAACACAACAGGTAGAGAAGAGGAACTCTTGATATCAAAAGATCAGAATTTTGCTGCATTTTAGTTAGCATTCTGTAGAGTGCTGTAGTTCCTTCTTGCAACACTTGCTCCACTCAACCACAGATAGGGAGGAAATAAGTGATGCTTGTAGTGCCCTGCTGAGACTTCACAGAATTGAAGTTCCACATAAGAGAGGTAAAACTAAAAGGTCTGTCTGTCTGTCTCCTAACAGTTCTCAATGACACGGCTTTCACTGGCTCAGCTCAATATGCAAAGGTCAGAGGAGAAAATCAGATTAATTTCCTATTATATAAATTTAAATATATGATTCAGATTCATTGCTATGAATGTCACTTGTTATTCAATGCATGTATACAATACACAATAATATCCATAAACATCCAATATCCATAAATATCAATGAATATTGATATCAATTCCATAAGAATCCATTAGAAAATTAGACTATTGGTTATGTTTTGCTCTAGAGTGCTCCCCAAGGTCCTTCCCATAACACACTCAAAGAAACGGATCATTCTCCATTATCCTTCACTTAGCTGACACATTTCACTACAATTCTTCATAATTCATTCTTCAGGGATTCTCAAACATTTGATAAGATGCACAATTTTTCACCAGGTTTTCTTTATTTTTTCCCTCTTGAATACAACCAATATGAGAACTACTTGTCATTTGTTATTAATGGAGGTTAGTGAAACACAAAGGAACAGGATAACTTCCATCACATGATCAACTTAAGGGATCTATGTATCTGACAGGAGATATCAAATGTATGCAAAAAAAATGAGATTCAGGTGCATATCTGGAGATACAAGTAAACTAGGCAATGTATGACAAAATATATAGTTTAGAATTCCTAAAATCATCATTTTTCAGTAAGAGATGTTTAGAGCTGTAGGATGCAGTAAGATAAGTTTTTTTGTTTTGCTTGTGTTGATGCTTTGCAATCACTGTCATTTCTCTTGCATAGGTTTCCTCTAAATTCCATTAACTTCTTGTCTGCCTTTTTAATACAATCTTAGCAGCTTCACTGAAAGGCGCAGCCTGGTTTCATTTGCAGTTTACATGAAAGAGAAATGGGGAGGAAAGGGCACTGTATCATCATTATAATTGCTCTAAAGAGCCAGAACATTCCCCTCTGGATGCCTGAGACTTGGAAAGTGCAGTTCTTCCCAGTGGGGAAGCAGAAAACTTGGCAAGTCACTACACTCAATTCTCCTCAGTTTCTGGCTCCAGTTTACACTCACTGCTCAATTCCTCACCTTTCCTAAAATTGTCCTCATAGAAAAAAAAAAATGCTCAAAGAGAAAAGGTTAACCTCAGAGTATCTGGTCATATGCAAAAAACTCACCCCCAAACCAAAACATTATGCAGGATTATTATTAATGTATTTATGACTACTTTCTTCTTATGAAATAGCAGCAAATATAACAGCAACAAAACATTAAGACAAATTCTTACAGGGTCAAGTCTACTGTATCTAGGATCGAGCTCCTATTTTTATCTAGTTTTTATAAAGAACATAAAGGTGCCTGATTTTTATATTTGCAAGTTAACCAATAAGGAAGCAAATAGATGATAAACCATACTTCAGACAACAATACAGAAATGGCAGCAGCTTCTACTGAGCACACCCAAAGAGCATAGTCTGAGCATGCAACCTTGCTATTATTTCACACAACTCTTGAAGCCATTTGCTTGTAGGACAAGTGTGCAAATACAGAAACTGTAACATGAAGTCAGAACAAATCCATGTGTGGGTCTCAGCATAACAAGTAACTAAAACCAAACAGAGTGGATATCTAGAAACACCCCAAAGATGAGTATTTGAGATATGACTAATTTGGTTTCTGAAACATGTTTACCACTACTCTCTGTGCTCAGATTTGTTTTCTAATTAAGGCATCATAACATGCCCTGGACTAACACACTTGTGTGTCTTCAACGAGTTTTAACCATGCCAGGGATTTTAATGTACATACAACATGTGAAAGGCCCTCCTATTATATAAACCTTATTTAAACTAGACTAGGAACTACTTGAAATATATAAGATAAGTAAATCCCTTTCTCCTCTCCTTGTTGTTTCATTTCTGCAGCTTTCTTAGATCAGTTGTTAAGCTTTTCGGATTTGGGGTGACTCCCAAGAAAAGGATTATTGTGATATATGCATTATTGACGAGGCAATTTGCAGAAAAAGCAGACATTTATACATTCTTTGCCCAGCTCTTGGATTATTCACAATCATTCAGAACATCTGACAGAGGTCTCCTTTAGTGCCTTGGTTTTACCTGCCTCAAAGTATTGAATAAGCCACAGGCTGATCTTAACTGATGCAAACCAGAACCTCTTAAAACATGTACTTCTGTAACATTTAGAGGTTGACACTCAGTCTAATCCCCCCAGTCTACATCATAGCAACACTCAGACATGATAAACAACAGTGCTCAGGACCATATTTAGATCCTCCGTGAAATAAATTATTGTTGCATTCTATGTTTAGTAATCAGGGTTCTTTTCAAATCCCATTAAAATACACTTTCCTATTCACAAACAGAAGACTTTTAACCTGAGCTGTACTTTAAAGAGCTTTTTTCCCCTTTTTGAGTGGAGTACTTCCATGTGACTGATTTAAGCAGGATTTTCCTGTCCTTTCTCTTTAAAGAAAGTACTCAAGCCGTTATACCTCATTGGTCATACAGATTTCTCTTCTCTGTTCATTTTTATCCCTGCTGTGGGAATGCCACCTGCTCTTCCTGCAGCTGTCTCTTTTTCCAAACCTGCTCACCAGGATACAGCACATCAGGGTGCAGTATACATGTCATAGGTATGGTTTGAATTACATATCAAAAGTCACATGAGAGAATCATTTGTTAGGAAAATCCTTGTCAGGATGGTCTCAAAACTAAACCTGCACATTCTCTCACTAATTGTCAAGAGAACCACAAATCTCTACAACTCTAAGAGGTCTATTGGTAAAAAGGTAGATTTGGTTCTGTTGACTAGTGGCAGTACTCATTCCCCTCTGGATTTATACAACTTACTACAAACCAAATGGAGTAAAAGAGTTTTTGCAAAATCTTTATGTAATTTTTGAAAAGCTCAGCAGACATATCTAAATCTATTCCAGTCATGCCTGTCCCATTATAAGCTAGTCAAATCCTTAATAAAAATGCTTGTTTTATATACCTTATCAGGTTTTATTGGCACTCTGTGACTTCATCTAGTGGTATTGAATTTCATTGTGGTCACTAGACTTAATACATTTTTTTTTTTTTCATGGAAAATCAGGCAAGCACCTCAACTTAATAGGAATCATTGATGCTTCATACCTTATTGCACAGAGCCCAAAAGATGGTGCTGCAGGGCTGCATCGAGCCACCCTCCCTATTTGCACCCACCTTGTGCACCACAGAGGCGTAACTTCCATACTGTGCGAATGATCAAGCGCTGAAACAGATTGCCCAGGAGGTTGTGGAGTCTCCCAAACTGGAGATATTCAAGAACTGCCTTGATGCAATCTTCTGGAATGTGCTCTAGGATTACCTTGCTTGAGTAGGGGGGTTGGACCCCCTGTGATCCCTTCCAACCTTATCCATGCTGTGATTCTGTGTCTGGCAGAGCTCATGGTATCCATATATTGGCAGGTGCTTGTACTGCATGCTGTGTGGGTCTAGCCATTTAGCACTTTGAGAGTTCTGAAGTTATGTGTTCCTGTTATAACCTAGGTATTATTTCCTATATAATTCTTTAGCCAGGTAATGTGTCCTGCATGTGTACTCAGACCTGCTAACACTGCATTTCCTCATGAAACACCAGTTAGGTTCAACAGAATTAAAGAAAACACAACACAACAAATTACACTTCTCAAGTTTGCAAAGAGCTTTCCACATGTGAATAGAGTGCGTGGGCAGGAGCCTCCCATCTGCTTTTGCCGCAGTGGGGAAGTGAGCAGGACACCAACCATTCCCCACACCCAGGGCTTCAGCTGCATGGGCTTGGGGCCAGCATCCAAACAGCACAGCTGGTGGATTTACAGAAAGCTGTAATGAGGAAAGCTAGAGTCAGCCACAGCAAAGGATGCCCCTCTACAACTTTCTTGGAGTCTGCTTGTAAGCAACAGCTTTCTCACCCTCACATCCTGCCTGAGCTATGATGCAGCAGCATCTCAGCTGAGCTGCAGTGTGGCTATCTAGACCTGGTCCCTGACCTACAGACCAGACCCCAGCCTAGCCATAGACTTGCCTCGTCACTGCAACAAGGGCTCTCACCTGAGACTGGCAGCCACCCCCAGGGCCTGCAGGATTACACTTGGCTCCCCACTTCTCTTCCCTGGAAGGAAGTCTACCATACTGCTCCTAAGACAGCAGTCTGTAGTACAGAGGTGCAAAAGAGTGCAGGAGAATAGAAGAAAAATTGCAGGAACTTTACATATTATATTTAAAACACAATAATTAACACCGTATGATACACTGAATGTTTTGCTGCTGGCCGAAAGTGAGACAGCCTCTCCCTATTAGTCTACTAAGAACGCACAGAATATGCCAAGTTGGAAAGGACCCACAAGGATCATCAAGTCCAGCTCCTGGACCTGCACAGGACCATACCCTGGAGTCACAACCTGTGCCCAAGAGTATTGTAAATGCTGCACACTGTTACTTATGCGGTCAGTGAGAACACATTTTATACACATAGACTTTTGGTGATAAAATCACCAATCAACATGCATGTATAATTCTCGTGAATGTCATTGTAACCCCATATGTTCTCAGGTCTTGAAGGTGCCATGTGAATAAGCACTGGAAGCCCTTGGCTGGTCATAACCAATTATGACCGAGAAGGTCGTAAATTGTTACACAGACCTAGGTCTATTAAAAAGCTATTAGATCATCTACATCAGCTATTCAGCTGTTCTGAAACTGGACTTGGGCAAAAGTCATATGCATGGAGTCCAACATTTGTGGTCTGATGCCCAAACAGTTGGCATCCAGCTGTCCTTTTCCTGCAGAGGCATTTTGACCTGCTTCAGATGCTCTCTAGAGAGAGAACTCTGTTTCTGAATGTATGCAGCCTCTCTCCAAGCAGCTTGCAATTGTTAAACCCCCACAAGCTGAATCATAATCTAGAACTTGTTTTTAATTCTGCTTGGTCCAGGAAACATTTTCAGATGACATGCTGTCAGATGCATGCTGTCATAAACAAATATAATCTCAGTATAGACAATGATAGCAATAATCGGGTACAACACACCTGGATTATGATTTCTTACTACTCAGCTCTTTCCTAACAGTTTATCCTTCCAGCACTACATAGAAGAGAGGAGGCAGACACTCAGGGTAATGACAAGAAAACCTGTCACTTAAATACTAAAGCCAACAGTCCAGAGACCTTCCTTGCACCCTTGGTGCACGATTAAGTGAAACAGAGAAAGGCAGCATTGGTAGTTTGGGCAGAGCGGCAAGTTTGGAAGGATGGCCCAGTTTGTGCTCATGCTGCCCGCACTGCAATAACAACGTGATGTCCAAACACTGGAGTTGTGCTCCTCTGTATTGGAAGGGCCTCATTAAATGCTGATCTGAACTCTGCCATTCTTTCTGCTACAAGTTCTTTTGGGAGGATTTTGTTTGGTTCTCAATCATACTGACAGCATAAAAGTGCCTTCCATTCTCTATAAATTTTCTTATGTACTGGGTGACTTCCTCTGTTTTTCGTGTTTTAATTGCTTTGTCAAAAAGAGTAATTCAGGGTCTTTTAGAAAATTCCCAGGGTGGCTTGACTGAAGTCCCACACATAACCTCTTCTCCTCTCAGAGAATTGCAAGAGTGACTTTTATCTTTAAAGCACCAAAACACTTGTATGCTTCTATTTCTTTTTTCTTGTCTCTGGATGATTGCATGGGCACTGCTTGTGTTCTGTTTCATCCAAGGAGGAAAAGGAAAGGTCAGTGTCTCAATCTGTATATCTCAACCTTTTACAAGCACCAAAATTCAAACCAAAGTATGTTTTTAAAATAATATATTTCTGAAAAGGTGAACAAGAGCCAGCTAGTGCATTGATCCTTTTCCTTCAGTGTCAGGGATTTGAATTCAAATTATTCATTCTGCCACCTTATCTAGATTAATGAAGCTGAATATAGAAAACTTTAGGTGAGATTATTAACTTTGTAGCAAGCATGGATCAAATGCATGGTCCCACATCAGACCTTGGCTTCTACACTAATGATAGTGATTTATCTCTAGTATTTCATTATTTAAAAATGGTTTTCCACCCAAATACATGTCAATGAATCTGACTGGAGGACATGACTCTATATGACTGTGTGTACAACTAGCACTGCTTCAAGAAAATAAAGAGTAACTTTATTACAGGATTTTGTTCTAGTCATTTGAACTAGAGAGTAGCAGTTGATGCTCTGTAGGATTATTGTTTCAATACATGTTTTTAATTGTACAAATATTTCTTGCTTGATATAAATAGCTGGCTATTAGGAAAGTTTTTTAAAACTCTGGTCATGTCTACCCTTACAGGGCCTATCAAAGAGCTTTTCACATCTCAGTGTCTACTCTTTTCTTCAAGTCAGAGTAGCAGACCATAATTATTACCTAGTGTTTCTTAAAAGTAGTTTTGGGGTTTATTTGTTGCCTGTGCCATCCAACAAATTAATTTTTCTGCCTTCTCTTTATTTAGGTCACTTGTAATGTAACATGTAGTTGTGCTACTAAGAACATTGAATTTACCTTAACAGTGGCTGGGGAGGTGGGAGGTGAAATCTTGACCTCTGACTGCAATATGATCTTGCCCTCCCACATTAGACTGCAAAACTACATGTCACATACTTGTTTTCAGTAACCAGACTGGGAGGCTGATAGTTTTCTCCCTCCCTTAAAATAAAATTCAAATTGGCTGATCAAGATTCTTTTGTGGTTCTTATCGCATGTTCCAAAACTTGAAGGTGCCCAGCAAAGGACTAAAGCCACAGAGACAGTTCATTTGTCTAGGCAGGTTAGCGACTGCTCAGCAGCATGACAGGAAAAGGTTCTGTCTCTAACCAATATCCCACACCTACACCAAATTACTATGTAGAAACTGCCTCAGTGAATTTGCCTTATGCACAGTCACAGAGCAGACCAACCCCCCCTTACTTTGCGTAAAAATAACCTTAGCACTTGCATTGTGGTTTAACAAACATTTTCACAGGTCTCCTCTTGCACATTTAAAGAAATTATAGTAGGTTTACACAATCCTGAGCCTAGAGCAGTGAGGTGAGAGCTTTACCTCCTCAGCTTTGGAGTTTCTTAGGCCCTGCTCTTTCTCCTCTTGGGCAGGTGCAAAGCGGCATGCAGGAGCCTGTTTCACGAACCTGGAGTACTCCATGTGAGCCTTTGTTGATACAAAGGTGGTTCTGCAAGACTGCCAGGGAATTTTCCAGTTCAGTATAGCTGAACCTTTTAAAGGTTTAGCCCTAAGTGTCTAAAATAATTTTTATTTTCCTGAATGTTAATGTTTTTTATGAGGGGAAGTTGCCCTTACTTATGAATAAGAAACACACTGAATTTTTGTCATTTCTTCTTCATCATCCTTTAGCATCTCTAATTGTGTCATCTCCCAACACCACCTCAGTAATTTCTAAAATCCCCTCAGGCCTTCCCCCAGACTTGAAATTTTCAAATTTTCGAATCTTTTTTGATTCTATGCTGCAGTCTGGGACAAGTAAACATCCATGCATGAGTAAGTGTGGTCTGCTGCTAGCAGCTAGTCTGCCAGTCCATAGCTTCCCTACTGTTTCCCACAGGCTCCTGCCAGTCTCTGATATCACCTTATCATCATTGTGTTATTCCCTGTAGCTTTCCCACCTGTGATGTAATTTCAAGTTGTCTGGACAGAATAATATCAAACAGAAAATAGAGGGACCCTTGATGCTCATTAAGAAAATATGAATATTTCATTTATTCTCCTCAGCGTGCCCTTATCACTTTTCTGAAAGTACAGTAAAAACTCATGTGAAAGCTTGCACCAGTTCCGCTCCAGGTACTGTCCAATCCAGCCACTTGAGTCAAGATTTCAGTGATGATTCTCATTCCCTTTTCTCATGGCATACTGAAGAGTTTTATGCCTTCAACCACAATTCATGTAGTTACCCCAATACATTTTTGTGTTTTGTTTTCTTTTTTTAATGTCCTCCTGTTTTTAACTGACTAGTTTGTACTTTTGACAGATAGAGAACAATTGATCTCCACTAGGGCAGATCCCCCTCCGCAGACCCAACCTCCTTGACCCTTAAGGTATTTTTGTGAATGCAGCTGCCATGAAAGCAATTCATTGTTGATCTGGGCCCAAGAAATAAACACACTGTGATCCACATATACATATTTTGAGCTATACTTTAAATGTCACATAATTTGAACTTTGTATATAACCAGAATATTTCTCCCTGCAGCTTATACTTTTGCATTATACATTTATGTAAAATGGATTTAACCAGAAGAAATCCTTTGATCTTCTCATCTTTATTCCACAGGGGAAAATTATGGTCTGGTTTCTACTTATACAAACCCTTAAACAGTTGTCTGAGTTACTATACAATTCAATTCCTTGATTTGAATCTTAACTAACACCACTTTCTTCTTTTGTCTGAAGTTTGATTGACTGGTATAAAATCATCCTGTAACCATTGTCTTTGATTAATAATTTTAGGGAATGTATTTTCATTTTGTCTTTTCATAATTGTTTTCTGAATGCACTGTGTGCTAATTTTAATTCTGGTTACTTTTAACAAGATGCTACAGAATTATTTTTATTTTGTTCAGTCTCATACATTTCAACTTCATTTCTAATTCCTTAAACACTCAACAGTTGCATTTGTTGCAATAATATCTCATTTATGATGACACATTTTCCTCTGCAGGAAATACTTTCCTGAATTAAGTATTTATTCCATCTCTGTAAATCTTACAGTGTGTATTTTCGCATTACTAGTCCATTTGCATATGCTATTAACTAGCATACCAGACTGATAAGTGTGGCTGTAATCTATGTTCCAAATTTATAGAGTATTTGATAAATGATCTCATCATATATTTAAATTTTCAGTCTTTTCAATTACGGCGAAACAAAATGAAGGTTTCATGTTTGTATATACCAACTAAAATATATATTATTGTATCCAATATTCACATCGCAAAGGGATTTTCTAACTTCTGTACTACCAAGTTTCAGAAAGTTTACATCTTTTGAGAGAAGTATGTTAAAAAAATAGGCATTAGGATTTCTTTCACTATTTCCTGTGAGGACCTCCACAAAACCAGTCCCACATATTCAAGTCAAATATTTGGGAAATAAGGTTTATAAACAGTATCCGTGAAAACATTACTTTCAAAATATGGCTTGCAAGTTAGAGCCAGAGTTCAGAAAACTCAGAGAGAATTATATTATTATGGTTTTCTACATACCAATTCTATCTTTTCCTTTCCACCTACTTGCACTTGCTTATACAATTGTTACTGTGCTCCTTGCAGTATGAGCACCAGGAGTTAATAAATATCAGCATATCACCAGAAAGATGAGAGGAATACACCACCATGGTGTATTTTTATCAACAATTATTACACTGTATTATTCAGTAGCTTCTGATGATGAGTTATCCACCTGTTATTTCCACTTGCAGTTTAGACAGCTTGTTGATCTAATTTTGCCACTGGCAACTACTGGATTTCATTATAGAACTGGTCAACTCCCACTAACCTCACTGCCAAAAATACCTTTGAAGAAACACTATGTAAACAGAGAAAAAAGCTAAAAAAGCTTTCAGCTGATCCTTTCACATCTTCCATTATTTCAGGGATTTTAAAGTCAAAGAGAAAAGCAGACCATCTTCTCTGTCCCTCCTGTCACATGCTACCCAGCTAATACCATGTTTTTGAAGATTATCACTATCAAGTAGCACTCATGCTTACTTTTGTTTCAGTCTTAGTGATATAAGGAGTTAAAAATAGTACTTCTATGTTGTATGCAAAGAAAACAATGTGGGACAGTCTGGTCTTGGTTATAGCACACATGAATCTGTTTTGCATAAGTTGTAATAAGCAAGTGTTACAGTGAAGGCAGTCCTACTATCACTGAAAGCAAATCCAAAAGGGAGAAAAGAAATCCATCTAATAAATTCATGGTGGTAGTAATGCCCCATAATATTATACCTTCAAAATTCTCACCTTTCTTCCACCTTTCATTCCATCAGCTGTAGCCATGTCCTGCTCAGCTCTCTGTCACCCCTGGGACGCAAGTGAGGACACCTTCCCACCATATCACAGCCACTGACAGTCAATTTAAGCAGCAGCAGCATTTGCTTTATTGTCCATCTGCCTTGCAAATATTATGGTGGACTTACTGAGAGGGAAGGCTTATAAACATGGGAAAAGTTAGGGGATGTGCTACAGCTCTTTAAACCAAACCATTCACCATACATAAGGCTCGAGAGAACAAGGCAGAAAAAAAACCATCAAAAATTAACCCATATTGTTTTAAAAATTCATGGTCCTTCACCCAAGGGTCAGAACCATGAGCAAATGTTCTCTAGGCCTACAGGCTGTCCCTAATATTTTCCTCCCCTGTAAATAGACATAAAAGTACTTAACAACAGCTATTATAGCTTCTAAAGGTACAGTCCCCTGAGGATCTCCTCTTGCTTTCAAAAAAAATTAAACTACTTGGTTTTCATTCATGGCATCGTGCTGCTCACAAACATAACCTACTCAAGAACTGGGGCAGGTGGACTCTTATTTGAGTTGCCACCCTAAAGCAATTACAACCCCACTGATTTGACTTCAAATTTCTCTTTCCATGGTGCAGCTCAACAGCAGCTATGAATGGAAGTTTTTTGCTAAACTGTGCAGGTAATTTGAAGTAAGAAAATAAATTTGTATATCCTAATATTACAAGTTTCCTCTAAGGTGCTAAGGTTTGTGGTCGTGTAGTCTTATGGACTTAATGAAACAGAAGGTTTTGTGCAAGGTCATAAAATAAAGCACTTTGTTTGCACAAAACCTCCAGCAAATTATATCCCTCTTTATCTTCCATCTGTATAAACTACAATACAATGCTCATTTCCATTTACTAAATGGATATGGCTATGTGATTTTTTTTTAATGGTACATGGTTTGTTTTTATTTTATCAATGTGAGAAGTAGGTGTAATTGAATTGACATTAAAACAGCAGTGACTTGCTATCTAGCAAAACAAATTGTGCAACCCATTCCTTGCATGCTGCTTATTAGTTTCCTTGGTAACTTGTAATCATTTGCCTTTCTAAAACAGATGAGATGTCAACAAATATGTACTGTAGCAGTGGTTTGATACATCAAAAACAAAAGTGCTGTAATGACAGTGTAATAAAACTTAACATGAAAACTTAATGGACGCATTAGTGACATAACTATAGTCTCAAATTCATGATGCTCACCATTGCGTATTTTCATTTCACCGCATGGTTGTGACTTGCTGTAGTGCATGAAACACCTTCCAGCACCCACCTCAAAATTAACTCCAGACTAAACATTTAAAAGCAATCATTTTGTATACTAATAAAATTTCACAACTAAATTATGTCAGCTCTTTGTAGAGTGATGCTACTAACTAAAGAAATCTTATTCTGATTCATTTGAGTTTTATATGTTATGTCAAAAAAGACAAAATCTTTATATGTTGACACAGATGGATTTGCAAAGTCTGGCAACAAGTTCATTAATACCTCTACACATTTCTGATATTTTTATGTTTTGTCTTTTTTCAAGAGTAATATTAAATAAAAATTCAAACAACCAACCAACCAACCCCCAATCCACCAGAGTTTCTAAGTGAGGAATAAAGATGACAAAAGGAGCATCTTCATAGCTTGGGAAAAGATACTTGTGATTCCCAGAATTTGAAAACGCATTTCTACCAGCTGTCTGCATGTTGTACAGTAAATTACATTCAACAGAGGGGGAAAAAAAAAAAAAAGAAAAAAAAGGGAAGAAAAAAGGATAAAAGGAAAAAGGAGCAGTGAAGGAATGGAAGCAAGGATAGATGGTATCTACCCAGATGTCAGTAAGGTCTCTGGTGACATTTCACACAGCATTCTCCTTAAGAAAGTGGCTGCTCATGTGCCTTAGGCAGGCACGCTCTTCACTGGGTAAAAAAACTATGTCTAGCTGAGCCCAGGGAGTTATGGTGAATGGAGTTATATCCAGTTGGTGGCCAGTCACCAGTAGTGTCCCCCAGGGCTCAGTACTGTGACCTGTTCTGTTTAATTCTCTCAGTGCAGTGTCTGGATGAGGGGATCTAGTAGGCTGTCAGTCAGTTTGCAGACACCACCAAGTTGTGCAAGAATGTTGTTCTGCTGGAGGGCAGAAAGGTTCTGCAGAGGGACCTGGACAGGCTGAATCAGTGAGCCAAGTGTTCACCTTCCAACTTCAGGAAGGTGAAGTTCAACATCCTGTTCTTGGGTCGCAACAACCCCATACAGCACTACAGGCTGGAGGAAGAGACTGGAAAGCTACTTGGTGAAAAAAGACTTGGGAGGCTAGCAGACAGCCATGTGAATGTGAGCTGGCAGTGTGTCCAGGTAGCCAAGAAGGCCAATGGCAACCTGGTTTGTACCAGAAACTGTGTGACCTACAGGAGTAGGGAAGTGATTGTCCCCCTATACTCGGCCCTGGTGAGGCCAGACCTCAGATCCTGTGTTTGGTTTTGGGCCCCTCATGACAAGATATTGAGGTGCCGAAGCTGGTCCAGTGAAGGGTAACAAAGCTGATGAATGGTCTGGAACACAAGTCCTTTGAGGAGCAGCTGAGAAAACCTGGGGTTGTTTAGCCTGTAGGAAAGGAGGCATAGGGAGGGGACCTTACCACTCTCTACAACTACATGAAAGGAGGCTGCAGTGAAGCGGGAGTCAATCTCTTCTCCCAGGTAACAAGTGACGGGACAAGAGGAAACTGTCTCAAGTTGTACCATAGTAGGTGTAGATTGGGTATTAGGAAAAATATCTTCAACTTTCAGTTACCAGTCATTGGAACAGGCTGCACAGGGAAGTTTTGGAGTTGCTGTCCCTGGAAGTGTTAAAAAATGTGTAAAAGTGGCACGTAGAAACATATTTTAATGGCAGACTTGGAAGTCCTGGGTTAAGGGTTGGACCTGATCATTTTAGATGTCTTTTGCAATCCAAACAATTTTATGAGTCTACATTTCACTGTATCATAAAAGCACTGACTGAGCATGAGTGTGTGAAATTAGGAAGCCCGAAGCTGGAGCTGAAACTAGAAAGAGAGGTGAATTGAAATAGGAAATATTTCCATAAGGGAAAAAAAAAACAAAAACAAAAAAACCCCAAAAAAACAAACAAACAAACAAACAAACAAAAAAAAAAACCAAAAAAAAAAAAAAAAAAAAAACCTTTCAGGGGAAAATGTTGCTTCATTGCTGAAAGGGACAAAGGACATGGGAAAGCAACAAATGACAAGTCAGGGTTTGAAGTACTTTATTACTGTTTCATACTATCACCCCTCAAGCCTTGCAGACCTCCTAGCCCAGTAGTGGAGTTGAAAGGTGAACTACAATGTAGGTGAAAACTTGGCTGGACTCCCTTGTTCTAAGTCACTATTTCAAAAATCTCATTACCAGCATTCTAGGAATGATGTTCCTTAGGGGTTAATAGTGTGACCAATACAGTCTATCACCTTCATCAATGAAATGTATAATTGCACTTACAGCAAGTTCCTGAAACTTCTAGGGCTGAAAAAGGGTCAATGATTAATAAACTGAAGGGCAAGGATGTCCCACCAAAGGACTTTGAGAGGTGGAAGAAATGGGTTGACAGGTACCTCATGAAGTTCAGCAGAACCAAATGTGAGGTCATGTAGGTATGAAGATATAATACTCCCTGCATCAGTATGAGTTTGGGGCAAGTTGACTAGAAAATAGTTTTGTGGCAGTATTTGAGGTCCCAGTGAATGTCAAATTAAATATGAGTCAGTAGTGCAACATTGCAAGAACAAGGGCCAGTCATCAACAAGAGAAATCCAGTAGATTTAGGAAAGTGATTTTCCTCCTTTATTTGCCACCTGTGTGACCAGTTTGGGTTCCCATTAAAGACAAATATGGACCTACTACAAGGATTTCTGTGTAGGGTATACATGATACACAAGAGAGTGAGCTTGCTTGGCCTGGAGAAAAGCCTAATAGGGGGCATAGAGTACTGTCTACTTAAAGGCAAGGTAGGGCAGGACTCTTTTCAGAAGTGCATAGTAAAATGTCAAGAGGCAATATATACTAGCACTAAGATATTTTAAACAGCCATAAGGAAAAAAATCCAAAATCTCACAATGGTAAGCTCTGAACCAGGCTGCCTAGAGATGTTGCGGTCTTTCCAGTCCTGGAGATTTTTAAAAATCAACTGGACAAAGACCCAGACAACCTAATCTATCTCTGAAGATAGTACTGCTTTGAGCTGGACTTGATGACCTACAGTGGTCCAGTGTAAATCATTCTATTATTTGATGATGGAATATTGACAACTGCAGCCTTTGACATCTTAGAGGTAAGGGGTAGTTGAAGAGGGATTTAAGTTTGCAGTGGTTATGTGTACGAGGGGAAAAGTATGCCTGTTAGTAGTCTGAGACACCTGTAACAAGATGATGAGGACCATAGCAGGGTCTGGTCTAATTTCTTTAAGTGACTAATTACTATATGTTTGTCTCAAAAGTATCCTTATACCTTATAAATTGCACATCACCATTTGAAAGAAGATCTGATCTAAATAGACCTGACTACATATCCAAATATTTTCCTCTTCCCCAGGATTTCACTGAGTAAGGCAGTGCTGACATGTTTTTAGCAATGGACTAAATGTAGTTTGCAGAAACAAGTGGAACTAGGCAAGCTTTTGGTAACACAGCTAAACCAGGGAGCGTAGAATGAACAGTGGAAAATAAATAATGAGGAAAGGAAACTAAGGAAATGTATTAATTCCAGGGAGACATGCTTTTAAATAAATAGGGAAATAACAAGAATAACTTTCCCAAGCTACTATATATGTATTTCCTTGAATTTATTTAATCTGTGTTAAATAATTTACTCTCTTTCTTGTCTTTGTTTTAAATCTTTCTGTTGTTGAGAGTTTAGTGATTTGTGAGCCAAGAAGGATAAAAGCAAGATTTCTCCAATCTTTTCTCTGCCCCTGTGCACACACAGAGATGAATTACATATGCCAGTCCCTATGGGCTCATTTTTGAACACTCTTGGGAAGTAGATCTGTGATCTCTTACAGCATGGCCACCCCTTCTGCTCTCTAACAGTACTTGAAGAGCACAATGTGTATCACTGTCAAAGCCTCTGGAGATTTTATCAGCTAGGCCATAACAGTGCCATCCAAAAAAAAAAAAAAAAAAAAAAAAGAGGAGATAGAAGGAATTGAGAAAAATTTTGGCAACCCTTTAATAAACATTTTTGGTCTGCAAAGTTCCTTCTCTCTAACTCAGCAAATGCTTGAATGATGCATATGCCTGCATTTCCCTCCTGTAAGGCATCCTGCCCTGTAACAAATGTGTTGACAGTGTTGATGCCTAGTCTTATGCTAATCTATTGCTTTTCCAGATATCAGAATGCTAGTTTAAAGGAATACAAGTTCAATATGGTATAAAACACCAAAGTCAAAGAAGGAAGAAACCGTATCCATACACTGATTAACTCTCCTAACACTTCACTTGTATGTTAGAGGCTTCTTGCTCAGTAGGTTGTTCAGCTGTCTGTCTACTGGACAGGAAGGAAGTTTTGCAGGGGCAGTTGGACTCCCCTCCAAGACACATATCTACAATGCAAGTGTCTAAATTTTATAGCCTGGTGACTATCTTGGAAACCAGTAAATGTATCCCAAATGACCTCTTGCTGGGAGCAGGGATACTGCATTTTTACACACTTTTCTCTGGACAGGCTGTGACTACAGGCAGGTCTGTCCTACAAAGACATTTTTCCTCCTACTCATTGTCACAGTCATCTTTCATATGGGAAACTAAGTGTGCTCTACCACATGCTGGACTTCACCTTGGTTGTCCTCCATCCTGAACTGAAGAGCAATTTGCTTAGACATCATTAATTTATGACATGCAATCTTTGCCTAAATTTTTTATCAATTTCAGACATGTAGCACATATGTCTACCTCTCATTTATCATCCAGTGTTTCCTTTGCAATCTTTGGAGAAAATAAACACTTCCAGTGTACAAGCCATCCCACTCTTCAGTGGACAGCTGCATCAAATCCCTAAATCTACATTTAGTCAAAGGTAACTGTTGAAGTGTACACATCTATGGTATGTACTATGGACAGTAATGAAGGATCAACTCACCTACCAATAAACCAGAGGCTGGGGAGCTGCTTTAGTGTCTAACAGCTTTACCAAGGACCTAATACAAGTTTGAATCTCCAGACAGAGTCAGATGAACTTGAAACTCATATCTCAGATGGTCAGCCTATTTCTTTCTCATGAAAAATTGCAAAAGGTTCTCAGTCTATGCTGTGCTGTAATGCAAAAAACTTTTAAGACTTGTGTTTCGCCATAAAAGGAAATTCTTATTTTATGAGCACATTCAGAGAGCCTTTATAGGGCACTAATAGGGAAGGAAAAAAAAAGGCCAAGCAGCTCTAATAAAAAGACAAAATTATCAACCAGGCTCTGCATAACTGAAATACAGATTTTCATTAACAGATGGCATAATCTGTGAAGACTGAACTTAACTGTTCTTATACTCAGGATGTTCAAATTAAAGATAAAACAACACACTAAATAACTGTAAATCTCTGAATATTGCAATATTTATTTGATGAGAAACTCAGCCTAAACTGTATTTAACATTAATTAAGAAGCCAGAAATTAAAATTAGTTTGGCCCCAGTTGTAAGGAAAACAGACTTCCATTTTTAGCCAAAACGTTTTGGATTATGTTTTTGTGCTCTAGTCACACAAAGCTTTTAATTCTGCAAAATATTTTGGAACTCATTTCATTTGAAAGAATATTTTGAATCAACTAATAACATACTGAACATATTGCTGAGCTTTGACTCATAGGTTTTGAGGGTTTTTTGGGGGAGAGGTTGTTTGGTTGTTGTGGGGAGTTTTTGTTGATTTCTTTTTTTTTTTAGTTGATAGCAAAATATGACATTGAGCAGAGAGTAAAAATGCATCTTCAGTGTGCTAAAGCATGAGGTTTATATCCAGTCCCTCCCTGAATGAAGCAAATCTATGACATCTGGGAGGAGGAAAGTTTAAAAGACAAGACAGGGGGTGTCAAGTGACAATTTGTTTACCTAATTATTAGCTAAAGCCTGAACTGAATGCTACGTGGTAAGACTCAGACATCACAGATCAGTGCAGTAATTTCAATAACATGTTGAGCTTTGGAACTCCACAGCTTCACTGAATGGCTTCTTAACCACCTAGCACAGTCATACAACATATAGGCACTCATACACTGAGGAACACAACTCACAGGATTCAGCAAATCTCAGAGCCTGAAACAAGGGAAGAGCTAAGAGGCCTTGCATTTTGATTTCAGCCTCTGTTGCAGGAACTCTGTCACAGGTATCTGCCTCCCTGTGGGTTGTTCTGCCCTAAAGTCTTAAGTCAGTCATTGCCCAAGACAAAAGACAAGCAACTCCTAAGTAGTTGCTGAACTCTGCATATTTTCATGATTTCAGTGAACTAGAGATGTGGTTTTAGCCTTCAGCACTGTTAAATATTTTCTGTCATCTGTCTGACTTTTTAAAAGCACGAACTACACTTAGCAATTGATAGTGACAGGTGTATTTTGACATGAAATTGTCTAGGAAAACTATATTGAATCCTATTTCAGAAAGAATGTGACAGACTGTTCCAGCTGATATACAGTGTCCAAAAAGGCACCACCACATGTACTTACACTCAGATTTGGAACAGATTATGAGAATAGATAGGTGAAATAGACTTTGGGCAAGATTCAGAAGTCTGCTTTCCTATAAAATGTCAATTCCTTTATTTCTTATATTTCTTTCCCCAACTCATCAATTCCTGAGAAAAGGCAGTGACATATTTTGGAGCAACACACTAAAGTATGTACTCAGAGAGAAAAGGAAACAGACCTGTTGACTAGCCCATTGTGCCCAGTTAGTTGCTGCCACAGCAAACCCACTACAGAAACCCCATTCATAACCAAGCCTACCTGAGGTTCACCTCAGTTTTTTCCTGCTTGACACCTTTCCTGTGTTTTAACACAAATATTTTATAATTTCCAGAGTTACAGACATCTGGCTGATACTCTCAGGCACATGGTGTGGCTTTTGGGGATGGTCCTATGCAGGCCCAGGAGTTGGACTTGATGATTCTTGTAGGTCCCTTCCAACTCGATATTATCTGTAATTCTGTGACCTAAGGTGCTTATGCTCAAACACTTTCTCGACTTGACCAGTTTTCTCCTTTTTCTAATGGTCATCACTGTTCCCATCTGAGGATGCACAGGGAGAAATTGGATCCCCTTCTTTCTCAGCCTTCCACTCCTTATTCTAGCCGGCGGCTGTGGCCGTGTGGGTAAAGCCGCCGCCCCTGGATCCGTGCTCCTTCTCGGAAGGACGCCAGTTCGAGGCCTGCGGGTCTCGCTCTGCCAACTTCGTCCGGGCTTGCCCCGGCCAAGGCTAGGGAGCGTCCCAGGGCTAAAGGGGGTGGGGCCAGTTCCGCGCACGCTGAGCTCCACGTAATAAATCCATTCGCGCAGGCATAAAAAGCATCGTCGTTCGCGACGGCTAGCCACACACACACACACTCCTTATTCTAACCATATAAATTTTATTATATTATTTTCTCATCCTCATATCTTTTCTAAAAAGACTTAATTGCTCTTGATTATGACTCACTAGAGTTATCAAAATGTAAAGTTTTATTCCATAGTGGTATAATGTAGAATATACCTCAGTGAGCATTTTTAAGGGCTTTTTTTAAGAGCTATATCAAATTTGTAACACATTGCCACAAAGGGTAATACCTGTAGGTTGTGCTCTTCTTGAGCTGGTTCCAGCTGCTGAGATCTTAGTTGTTATTAGATTCTAAATACATGATTGTCCTTTTCTTTCCTATTGAGTTATAGCTCCATTTTATTATATCAGTTCTCAAGGTCATTCTATTCTTTCTGGAAAATATCATGTTCCTTTCTCTATTGAGGATAGCTCCTAATATGTGTTATCAAAAAAAAAGTTTAAGGGCACATGCCTTTTCTATGTACAAAATCATCAGTGAAGCCAGATACAACTTAAAATTGCTCCTGAGGAACAGCCTTCTACTTTCTCTCCCCACCCTAACAATTCTCATTACACTATAACCCACACAGGCTTCACTTCAGTTAGTTTCTTTTCAATATTATCTGAATTCTCATAGTAGCAATTTAATTGTTTTTATGGGTCACAGTCTCAAATACCTAACCTAGTCCAGAGCAATTAATCTACCCTTACCTAATGAAGAAATTACTAAAATTTTCTTAATTTTGTCTCATCTAACTTACCTTTGAGAAGACACAATTATTTTCTAGCCCATTGCCTTCTCCACATGGTTGATTACTCCAGCTTTTAAAAAGCGCTCAAGAGGTATCTGGGGGTTTAAATTAAGGTATAATTGCCCCCATCCCGCCCTCCACCTTTTTCTAATTAGAGACATTATATTGACAAGTTATCAGTCAAAACTACTATTACAAACTACCAGACCATGAAATTTTACTATTAGACTTATAAAAATGTCATCTAAATTTACAGTGGTTTGGAAGTGTGAATGGATCGGGGCCAGTTTTTGTGAAATCATCACTACTCTCAGTACCCACTAATTCAACTGTTCCTCATATTACTAAATAAAGGGCTTGTGCTGGTTACCTACAAACCCTAGAAAGACTGTCATTATGATATTGAATAACATGGTCTCAGGTTTGAAGTCTTTCAATGCAGTGTTGGATATTGTCCATACCTGGAAATGCATTGCTCAAGGATATCAACAACCTTCTCCGGTTCACAATTACTGCAGTGTACTTGACAGGGTAAAACTTTTTTTCACACTGGAGTTCAGAAGGAGCTTCCCTACATTTCATTTCCAAACCCAGTACCCTCTATTACCGTTGCTGTTGGACTAACCTGGATGTTCTGAAAGTTTTTTGACACATCATATAACACGCGCTCTTTATCTGCAGTGCATTTGGTGGGTCCTGGTAGATTTTGAAGCTTTTTTTACCCAAATTTAAGGAGTTTAATGAGTCAGTGGTGTACAGTAGATGGCTTGCATACTGCTCTAGATTAAATGTCTGTTGCATGGAATAGTGATTGCATCCTGTCTCATGGAGCAGGACTGAAGAGTTTCTAAAGTATTTACTGCCCTGTGAAGTACCTAGGAGTCAGATGGAATGTAGATGTCAATAAAACATGAAAGGTTAGTTTCTTTTTTTCCCTACTGCTTTTCATAACTTTATAAGCAGATTAAAAAATCTCCAGCCTTTATTTCAAGAATTCCCTTGCCATGAAAAATACACCAGTGGAGAACTGAGAACCTTACACAGTTAGGGAGAAGGCTAATTGTAGCACAGACAGCAAGACTGGCTTCAGAGGCCACCATTTAAAGCAGTCAGTACTGTAATGTGAGGCTTACTGCAGGACTCCAGACACAGGCTTAGTTAGATGATGCTACTGAAGAAAATAAAAGGGCACTATGTTATATATCCATACTGTGCAGCTCACAAGTGGTTGTTTTGGTTTCTCTTTTCTGCTTAAACACTCCTTGCAGTGTCCAATGCTGCTGGGGGAGCCACAAAATGTGATCAGGAGAGGGATTGAAGGGACGTAAGAGCTGTGTGTATATAGAGAGGTGTCTGTGTGCAGGCATTTGATTGACTACATGGCGGGTTTAGCGTGTGAGCTACAGCTGTTTCCATTTCCATTTCCTTTCTAAAACTATAAAAACAGGAGAAGAATAAAGAGTCATGTATTTTTTCTTTGACACCTAGATTTCAGCAAACTGATAGGACTTAAGCAACTGCAGGAAGGAAAATAAAAAAGGGACGCAACTTGAAGCTCATTAAATTTCCATTTTTTGTTCCTATTATCTTACATTCATGGTTTTATTCCAATGGGCAAATCAGATTCAGGCAGCAGTTTGACTGGCAATAATGTCATGGCAAGACTACACTGAAATGTGTCTAAACAAAAGATTATGCTTTGGAGTGGGAGAGCTGGAGAACGAGAACTGTTCCCATGGTAAATGCCAGCCATGAACCAGGAGCAGAGAAAGGGCTGAAGTTGTTTACAAATGCTGAAGGCATTGTAAGGCATAGGTATTGTACTGACCATAAGAAATATAATTTATAAATAATTTAGATTTTAAATATTAGCTATATTTGTTTCTAATCATGCTCAGCAAATACTCAATTTGTGTTGTTAACAGTAAAAATGTCACTGTGCTAACAGTGTTCTAGTGTGAAGACCATTACTACAATGTCACTGTGATATCTAAGCCGAAGAAAGTCTTTTGTGTTCTTTATCATCGTCTTTCTCATCATAATTATTTTTAAAGTTAAGATCTTATGACCTTCAAGGTGCCTACTCTTTTATCCAGGAATTCTTCAATGTCCCAGTTGTTACCGTGTTCCACATAAGAACATTGCACAATGAAAAAGGACCAAATTAGTCCACTAATTTCTTTACACTGACCCTTTTGATTCTTCTTATTTCACCACCATTGTCCCAGCATGAAGCTGATCATAGGAACTATGCAGCCACTAATCATGTTTCAGGTTCAGCCAAATTTCTTTATCAAAGTATCAATACGAAATCAGTGTTGAATGACACCTAATTGCAGTACACAGCATGAGTGCAAAAAGGCCTTGGCCATTAAGAGCAAAAAATAGCCTCTGCCAAATTCAAAGATTTTTGCAACTGCTTTCAGGAGTCCCAGGGTTAAGAACATTATGATTTTCATAGTATTCTTTATTTCAGTCTGGAGCACAAACTCTTTTAGCCGCTGACATTTCAAATCAGGCTGTGTAATAACCATCCTCCAGATAGTTACATTTACTGCTAAATGGTCCTGAATTTTAATAAACCTGTAGGAGTGAGAGGGCATAAAGCTCTTGTCCTTGGCTAAACCCTTAACTGTGTGTTTGAGATTTCAACTAGTTTAAGATACTATTCATCAGTATTACTATTTCTTTTAGTCACATACTGAATTCCAGCATAGAAGTTTCTGTATGATTCATTGGCACTGAAGGAACAGCACTTACAGATAAACAGTGAGGACAGGGGAAGACGTGATGACCAAAAAAAATGTAATATTTTACAGATAATAGGCTCACATTTTCATATGCAATTTGATAAACTGGAAGACCTCTGTTATTTTCTTGGGAGTTTAAGTGCTTAGAGTCCTGAAGCCTGAACAGTACTGAAGTCAATTAAAAATGAAAATTCAGACACCTGTTAATAAAAAGAACAGATCCCTTATTGCTGTGGCTTAACCCCAAAACCAGGATACTTATAAAGTGGTCTAGGCTTCTGACTTCACGTGTTCTCAAAGAGACTTGTGCAATGAAATAATTTGTGTGTCTGTGTTTCATAATTAGCCACAAGAATATTGCAAATGTGAAGAAATGTTTTCAAGTCTTGTTCTTCAGTGTCATTCTTATGTTTATAAAGTGATGTTTATTTAAGGAAAAAAAAAAAGATAAAAAAAAGATGCTAAATCGAAATTCCCCAGGATACTTTGAAGGGACTCTAACAACTATGTGTTTACTTGTAGCAGAAAGCAGAAACAGAGGCTCCTATGCACCAGGACTTCAGTTTTCAGGGAATGTTGGGCCAATACTCTGCTGTAGCTTTGGGGATTAGGAAAGAAGTGACTTAAGGCAGGTCCATTCAGTTATGGTATTCCTGATATAAATGGAAGATAAAGAATGTGAGGCATTAAATTTACCAACAGCATCCTTGCATTGATTCAGCATGTAAAAAGTATTTTCATCTTTTAAAATACAGAGCCAATTGTAATATTTCAGTACTAAAATGACAGATGTAATTCTTCTAATTATATTAACTTTATTTAGCTATTCTTATTTTTATATAATTTTATATAATTTATCTTAAAATAAAGATGTATACTTTTCAAATACAATATTCCTTGACATGGCCAGTTCATTTTTTTTTCATTTTAGATCATCATATTTATACCATTGGCTTACTGCCCTCTCACATCAGCTTTTACAGCAGCTTTCAAGAAGGTAACTAATTTCATGGTTCAGAGCAACGATGATCCTTCAGAACAGAGGTTTGAAGCCAGAGATAGTCGGAAAAATTCAGATAGCATAAAAATATAAATATATATATATATCCCTCCCACAAAAATACCATCTCTTTGGATCAGAACGGAATAGTCATTCTTTAACACTTTGAATAGAATTTAAGAAAACATCCCTGAACCTGTTTATTTTTCTGAGTTCATACCCAGCCATTTCCCCGCAGGCTGATTTCACACTGTAATTCCAGTGAGTGACTCTGTCTTCGATGAAATGATCTGTTTCCTTGTGCTTTAGGCTTCCTCTTGGCCCTGGAGTGTTACTGTAATATGAAATATGATGACTTTTTTTTCTTCTATAATGCTCTCCATACTGGATGTATTGACAAGTAGGTGTAAAGTGTCTTCTGTTTGCTACCTCCTCTGTCATCTGCTGTGGACATACCCTTGACCAGAAGCTCTCCTTGCCCATCAGATTGCTGTGCCAGTATTTTCCTTGACAGATATATAATAAAACTGTTGTGCTGATGTCCCAAGTACATTGGCTTGTTACTGACAAAGAAGGGGGTGGAACAGCAAGGCATAGAAAATCCACTATACATTCTAACATTTAGGCTTTATCCTTTATTAGGTAGTGAGTAAGAGACATAAAAAGAATTGAGTTTGTTTACAGCTGGAATTTAAAAGAGACTTGTGTGAACAAAAACTTGTTCCATAGAGCACTGTGACAAAAGAGGTCCAAGAATACTGAAGGTGTCATTGCAAATTAGCTGATGTAAGTAGTTGGAATGACACTCTTATTTCTAGCAAAATTTGTATTAACTCTGCCCTTAGTACTGTGCCTCCATACATGCCACAGGCCACATTTTGGCAAGGATCAGCCTGTTGATTTTGATGGCATCACAACAACATGGCAGAATGTACAGCAGGTGTCCATGCACCAGAAGGCTGTGCATAGAAGAGCCTACAGGCTATTTGTGGATCTCCTGTTATCCCATCTGCATGCTTTCCCATCTTTCTCATGGTGAAAAGATAGCCTGCCCAGATCTTCTACCTTCCCAAAATGTCCTCCTCTGCTCCTTTAGCAAGCTCTTACTTACACAGGCTCTTACAAAAGGCTCCAGAGATAAATGGTGGTTCATGGAACACAGCTTGAAAACTGGTGCCCTGTACAAAGAGCAGTCTGAATGCAGCTGGCATTGGCACTACAGCTTCTGCAAATAGATAGAAGTTGAAAGCAGGCTTAAAAGACCAAGTCAAAATTTTGCGAAAAGGAGTCCAACCTTAATATGTTATGTACTCAAATAAAATGAAACGTTTTCTAAATTGAGTGCTAGGAGCAGGTTTTGAAGGCTGGCTTATTTACTACCTCTTTACTGGGAGCTGTAGAGTAGAGAGCCCTTTTAAATGTCAGCCCCTAGTTATTTAAATGTCTAAACTTGGCTTCAGGAACTTACTCATACTGTTGTTTTGGAAGTTGGGCCAAAGTAATCCAGCTGGTAATCAGCCCTGAAAACACCATCACATCTTTTTCATGGCTACATAGTTGTGAATAAATATAAACAAAAGCCCATTTCATTTCAAGGCACAAACGTTTGCAAATAAACTGGATGAAATACAAATACACAATATAGAACTTATTTTAATACTTCTAGATAAATAAATGCATTTCTTTGGAATTCTTTGGACACAGACATCCATGGAACCTCTTCTTTCTCTTTTGTTATATATTTTTTATAAAATCTAAATGCAGAGAGGTTTAAAAAATGGCAAATACGAATGTATATGGAAGGCTCATTGATGAACTGCAAGTCAAAAGTGTTGTATATTCCCATCCTCGGTTTCTCCCACCTGTCCATATTAACCACAAGGCAGCATTATATAGCAACCAAGCGGTCAATATTTTAGATTACTGCCTTTTAGTAAAGTCTTTCAAATAATTTCCCCATCTAAACTTAAATTATGTTTTTTAATTTTATTCTGCCTAAATGTATGGTAGGCATTTCACTTAGCTACACATCAGAGTGCTTGCATGTGACTCAGCAGCACACTCCATAATATTAATACTTTTCAGCTTCCTATGGGAAAAAGCAGGCAGCAAGAATCAGATTCAAGAAGTCTACGTTTTTCTCTGCTGTTTGTTACATACCACTTAATGACCCACATGTGAAACTCAATGGTTATATAATTATTTTATATAGTAGATTTTCTGTTTATAAGTTATTTTTCTTACTCTAACATATATACAATATATCTATATATACCCCTGATAAATCTTACTTTAAAGGGACACAGTCAACCCCTTTAAGCCTCACAGTAAATATATAAGGCTTTAAGCTGTCCATACATAATGAACAGCTACAGAATTCAAGGGTCCCTTCAGATCCTAAAGGTTGTATTTGTTCCAAACCCACGATGTGCAGTTATCTCGTAATATGTATTTCATGTGTCACTGTTTACATTTTATAGGTATATTAAGACATTTTATATCACATCAGTAGGAAATAAAACAAGAGAATAAATCTGTTTCTAAGACTAAGCCTATTGCAAAAAGTATTACCTGTATCTACAGACACTCCCACTGGTGTGATATAAAAAGAATATGTGCCATTCTTGGGATGAAATTCTGGCTACATTGCAGTCAGAAAGAACTTTATACCAACTTAAATGAGGCCAGGATTTCTCTCCTGTTCTTCATTTGCTAGTTATGACTATGCGTAACCCATTTGTGTCTTCCGTCTGCTCAACACTGAAGTGTCAGGCCTGTTTCATGACAAGAGTGTATTTTTTACTGTCCACTGGCATGTCCTAAACATTGATCTATCTTGTATGTATTACATTTTTTGAATAAACACACACTGTACACATACATTCTCAGTTAAATAAACATTTGATCCATTCTGTGTACAGTATCTTAATTATTTTTACCTCCAATAGATCTTCTTTATCACTTTCTTTGCCCTAACTTAGATTACCTTCATGCCCATTCTTCTATGGGTGAGGAAAACAATTTTTGCTGACCAGGAACAGCTCCACATTACTGTCATCTTTTTTGACTACTTACCAAAGTGACATAATTTGTTCATTTTATCTTTTGCAACTCAGTTAGAAACCTAGTGGCATAGATAGAGACACAATACTACTGTTTTACAAGACATCTATTGTATCTACTTTTGTTCAGATAAATACCCAGTAACTGCTGACTTGGCAGGAGGATTGGTAAGGGTACTACTATTCACAGTGTTTCTTTTTTTCTTTCTTCTTTAATCTACAGAATAAAGTATTTTATATACATTGGAACCAGTTAATGCCCTTTAGACAAATTTGTAAGTTGTTTCATAAAGCAGGAAAGACATTGCAGGGAAATATGTGCCAAAATGCACAGTCAAAAGGCTTTTTAAGTTTTATATGTCACTACAAGTTCAATGCTGGAGATCAGTTCTAAAACGATCAATGCTCAAGAGGAATGTTCTCATCTGGAGAAAATACTGCCCATTCCCCCCTTTCAGAATTTGTTCAGTTCTCTATCAAAAGTTCTGGCTCTTCATATATACTTTAAACTATAAATAAACACTGCATAGTTCAATGTTCTTGATTTTCATTTTTTTGTTTGTTTGTTTTGATTTGAAAAATTATTGCAGTACAATTATTTCCTGTTTGGAGTTCAGTAAGGAGCAAACAGCACAGGAGTATGGGTGGTCCGTATAGGCCCAGGAGCTGGTCGTAGGAGTGCTGGAGGAAGTGCTGAAGTCTGGAAAAGGGTGGCTGCTGGAGCTGTGCGAAGACTGAAGGGGGAATTCACAGCCACAGCAGCAGCTGCTGCTGCAGCTGCTAAAGGATTTGGTAAGATCCGTGGAGCCATCGGCTTTGAAGGTTCCTTTGAAAATACTAATTTTACCTGTGGGTAAGAGAGAAAACAAACAAACAGAGAGAGACACAATTTGTTCATATTAGCTACACGACAGGGAGCTTGACTTAAGATTATATGTGCAAAATCAAGCAAGAGAGACCTTGTGGTGGCTATTGACTCTGTGAGTTGCAGGCCTGTGATAGAGAGATACAACCTCACCCATTGGACAAGGATTTGGTTGGGGTCAAAGGGTTTCAGTGTTCACACCTTATCACTGACACTTATAATTTAATAAGAGATTAGAAATCAAAGCAAATCTAAAAAGGGGCTGGGAAATCTACTTTAAAGTAAAACTGCATGTACTCTGCAAGAATTAAATAAGAAAGAATTAGATATCAATTAAAAGACCTCCATCTGAACAGCTTTATAACAGAGAGAAGAGCAGAATGAAAACATATCCTATTCCCTGGTCTAAGATGATACTTTTGTTTTAATCATTAGGATCCAAGTTCTACTTAAAATTAAGATCTCCAGATAGCTCCTTTTCACAAGCTCCTGCTTCTAATAATGAGTAAGTATACCAGTCTTATCTTGCATGAAAATATCCCATATTCCATGAGTTTAAATGGTTGCTGCCCTATGTAATTGCTGTGTCTTCAACCAATTTTCACTAAAATACTGTTCATTCTTACAAAGCATTGTGAAGACATGATAAGTATTTTAAATTGTTGTCAAGAAAATAATCTTTCCTATATCAGTTAGTGTGCTGCCAAACCATGATATTTTTGTTTCTGTCACTGAAGCTTCTTTTGAAAAAAATATTTAAATCACAAGTCTTGTGCACTACCAGATACAATCAAGAAAACACCTCATTTAGAGTTTCCAAGAAAGAAAAAAAACCCAAACCCTGAAGTTTTTCCCAGAGTGATTGAAAATGCTCATAGAAGTCAGTATTCTTTAAGAGAATTTACATTTAATATGCATGCAAATGAACATCAGGGTGGTCTCTATAGATTTCTGCAGTTTCTAGTGGGATTTCAAGTTTCTAGTGAGATGCCAGAAGCCTAAATACCTTTGTTGTTCTGACTGTGTAACTCAGAGAAAAGAATAAAAATCTCATTTACTGACAAAGAAACATTCCCATTGGCTCTGATGGACTTTTTGTCGGTCTGTGTCCTAGAATGACCAAGGCTTTTTGCAAAGAACATAAAATTGAATATGTAGTATTGAATATACAGAATATGAATATATGATCATGCCATGGTACATCTCAGTGTAAGTATGGACACTTCTCATTTACAGGAACACACAATTTCTCATCTTTGATTTGAAAGGGTTTTTCAAATTAATTGCACAACTTCACTGACATTTTCAACTCAACATTGCCTTGGTGAGTGAATAATCAGAGTAAGAACAGGAGTACTCTGGCATGAACCACCAGAGTGTTTCACCTTTCCACTATCACCATATTCTAAAAAAGTCTTTGTTCTTTACTAGCCGCATGGATAAAGGATTTTTGCTGTTCCAAATACCCACTGGCAACTCTGCTGGCTTCCAGGTCCTTTAAGGCTCTGTAAGATGGAACTAAATTCTGTAATTCTCTTAACAGAGGCTATAATAGATGTTAGATATAAAATTCCCCATAGTGCCTATGAAAAGCAAAGATCTGATCTTTTCCTTGATCAGTGTTACACCCATTGATGCAAGCTGTCTTCTTTCCTTGCTGAACACTTGACTTTTCCCGCCTTCCATACATTTTTTAGTAAATACCTTTTCCAGCCTTATTTAAAACAGACAAAAAAAAAAAAAAAATCCCAGGGAAAAAAATAAAAAAATTAATCCTGAGTACAGAGTACTTTGTGGCCTAGTATTCCCAGTGAAGGATGTTTTTTGTAAGAGCTATTTTATTTCAGAAATGCCTGATAACACTTTCTCTCCAGTGTAGTATTTGATGCCTGCTGTACACTCGTGGCTTGAAGAAATATCAAGTAAGACCCAACATTACAAGATTTCTTGAACTCTAAAATAGCACTGTAGGAGGTTATAAAGCTTCTACTTCTGAAGCATGTAAATTTAGACTAGGCAAAGCAATACAAATGATACTGAAAACATAGCAAGAGAAAGTTTTTCATATAGAAAAGGTAAGAAAACATACTATGTTCTTTGTACTAATTTCTGCAGATGAACAATTTGATGATGCTCATACATTTTTTGACACAAAAAACAAAGATCTTCTGTTGTTATTTCTATTAAAAGGCTAGGACTTCCGTGCCATTCTTGGAGGAATCAGGTACTTCTAATGAAGTTAAATAGCTTTTCAGTTAATTTACCATCACGGTTCTGATTTCAAGGTAGCTGCAAAACTAGCAATATTTAGCATATACAGTACCTTGCATCTTCATTTCAAAACTCTAATTATCACATAGGTCAGCATTCAGAGTAAAGTAGCCATTATTTGTTTCATTTCCAATGAAGTCAACTAAAGTGACAGCAAATGATTTGAAAAATTAATGAGGAGTGGTTTCAGTTAGGGACAGACGGTAAAGAAAACCTAAAGAAAGCTCACCAAAACCATTTACAATAAAAATGAAATTAGCAAATCTTTTGCTTGTTGCATTGCCATTCTGCACTTCAAGAGAACCAATTTTGGTAGTTTTTATATTCAAACCCAAAAAGACTAAATAGAGAACGGGTCTCTCCTTTCTTAGTGTAGCCTCCATTCTACTACACATATGTGTTCAATTATTGCTATCTTGTCCTCTCCTTCTTAGCCTTTTGCCTCTTTGATTTCCTCTGGTCTGACTTGTATATTGTTAGCATTTGGGACTGAGGTAGCAGGAAAGGACATGTTGCCTTTATTTGTCTATGCAACAACTAAATGGCCTTGAACCTTGGCTAGAATTCTCAGAAATCACCGTTACACAAATTGGTAAATAGAGAACTGTGTACAACAACAGTAATGTAATAGTTGTTTTCATCCCCTAGGAAACAATGAATTTCCTAAAGGAATAACAGTCCTGTTAGAAAGCCTTTAGTGATTCCATATCCTCCTTACCTCACTACATATTTTCTATTCCTTTCAGTATAGTCTATGTGTATTGGAGACCTTGATCTTTCTGGTGGATTACATGGCTATTCCCCTACTAGTGGATCTACCAGTATGGTGCACTACATTCTTCTACAATTGAATCATGCATGAATAGACCACTCATGTGGGCTGCCCCAACAAGGACACAGTTACTGTTACCAAGAAAAGAGGTTTCACTCAACTTAAAGAGAAATGGGTTTTGACAGGAAAAAAAA
>VXBX01001798.1:671097-702829 GCA_013400415.1 Scytalopus superciliaris
GTTTAAAAAAAAAAAAAAAAAAAAAAAAAAAAAAAAAAGAGTCCATATTCTGTCTGCATAGATGGTCAAGACATAAGGGACTAATCTCTATGAGGCCAGTGAATGAACATCCTCCCTCTGCCAAATCATCTATAAACCCTTACAAAACAGCAGATAAAATATTCATGCAGTTTATCTGATGGAGGAGATAAAAGTCAGATGTTTCACTATCCCGCGTACAATAGAAGCTGATTCTTCACTAATTGCAGCATCCTAGAGAGTTGGGGGGTTTTTTGTTGGGGGGTTTTTGCCTTTTTTTTTTATTTATAAAAAAGTAAACTTTTTTCTCAGCTTTTGCAGTTAGTAAGAATTGTGTTTCAGATAGTTTATCCTGGCAGTTGAAAATGTGACCAGAACCATCCTGAAACTGAGTGGAAGGAAAGAAACAACAGATCTTTTAAATTGTTTCACTTGTTATCTGAACAATTTTCAAAATAAGGATGGAATGGAGGTTTTATGTTTTATGGAGTTTTACTTAGTCATTTCATTGCTATTGTACTTGATGAAAACAGGAAAAGTGCTATTTGACATCTGGAAATTTTTTTCATCTCTTGCTCTCTAATGACCTTTGCAAAAAGCTTCTTTTATGAGTTAATTCACAGTAGCTACAAAACCAGTGGCCCACAGGTTGTAGTGAACACCCATCAAAGTACACAAAAAAGTCCATTTTGAACTTCGACTGGCTCATGCAAATATTTGTAGACTCCCATGGTTCACACTCTCGTTTCAAAACATTTTTCCACTTATGTTTCCTAAAAATCCTACTCATCAGGATTAAAATAAAAGTCAAATAAAAGGTGATTAACTTACCCCTAGAGGATGTGTTCCCTTTTGGAGTTTGTTGTAAGGGCTGTATTTAGGTTTAGGTGGCTTCCCAGCAGCTCTGTCTTTGTGCCTTCTACTGCTTATGTGCTGTTAAAATAGATTTGGTGGGAGGGAAAGAAAACAAAGAGTGATAGTTCCTTAACAGATCTTTTCAGGTTCTGCTTTACACAAGGTTACTGCTCCAATACTAAAGGCTTTTGGTCTCCACAACAATGTTACTTTGACAAATTCAACAATGGAAGGGAATAGGGTCTGTTGCAATTTGAATGATCCTTTGTGCATCACATATTAGGACCATGATTTTTGATAGTGCTCAGTACAACTCTGCTTCCATTGTAGTCAATAATTTTCTCATCTTTTCTAACTTCAACAGAACATGAATCAAGTTAAAGACAGAAGCCTTTGAAAAACTCCTCCCTATCTCTATAGAGCACCCATCAAATTCAATCCACTGCTGATAGAAAGCTTTCAAAGAATATTAGATAGTAGAGCATCCCATTTTCAGTGAAAAAAATAAGGTCACAAAATTGTTTAAATGCCTAAGAAGCCTAGAGATCCTTTTAAGATGGCTACATATCAAACTAACAGTAAAAAAACAAACAAAAAAAAAAAAAAANAAAAAAAAAACCCAAAAAAAAGAAAACCAAAAAAAAAACCAACAAACCACCAAGGAAGTCCATTATCTTCTTAAGATCAATGAGATTTTATAAGTATCCCTCTACACAGACTTTACTGCAGTATTGAAAGTAAGGGGCCTTTTTCAGAAGGATCTTTTTCAAAACAAAAAAGTATTTTTACTTTGATTTTCATTCTCAAGAGAGTTTCACAAAAAAACACACAAGAGCTGGACATTTTTTCTCATGAAAGCAGAAGATGGGTATTGTTATTGTCCATTACTGGATTTATCTTCATTCTTGTAAAGTTCTTTAACAAGTATTTAATTGCAAAAGGCATATGGAATTAAACTAAGTGTTTTTCAGAAGGCTTTGACTGTCTGAAGAATGACTGAACATAACTTAGTGTAATTGCAATTTGAAGGTCATTCTTTTCAGTTAGAGAGAAACACAGATTAAAAATATTAGAAATCCTTTCCATCCCACATTTCTAAGCAGGTTATTCAGTGTTCTGTGAAAGTACTGGCTGCACCCATCTTCACATCTTTGTCCAGACAAATATCATGCAGTACACTAAATGGCAGGATTTATTAGCTCATGACAATCCTAATACTCTAAAGAAAGTTGTAACATGTTGCAGCTTAGACCGTCTGTAACTCTCTAAGAAATATGTATAATCTAGAGCTTTTGAGAAAACATATTTCATGCAAGGGAAATCATATCCAAAGCAAAACATACAGCATGACAGCTAAGTACAAAGGACAAAATCTGTAAGCTCCATTTGGACACAACCTGTTATATTGACACGTGCTGACTGTGTTGGTCCTTTACCACCATGAAAACAAAGAACAGCCAAGAATTCTCACTCTGCATGCCAGCTGAGTACCTGTTTCAGTTGTGTCTCAGAGTTTACGTGCACATCACATATTTCACAGTGAAATGTTTTGTTCTGAAGGCCTGTGTTTCCTTTATTCACAGGTCCTTTGCCTTTTACGCCTGCCCGGGGAAAGGCTTTTATGGTTCCACTTCCATTCCGAGCTTCCAGCATAGTTTTGTGCTTAGTCCCTGGAGACATTAGAAATGGGAAACAGAAACAACTATGCAATTGGGTTGCATTCATTGTTTTATTTTCTTTTTAAAATAAAATCATATGAACCTCAGCTTGGTGCCACATGCTAACCCTGGAACATGACTGTGTTGGTGTGTATCAGAGTCATACTAATGTAACAGTATTTCACATCTGATACTTACTTACTAAATTACACACCTATAGGTAATGCACTAGAACAAAGCTACAAACTAGTAGCACAATCAGGTGTCCTGATGTGAAGTTAAATGGGTGTGACTTTTCTCATTAACTCCTGCTGCTAATAATACCTGAATTGTAGTTGCAGTTGGCTTTGATTTGTAGCTTTCCTGAACCGATTGATAAACAGTAAGTCTTAGGTGCTTTATAATTAAATCTGCAATTAACTAATTAGTCTTCAAACCAGAAAGGGTCAGAGGCTCCTGGCAGCAACCTATGGATCCTTAATGGCTTGGACAGAAACCAAAACATGTGAGAAACATGCATGTGAGAAAAATGCACTTCACTTGCTTGTTTTTATTTAATTTTTTTTATATAAAGGTTGGATAGAATGCAATAGTGTTCTTTTGCTGTACCTTTATTCAGACTGGACAATTGCTTACACTATTGACTTCCATGCAGGTAGTCTGTGATGATAATGGACTACTACTGCATACAGCACTGCCGCTCCACTGATAACTGCTATGTGCATCCACACAGACACCTCTATAAGCCTGCATGTGTGAGCACACACACAGTTTAGCAGCATAGGCAGCAAAAACTTCAAATATTGTGTTTAAATATTGAGAATAGTGTTTTGGCTCTCAGCCTGATCAGAATAATGTTTAGAGTCTGACCCTCATATGAAGTTAAATAGTTTAAAAGGGTAGAGATTTATGAAGTAGAACTTTCACATGTTGAAGAGCTGGAATACAGCAAACAGCATTCAAAACTGATTAGGCTTTGTTTCTAATGAATACCAACAAATTATAATTTCCTTTTTAATTTAAGTGAATTCCATAGATATGCCAAAGTTATTTCTTTTTTCATTACATCATAAAACCATTGATCATTTTGCTCGAGGTATATCATCACTGTCTATATATTTCAAATCTGTTTCCTTCTGTCTCTTAACTCTATTTACCCTTGATGACAGGTAACCCCTGACATTCAAATTCAGAAGCTTTCTGGAGGGTGGTTTTAGGTGGTCATTGCCACCATATTGAATCCCTAGGTCTTTAAACCCCACTCACCACACAGTCAATCAATAAGGTCCTTAAAATTGTGACTGTGAGTGATGGCTCTCTTCTAATGGAACTTACTGATGTTACTAACTCTAATAACAAGAAAAGGTTTAAAAATTAAGAAAGACAGAGGTAGGCAATTACCCACTCAACTCACATTGCAGAAACTGCTTTCAGTTTATGAAAACAAAGGGAAAATATACATAATTTTATCAAGTTATTTATTAGCAGACAACATGGAGCTAAGAACTCTAACTCCCATTATTGAACTCTGACTGATGCTCCCTCTTTCAGCCTTAATTTGTTAGATTTCAAACAAAGCTACTGGCATTCATACTCAGTTTGCTAGCTGGCACAAGCAAAACTATGCAAACTCTGAACACCAAAGGTAATGAAGCAGAGCTGTCATTTAGCTCTATAAGGTTTTGAAGCTGCAAAAGCTAAAGTGTAAGAAAATATGCAACTTGCATGCAATAAAATTCCTTTCTTCTCCCTTTATGAAAGCCTCTTTGCCTGTCATTTTTATCCTTTAATAGTTAATGAATTCCATGTAATTGCCAGTTTTCTGCCACCTCTTTGTCCCCTGCTGCAAAAGATCTAATCTATTCAGGGGAAGATAATTGCAGCGCTCTTGAGACAGAAGGCTAAAAAAAAAAAGAAGAAAGCAAGCACTGCTCTATCTCACCACTGTTGTGCGCCTCCAGCTGTGAGGCAGAGTTGACAGCGACTTTGCATAGTGAACAGTACAGCAGTCTTTTTGCTTTTTCTTCCTCAGTTTCAACGGAAGGGCAAGTGGTGCTGCTAGTGGCTGTCGTGGGGATTTTCTCCACTTTAGAGGTGATCTCAGTTGTCATAACACTGCTCTTCCGGATTTCCACGGTTGTCGTTGTTGATATTGCTGGTGTCCCTGTGGTAGTGTCTGTGGGCAAAGAGAGGAGATGCAAGGAAACAAAACAAAACAGAAAAATCTTGTGATCTTTGGTGCTTGCTTGTTTGCATCCCAATACTGCAATCACACAGAGGCAGACTGTGCTGGTGATGGTTTGACTAATGGTAATGAACTTAATCTGATCTTATTCTTTGTATTTCTTGTGGTTACAAAATACAGTACTCCCAATGCCATTGTGTTGTCTCCTGCATTCTGCTAACACAGAATTCACAAACTGAAAAAAAAAATCTTTGAAACTGTACTGAACAACAGAAGAATAATCCACTTGAAGAGATTGTGTAAACGACAAGTACAATAGGCAGTTAAAATAGTACCACATAATACTTATGGTGATTGAGTAACCAAGCTAGAGTTTTAACATATTGTACTAATAAAACTCAAATGAAAACAATTGTCTGTTGTCTGTTCTTTATATCTGGGGGAAAAAAAAAAAAAAAAGAGAGAGAGATAAAAAAGTTAAATTGATTCTTCAGTTTATTTTACCCAAAACTAACATTAAAAGGATGAAGGCAATTATTAATACACAATATACATTATTATCCCTTATTACATAGTAGTGACACATACTAATAATAGTAACTAAATGTACAACATTCTATCTCTGAGACCTACAAAAAGACTAATAAGATTTTTATTCTGCATATCAGTGGTGTTTTTGGAAAAAACTATAAGCATGATATAGATGTACATCTGTTTTGAAATCTAGTTCTTTCACCTAAGAACTTGTGCTTTTTCTGTAGTTATCAAACTGAAAAGAGAGAAAATACAGAATGATATTGTAGTTTGAATAATATACAGGATATTTGGATATGGCAGTATTTTGTGGTAGTTAAGTACTTAGAATTGTAAGGGACAGTAAGATCCAGCACTGACGCAGTGAAGAAAATGCAAGTAAGGGACATGAGAAGGAGAGAAAAGACAGGAGCTGTTCTGGCTTTGCAGCGTTGCATTTTATCATACTAAGCCTACTGAGTAGTAGCTTTCCCCACAAGAAATCTTAGTTACTTTATTGAGATATTCCTTGATTTGGGTACTTTCCAGCTCATTTTGGTTTCATACATCCATTGGTGTTAGTGATGCTCTACCTGTACTATACTGTATTTCCTGCCACCTATTAGAATAGACAAAATTACAGTTCTTTTACTTGTAGATCTAAGTGTGTAATCTGATGTAGAACGGACAAAACTAACAGAGGTGTCTTGCAGACTAATACTGTTTAACAACTTTGTTAATAACTTAACAGACAATATCAAACTAGAAGTGAAAACACACAGAGACATGGTTCAAAACAATTTTAATGCATTTAAGAAACAGTCTAGAAAAATAAGATGTTTTTTTGGTAAAGACAATTACAGGAATTCACATTCATAGAAATAATGTGATTTGTTATTATCCTATTAATCATAGGATTAATGTGATTTATTGAAACAAGATGACAACAGGCCTAGTACTGCTTTTGTGAGAGATTTTAGTGTTTGTTTCCTTCTGATTGTTTTCTTTGCTTGTTTTTCAGAAAAATCTTTCAGTAGAGGACAAGATGAACACAGATCTCCTCTATCATTGTGTTATGAAATAGGTCATCACCATACTGAAAATGCAAAGCAAAAGACTTATGAGGTACTTTTTCATCCTCTAATCAGCTCGGGAAGAACTGTGTCCAGCCTGGGGACAGCAATGTCAAAAAAAGTAACAATTACTTGTTTTGTTGTTAATCCAGCAGCAATACAAATGCAAAGCAACAAGAGAGGGGTTCTGAGGGAGGAAGCCAAAACAAATTAGAGGTTTAGAAAACATTGACTGTGAATATGGAAGATTAAGAGCAAACACTGAGAACATTTTTTGTTTCTATAGAAGGTAGCTAAAAATAAGAGAATATACTCTTCTCCCTGATTCCCCCTAGTAGAACAAGGACTACTGGATTGCATCAAGAGAGACTGAAATTAGACATCAGGAAATTTTTTCTAATATTAAAGCTTATGAAGCCTGGGAATACCCTACCTACACAGATCCAGAAATATTTCCTGCTGGAGGAGTTGAAGTTCGCTGAACAAATATCTACACAAATTTAATCTCCTTTCAGTTAGTGGGAATAGGACCCTTTAAGGTCTAATACTTTCTATACATTGAGTATTTTGTAATGTTTCTAGATATTCTCCCCAAGGGTTTTTAGAAATTATTATTCATAAACCAAAGGAAGCATAGTTTGTCATGTGAATACTCTATGCATTGTCAGCCATTAAGTATAAAGAAAAATACAGTCCCACTCAAGGTCAAATCACAGTGTGTTTTTTTCCTAAAAGTGAGCCTGAAGGTGGTTGTATCCTAAAGGTACAGAGGATGTCAAATACTAGTGCAGAAGGCATGATGTTACCTTCGTGAATATTCTCATTATTTATAATTTTTAAGGATCAAAAAATAATTTTTCTAAAGAAAAATAATATTTTGAAATATTAAGCCTTTTGTTGGAAAACTGAAGAGCAAATAAAGCCTTTGAAGTTCTGTCCACAAAACTGTAGAGCTGACTAGTGAATTCTTTCCCATCCCAGAGAATCCATTGAATGTTTGCTTTCCATCAGTTGAAAATTGCTGCAGTGAAATTATTTTCCTTAAAAGCCCAATCCCAGCAGCGCATGACACTGTTTTTAAAATGTCAGTTTCTCCATCCTGGTACTACTGTACAGTAGTAGGTTTAAGCCCTTGATGAAATGAAAGGCAAAGGGCAACAGGGAGAGGGAAGGAAAAGAAAAAGAAGAAATTAATATTCTCTCAGGATTGAAGGCAAAGTTGGTGCTCATTCTAATCTTTAACAAAATTAGATATATACATCAATCATTACCAGCTCTGCAGTAAAAGGGCCAGTATTTCTACCTAAGCAAAATATAGATTATAATTTCTTTACTTTCTGTAGGAAAACCTGAGGCAATGAACAAAAAAGAAGCTTAAATAATAAAAGATTTTATTCTGCTTCAAGTATCTGACCTTCTATAACTATGATGATCTAATATTTCACTATGTAATTACTTCAGAGTGAAAAGAAAATACAATCAATTATGTTAGCTATTTTGTTGTGGGGGGTTTTTTAGAGTAGTTTAAGATAAATGTATGAAAGCAGCATAATATGTAAAAACTAAACAAAATAATTTACAAAAAAATGGTAAATATCATTGGCATATTTTTAATCTAAAAAAGATAAAATTCGGTGCATATATTCTGCACATGCAAAAGGTGACTTATATTAATACATTTTATATTCAACTTATACAAATACATTAATGGCATCAAAAAGTATATTAAAAAGTCATTGAAGTCCACCATGTAAAAGCCATGACACTTTTAAAAATGCAAAGCTGCTTCTCTACATATAAAGTTTTGAATTTTTGGCAGGAATTAAGGATAAAACATTCTAAAAACTGTCAAGTAAGCTTACAGAGAGGGAATTCAAATCCTCTTCTTACCAGAACTTCTAACCTAACCAGCATGTGTCCCTTTGAATATATTACAGTGTTGCTGCTGTCCACAGTTCAGTGCCCTAAATACAGCATACAGCAGTAAAGGTATAAGGGATTTAAAAATAAAAAAAACTCAATACCAAAAAGGAGTAGAAAGGCAGTTGAATTTATGCCTTGTAGACTGAATCAGCATTTCTTAACATTATATTATGACAGTGCTTTAAGAACTATTTCAATAATAAATGATCTAAAATTGAGCTGGAAATTCAGTCACAGTCAAATGGAAGATTTGTTTCTGGTGACGCAGGCTTGAAACACTGTGCTATTTTCATACCAGTGGCCCTCAGCAAATATTCATTATTGCAACTGTCACTGCTTGGCTTTGGTATAGAAGTTGATTGCTAATATTGTATGGAACTGGCCTCCATATACAAAAAAAAGGGAACACTTCAGGATTCACAAGAATACATTTGTGTTCCTGGTCTAATATCGCAACACAATAAAAATTAAAACCACAAAAATATTACATTAAAACCTAATCTTGGTCACTGACAAAGTCATAGATTTATTTTAACAAGAAGACAAAGTCAAACAAAAAAATTCTGTGACAGCTGACTTCTTTGAGTACTACAAATACCACAATTCAAGTGGAAAACTGCATGTGTGATTAAGGCTCGTCTAAGTAAGCAGGATTAATTTTATATCCCAGCTACAAGACTCATGAATTTTCTTTAGTCTGAAGAAACAGAAAATTGCAACTCATGCTTTTCTTCTAAGTATGTGAAAATCTCACTCATCAGTTCCTGCTACTTAACATAGGAATTTCTTATCCTGAAACTATAAATAGATCCACAGAGAGAAATGTATTCTGACTTCCAACAAATCACAAATATTTATAAGTGTGTTCTTTCTTCTGCAATCTCAAGGGGCATGCATTAAAAGATATCTGATTTAGCACACACCCATGCATTCTGCTCTCATTTACACCAAACTTTGACATAAAATGATTAAGCTTTTGGCCCATAATGCTGTCCAGGAAAAAAACAAACAAACAAAAGCCCATCAACTAAACTAAACTAAACCAAACAACCTTCACTCTGTAGAAACTGGAAAACACATTATTTCTCATGACAAACAGAGCTTGATTTGAAATATTTCACGGTATAAGATTGCTTAGTATTGCAAAAACATCATCAGCTGTCTGGTTTATAACAAACTTGTGTCAAGTAATAGAATGTTCACATACACATGCTTGATACTGGCATGTTCAAAAGAGACTCAACATTATTTTCCTGCCTACTTAAAAACCAGCTCCTCAGTTTCCTTGAGCTGCCTTGAAAATCTCATTTCCATAACTTCTGTGATAATTACATTTGAAGATAAGACTTAATTTCTTTAGAATCTATAAATACAACAGTTGAGTATAACAAAACCAAGGTACAATCCTCAAAATAACTGCAGCTGACATTGGGATTTTTTGTGCTTGGTTGACTTTCTGTACTCATATGCTGAAACATAAGCATGTGTGCTAGTGCATTGGCTGTCTCTGGCACTTAAACAAAACACTTTGAGGAACTTTGACTCAAATATTTGACTCCACCTTTATATGTGCAGAAAACAAACATAGATTTTGTGGTTGGTGGATATTTGGCCTGTTACAATATATTGTACAGAAAGTTCTTTTGATATATTATGAAAAATACAGTCATTAGACTTAGTTTTACATTCGAAACCCTGATCCAATCTAATTTTTATAGATATAGCCTTCCCATAATGGATATCTTTTACTTGGAGAGTCAGGAGTATAGTTTTAGAACTCAGAAGGACCCATGTGAATTTTTCCTAAGAAAAACCTGATTACAAAAACATGATTTAGAAACTTAAATACCGTACATCACAAGGTTTTTGTGGCATAAAGGATCAAAATATCTGATTGACAGTTGTGTAATTCATTACTTTATGATAAGATCTACAATAAAATGATGTGAAATATTGGACATCATGGTATTTACCTCATCTTTTACAGGATGGATACTAACTGTTATGCCAAAATGGAAGAGTCAAGAGCTCTGAAGTAATAAACAAAGCTGTGTATGACCAAACAGGAACAGTATTTGAAATTTTTTGATGAGCTGCCTTTTTTGAACTTCTTTCTTACACCTGTTTTTTAAACAGCTATTCACCATTTTGTCTCCCTTACCCTGTCAGTGTCTTGGTTTTTCAGTCACTTTCTTGCTCAAGTTCCTTGTTAATTTGCTTTGCCTAGGTGTCCATCATAATTGCTTTTCATATCCAGAAAGTGAAAGCGTGAACATGTCTGTCTATCACCCAAGCCTTTTCACAAAAGTACTGAACAAGCATTACTGAAAAACTGAAGGACTTCAAACTTTCCCAGGACCAGCATGAAAGGCAAATATCAGCAATTTTCTCAAATTGCAATTGAAGAGGCAGTATTTTGACCAGTCCCTGGTTTCCAACACTTTAATAAATCACATTATACACAGTGTTCATCACTTGGAAACAAAAGATGAAGAAACAACCGGCTCCACAACAAGCAGTCTCATTTACTGCTGTCTCTACTCCATGTTTCCCACCAACATGCCTTGGTGGTGGCCTGATGGGAGGGAGAGAAAACGAAGTTTGGTGACAGAAGGAATCCACAGAGGGAGCAATAGTGAAAAGAAAGTAGCAAATGTCACATATTTGCTCTGTGGATTTTTTTTCCTCTGGTTAAACTCAATTCTGTCAAGTCCTCAGATTACCTCCTTCATTAATTAGTAGTACACAATTTTCTAATGATTTTTATCTAATTTTTACTAGCAGTTCCCTTGATTTAAAGCACAGTTCATTAATCCTGAACAGGATGAGCCACAGAGGGCTGACTGCATTCCTGTTGAGGTTAATTGAACAGAGCTGGCAGCAATAGCAACAGCTGGGGGTAAAAGGCCTGTGGAAAGGGAAGGAGGAAGGTAGGGAAACATCACACCGTGCCTGAGTTTTGGGTTCTCAGGCAAATGAAGCTAAGAAAAGTATGACTAGACGGCAAGAAGATGATGAGGAGAAACCATTTATTTTTCAAGTTGTTTTTTAAGTGACTCTTGCTGATGACTGGGTTTGGGTACTGAGTAATCTTTTTCATTGTATAGATTTTTCCTCAACCAGACAGAAGAAAAATGCTTTTCATCAGCTACAAGTGAAAGGGATGCTGGCTGAAACTAATATTGCCATTTAAATAATTGGAACTGTGTAGTGAAAATTTGATTTGAAACCAGGACAAAGTATTTGTTTAAATGGTGGAGCTCACAGTCAAGTGCAAAGAGTACTTTTGCAGGTTATGGTTCCTGCTAAAATAACACACTTCCTATTTTGACTCTAACTTGAAGGTTAGACTTAATTTTGAAAGTTACATTTTGATTTTTGGAGGCTGCTTTTAAGAAAAGGAATAAAGCATGTACATGGTGATTTGGTCCCGTATATAGAAGGAAAGCTGTATTATCCTAGACATAGATTTCTCATGCTTGACAATATCGAAGGTGCCACCAGTTTTATATCTGCAGATGCTTCAGTCTGCATTTCCCAACTTTTAAGTAAAGTAAACATCATCAAAAATGTATCTGTAGCTAAATTTTGTGCTCGAGCAGAAATTGAGCATTAGATGACTTTATAACCAGTAAAAACCAAGGAATTGAAGAACCTGAAAAAGCTAAAAGCCCAGTAAGGACAAGAGTTTGTAAGATATCCTACAGTAAAACAAATGTGCCTTGAATGTACCTTTCCGCAAAATGGAGGCCAACATGTGCACACCAGACCCCATCTGTATTATTAAACTTTCTGTTCCTCCAAAGCAGGTCAGCTGCATATGAACTGCCTGTTGATCCTTGGCTGGTATTGAACTTCAGACTGCCCAGGGATATCTAGAAGATTCAGTTTTGTCCAGAAATGATCCAGAGACAGCAATAGTAGCGGAAATGGAAGATTGCGTTCCCATGTCTACCTTTGGCACTGTGTGAATCACTAGCATAAACAGTGGTCCAAAATACTGTTTAAAAATAAGGTCTGCATCACAGATAAGGTCTAGGCAATATGAATTATACCTAGTTAATACTGGAGGAAGTACTTCCCCAAGGTGAATTCAGGGAGTAACTTTTGTCTGTGTCACTAACAGCAATGGCTTCAAAGTATTACTTCCTCACCCAAATACCCATTAGAGCTTTAACTCAAGCCAGGGAGAACAAAGTGCTCTTACTGAGGCCAATACACAACTGTGTTTTAGTCTCTGCCTGCTACTCCTGCTGCCCCACAGACCTACTCTGCAGACATGGGGAAGGAAGCAGCAGCCAAGCTGTTCTCTTTCACCTGGCACTGTCAGCTATAGTGATGGAAGTGAGCTTTGAAAGGGTCTCTCTCCCAAACTCCCCTTCTCTTTAACAGAGACATAGAGCAGACACAGTCCAGGCTATACAGTGCTGGAGACTGAGAAGTATTTCTCACGAAATAAGCAGGCTGGCAAAGCCTATTTTAAATTTGATATCAAAACCAATTTACTGTGGAATCTCTCCCCAGAAATCTGCCACCAAAAACAAAGAAGCGCGGAAAAATGTTAATCACTGGCAGAGGGAGAGAAAATACATGGCTTTCATTAATCAAATGGGACAAGGAAAGAATGAGTGAACTGCACTGCAGATTGCATAGGATCGCTCTCCATTTTAAGCAGGCAGTTGATTTTTTTTGCATTTTAAGCAAGTTGAATGTCCTTTTTAAAAGCCCCATCTACATGCTAAGTTTCAAAATAGATTTATAGCCAGAGAGACTAGAAGTAAATTAAAATAACTGGAATCTAACTCTGAATTTCTGAGAACTCTGACTTCTGACTGGCCCCATAAGTGTAAAACCTCATGGCATTCTCCTGTCTTGAATCCAGAAATAATTAAACCTATTCCTTTTACAGCAGCTTACTTCTTTTACTGGAGAGCATTGAACTAGTAAATCTGGTTTTGGCAGTAAACTAATGTTGTGTCTAATACAGAAATTGTCATATGCTATATGAGCATCTGCTGTAATTGTATAACTTTTCTCAGTGGAGAGAAGGCAGGGAGAGCACTGAGAAGACATTCTTTCAGACATTCTCTGGGAGTGCAGCTTAAGTAGAGGTTGTAGTGGATGTCTTCCGTGGACTGATCAGCGATGACTTTCTTACCATCAGCTGCTCTTCCAGAAGTAGCTGAGACAACAAATGTCCACATTTGGAGGAACAAATTTCACAAGGAATTTATGAGAGAATAGAACAGGAGACGGTAGTGTTATTACCCTTAATCTTTGGAGAAAGTAATTGCTTTGACTTTTCTGGTATCTCATTTAGATTTTTATTAGCTTTCTTCAGTTCAATACTTTTGCAAGGAATTTTTCCTTTGACTGATCACATATGGTTAGTAGCATGTTTCATAAATTGACAGATGTATCCCAAGAGTAACGCCCAAGTGAGTGCCCTGGAAAGCAAAATTTTGCAATTTCCAAAGTGTCTGTGAAAGGATCTTTTACTACTCACAGCTGCAGTTACTATGACCATGTATTGTTCTTACATCTCCAGGAGGTTCCATAATCTAAAATAAATGATTGTACTATTGCCTTCATCCCCTCTACTCCTTCCTCTCTCCAACCCACCACAGGTTGCTTCAGGGCTAGGACTGAAACAAAGGGCTTATGAAACACGCTGTGTCATCATTAGAGTTAAAGGCATTGAATGATGTTTACAGAGAGTTTCATAGACAATACAGACCAACACTTTCCAAATAACTTGTTGTCATCATAGTTCTTGGCATGATTTACAGGTTTTGTTTTGCTCTTTCTTATTTTTATAATAAAACAATCATTTTGTGCAACATTATCCTTCTCTGTTGGCTATCACGTGTCAATCTTTTCTCTGCCTTCAGGCAGACTGCTACCAACTGAACTATTAGCCTAATTACATTAGCTGGCAGAAGAAACAGATTTAGTAAACCACAGTAAGGCTGATAAATGGTTCTGGAATTAGGAAAAGACCAGCAGAAACCTGTTCACTTCCACCATTTAATGAGTTCCCTCTCAACAAATTTCCTCTTTGTCAAAAATGTTTGAAACAAGTCTTTTGGTCTCTTCCACTAGCCCTCCCTGGCTCCATTTACACGTACCCAGCAGAGAGGTTATCAGTGCTTTGCTGTTTGGGATGTTTATCCATCAATAATTCTGTCAGGCAAGCTTTCCACAGAAGCAAAATGGAAGAAGTGATGTTTTTCTAGACCAAAGGTGTTCTCGTGAATTATATAAAGTCTTTCATACACAAGAGAACTGTGAAAATCAAAAACATATTTCATAGTGACACCATTCACAGATATCACTCTTAGATTCAAAAGTTATAGAATAAAATATATTTGATTTAACCAATTACAAACAAAACAATGATGGGTTTGCATTTGAGGACACAAAGCTAGCAGAACAGACCTTAATCAGGAAATGAGTGCTCTTAGTTTGTAGTGACAGTAGAAAAGAGCAGCTGCATATTAAAGAAAATAAGCGTGAATGTGACCTATAGTAAACATTTGCAGGATCTAAATGAGGTATTTAATTCTTGCTATGCTTTGGCCTTTTCTTATAAATCCTTTTGTAAGGATGATGTTAAAGGCCTATGTTATCTGGAAAACTAAAAGGAATATACCTTGACACTCACAGTGACATAGTTAATTTCCTGGATGGCTTTGTCCAATACTTGCAAAGACAAAAGTTCAGTCCTGTTGAGGAAAAGTAACTACGTTGCAAATGCTGTAATTCTTAGGCAAATAGTCATAGAGGTACAATCTGTTCAGAAGAAATGTCATGGGGGGATATTTGAAGGAGACAGTCCTGTGCAACAGGAGCAGGGCTGATAATAATGGCAAACTGCTTGTGCTAGTTCTGTAATGTTCGGTCTTTTCACATTCTTTTCCCAGCAGGTGAGGATATTAATGAGCATAATTACAGTTGTTTATTAATTTCCCTGGTCAACTCAAACTGCCATTCCCTACAAGTGCCACATTTTCCTTTATAGGCAGTTCTTTCCCTAACAACATAACACAGTAGCAATAAAAGGTGGTTTCAGATAACCTCCTAAATGTGGCTGCAAATACTACACAGCTTACAAGATCATAGCCCAGCTCCCTCTGGTTAAATTTTTTCCATTCTTATACATGAAAGTTATTCAGACATCACTAGATCTGTCATCATTCAGACCCAGTAGTAGCTCTTAAAAAAAGAGAATGAGAGAAAATAAAAGTTCTCTTTAGAAGTGTAATATACTATTGTGCTTGTTCCTTATTTTTCATTCTGTAATATCTCTCTCCCATGTACACTATAACAGAGAAAATATATGAACAACTCCATGAAAGCACCAATACAAGGCCAGATACTTGAAAACTGCCCTCATTTGTGGCTATTTTATGAATAACTGAATGTATTTTTCATATTCATGTTTACACAGTGTCTAGGGGAATAGGCACAATTTGACTGCCTCAGCAGCCTGTAGGCATATATTATTTGTTAATGGGAATGCAAGTGCAAAGTACCACACAACTGCAACAATCAGATCATCACCCCACAACCACACCCTCACTCAGCCTAGCGTCATGACTTTTCTTCAAAATCCATTTTTCCTTCATAAAAAATCAGATTGTATTTTATGGATTCTGTGTAGCAGAACAAACAGAACAGAGAAAAATAGTAGCAACTAGATAGTACAATTAAAAACAGTAATTCAGAATAATTCTGTGTAAGGTCTGGGGGATTGCTGGAGGACTGTGGCTTTTTGTTTTTGTTTTTTGTTTGTTTGCTTTGTGATGTATTTTACCTCCTCTTGCTTAATCCCCCTTAACATATAGCAAATAATTAAAGAAAAAAATAAAAGGCTATTAAGTTTTTCAAAATTTTCAGAGAAAACTATCTGCGCTTAAAACAAAAAAGTGATTTAGATGAAAATTATGGAATTAAGAGCTTAGTTTTTTGTATTTTCTTTCAAAAATCTTGGATAGAAGTAGTTATATGACTGCCTTAGTAGAATAACAGCAGCTGCAACAACAAACTTCTGAACACCCTTCAGCTTCTGCAATATCCGGTACAAGAACATTTAAGCACCTCTTTAGCACTGAAACACTAAGGTTGCTACCATTTCAAACAAACAAAACTACAAACCGGTTTACTTAGGATCAATTTGCATCATGCAGCATTTTTAAAAACTCATCACAGGATGTGAAAGATAACAGCACTGCTCTTCTGAAACAAAGCTTCAGATGTGCCAGTCTCTCAAATTGCAATACACACTATGCAACACAAGTTACAACCTTTGAAGTAATTCCAGTGTTTTAATTTATGGAAACTAGAAATTATTAATTTGCAATGAGAAGAATTTGGCCAATGCTTGCACAACAAGTTTCCTTATGTAATGCTTATGCTTTAGCCATTTGGCAGGCAGCTAGAGAGCTTTCTTACCTCACCTTTGGAAAAACCTGGTTGTGAGCTTGTAAGCCACTTGACTGTAGCAGCAGTTCAGCTACAGCCTCAGGAGAAATAGATATACAGATTTATAATTTATTTTTGGTGAGTGGGAGAAAAGACTGCAAATTGGTCAGAAAAGAGAATACTAGCTCCTCCCCCTCAAAACCTCTTCAAGTGAATCTATAGATAATCACGTCTTAATCCATGACCATGAGAAAGATGCATATACCTGTATGACTAAGATTTTTTTTTTTTGTGAAATGACAAATAAGAAGGTGGGGAAAATGTCCAAAGTAACAGCTCCAGGCTTCCACTACCATAAACCATGAGAAAAAACCTTGTTGCCTAACTCCTCTTCAAAAGGCTACACATTGTCTCCTTTCCCTCACAAAGTATAATTATACTAGTGCAACACAAATATATTGTATTTATACTATACAACAGTAAAGCAAGAGCTTTACCAGTAATTTGGAAAATCAAAGAGTTTTGAAGCATTTGGCTTCAAAATAAACCTTCCATCAAGTTTTCCCTGAAATCTACTATACACTGCACTTCCCTAGTCTGTAGGCAATATAGCACACAGATATCTGATATCTTGCATGTCCAGGTAATAGTGAAAGCGAGATTTGTAATGCCTGTGCATTGTTCACACATCTATAGAACACAAGACACTTCCATCTTTCACTTCCATGGCAAGAAATAACTCTGGATAAAACCTTGAATATTTATGCTGGAAAAATAGCTGAAGATCAGGGTAGACATGAAAACTTGTTCAATGTGGAAAGTCTACTTTGTATCATCAGGAAAATTCTTCAGAAATAGAGCCCTTAAGTCAGTCATAAACATCATGACTCAGGGGTAATAAGCAGTGCTCTAAAAATATGTTTTTATGAACTTGTTCTTGTAGCTTTCAGACATTTTTTTTAATAAGAAATTAAGGTGAAGTTCCAGCAGGTAAGCAGTATGACAATCTAGACACAATTCACATCAAAACAAAACCGTATACCCCTCCCATTCTTAATTTGCACTTGTTAGTAAAGTATGGTAGAGATTATATTTCAACATTTCAAATGCTACAGCATGCAGTAGAAGATGCAACTTTGAGATGTTAAGATAACCCTTTGTACTGTAGAAATACAGTACAAAGAATAGACATTCCAATTTTACATGGTGAGGCTAAAATTTCATTGAGGTAGAGCTGCCATCAACTATGGAAGCAAAGCAATGTGTTCTTTTCAATACAAGCAGTAGTCAGAGATATAACTGCCTCTTAAGTCCTTCACCTTTTAGGGCCACATTTTAAGTATTGCTTTGAGTTGTTAACCATCCGTAGCATTTGCAAAGGCAGCTTGAAACTAAATAAGGATAGAAAATTGAAAATGGATCTTTCAAAGTAAACAACCAGCACGGCTACCTATTTCCTTATTGTTCTTTTTAACTGTAATTCTAACTTATTTTTTCCTTAATGGTAATAAATTCTAGGGGTTGGTGCTTTCCCGCTCAGCATTTGTTGTATATTTTTGCATACCCTCTTATGTCTTGTCTGTCCACTTTTCTACTAATGGGGAAAACCAATTAAAACCTCATATAATAAGCCAGCAACCAGCCACTTAAAATTCACTTACTGTCCATTTCAATATGAAATCTTCTTCATTGTCTTCATCAGGCTCTTATAACCTCTTGTAACCTTGTACTTCATTGACAACAGAACTTAGTGATGCCAGAAAAGATGACTTGGACTAAAATACCTACTAGTCTTTGCTCTTTCAAGATCTAAAGACACAGTCCACAAAAACTGACATTGCAGCCCTGTATTAGGTAAGATTGTCACTGCATATGGCATTTCTTCTAACATGTTGGAATCTAGGCGGAATCTCAGAGAACTCACCCAGCTTTGGGAAAATTGTGACTACTGATTTCAACCTTCCAATTTCTTCTTTTAGATAGTTTGCATCACAGTTTACATTTCTAGCCTCACTGCAAGTTTGTGAATGGAACTTTTCCCTTTGAGGAAACAGTCATGGCTTTAAATCATTCAGTGCACGAACTCAAGGGCTAGCAAGCAGGCTTTTCTAACACATTAATCACAACTTAGTCAACTGATCAGTGATATCTCTGCAGGCTTAAGTTTTTTGCTAATTCTACAAAATTAAATACGATTGGACTGGAAAGCATCCATGCTTAGTAACATCTTTCTTTTTGTGACTTCAGGCTGTAACAGCTGTTTCAAATGTCAGCAGATAGGGCAGAATTAAAAACGATAGACAATGTGGACAGGGGAATTGCAGATATAACCTATCTGTGCCTAATGCCAAGAAATCTGCAGATGGATAGCTGTTTATCAATCCTTTCATCTAAATTTATTAATACTTTTAATCAGTCCAAATATGCAACTGCTACATTGCCAAATGAGATGCTCTACAAGGATACTGAATAAATGTCACAATGTCACATAAAAATTGACATCCCAGAAAGAACAAGTTTTAGTAAAATATTTGGATAATTGGTGTTTTTAAAAAATATCTTTGAAATTAATCTTGCTAAGTTACAGAGAGCACATTCATCTAGAATATTTCCCTCAGATACATAGTTTTTAAATAAAAAAACAGGCCACTCATTCCATTCTAGGTGGAAATCTTTTGTGAGTGGATTACATCATATCTCTGACTGCCAAGTTGTCCTCTGAATGCATTTCATGACCTAAACCATTCCTTAATTTCATGATCTCACTTTTGCTGATGCAGTATGATAGGTTACTGTGTGATTCTGCTAAGTTTGCCGCTGGTAATACTGGTCTAGGACATGACATAATCACCTTCTCTCCAAGGCAATCACTAGGAGTGATTGCACTCCCCAGTCACTATAGGCTGCATTTGCAGTACCAGAGTCCTGGTCACTCTGCTTGCTTTTTCAAATGTAGGTTAAGACCACAAAAGAGATAAGTAGCTATAAGTAGCTCCAAAATGGAAGATGATAAACTGTTTTGCAACAGGAAATCTATGAAAAAGACTCAAAAATGGGATTTAGCAATATCTTCTATAAAAATAGTGTATTTTTATCTTTCAATATAATCTTGTATGTCACATTATAATTACTGGAACTAAGCAGTTGATTTTAAGGAAGGATGACAATAACCTTGGGCCTAAATTGTGGCCAACCTTTTTTTTTAAATATAATTTTTCATACCTGTTAGCAAAGTCCATGTAGTTCTTTATATGTGGTGTTTTTTTTTTCCCAAAACAAATACTTCAACGATGTTTTTTTTCTAAAAAAAAGAAAATAAATAATGCCTGCATCCGTACAATTAAAAACCAATCTGCATGCACGATGGAGGGGAACAAATGGAAAATATTTTTTTCTCTTTCAAGGTTCCAAGAGGTAGTGTTTGCATTAGATATAGTAAATCAAATGAGTTTGGAAATCATGAAAAATATCTCTGCAATGTTGTTACTAACTGGAAACACATCTAGCTCAAAAGCTTATCTATTTAGTCTTTTAAAAAATTCCATTAATCTTGTCTATATATACATTGCTTTTTTCCCCCTTTGAACTTTAAGGCCTTTAATGTTTTTTCCCCAGTCTAAGAGCTCAGTAATTCACAGGCTGCTGTTTTATGGCCAAAGTCTCACACTGCACTGGTTTGTATCACCAGTATCAGCAGCTGCTGTTAAATCACCTGTCAAATTTGCAAAATTCTCACTCAATTTACCCCGAATTCCAAAACTGCACTTTTTTGTCTCTGTTTCTGTTCATGTTGTTTACACAAGGGTTCTGCTAGGACCATTGGCTGACTAGCTTGAGCTTCATGCACAGATGATTCTTTACTACCAACTGCCTCTCCACTAAAAAAAAAAAAAAAGAAAACAGAGCAAAATTCAAATGTATGTTGATGTCTTGAGTACTGGGTTGCATGACCCATTGATTCACCTATGAAGTAGACAGATTTGCATCTGGAATATAGAAGTGGAAAGCCAACAGTTCAACCTATTGTGCAGATACCTCACAATTTCATTCATTACTCTGCAATATACTTGTTTTGAAAATAATTTTATCACTTTGCACATGTGGAACATAAATTGGTTTGCATGAGCAATATGCCAATTTCTATGAAAAATCCTTCATTAGTGTAGACCAGATAATGATAATGAAATATTGCAAATTTTGATGACAGAATTTCAGCCAAAAATGGTGCGTTTTAATGCAATATCTACTGCAGACCAAAATGTCTAGAGAGTCAATGCGATCTTCTGAAAACTATTTTTATCAGTTATGGCAGTTATACATGAAGTCTCTTACATTTTTGGAACAGGCCTCTACAATAACAGAGTTATAGGAATACAAGGGGTGTTTTGGGTCAGAGATTTTTTTCACCACATGATAAGAAAAGAAGAGTTCCATAATCACCCTTAAGTCACATAACCAAGAATGTTCTTTGTGGATGCTGTGGCACTCAGAGGGGACTGAAAACCTGTCATCATTTCCTCTGTTCATTCTCCTTCTCCCTTCAATCATGACTGGATTGAAATCCAGATCTGCCAGACCAAATCAATGCTTTGGAAATTTAAGGTGAAAAGCCCCAGGTTTGGTTTGCCATTACTGCTATGAGTTCTGAATACAAATCTCATAGACGTGTTTACAGAAAAATTGATTAGCTACTATTTCACTTTACTAAATCCCTGTGATAAAGAGCTCTATTGGTCCTTAGCATCAGGTCATTTGTTTTAAGAATGCCCACTCCAGCTGCACAATCTAGGATGCTGCATTATTTTATACACAGTTAAACACATACACATGTGCATGCACACACACCACCATGTTTTAATATCACAGAAGAATGTTTGCTGCCTCCCTAGTGCAGTTTGTTGTACAAGGAAGACAGCTTTTAATAACAGACACTTATTTTCACCTCCTCTTTTAATAGATAAACATGTCATGTATGTTGCTAAAACCTCTGTAATAAAATGGGATAGGAAATAGTATACAGCAGCTCTGTTTGTGAATGTCTGTCAAGGTCACACCTCACTGCTTACTCTGTGAAATACTAAGTTGCTTACCTGCATGAAGAAAATACCATTTATTGTTGTTTTAAATAATTATAATTTTGTCTGGTTTTACATTAATGGATCAGCTTGCCAGTTTTTCTCTCACTGTTTTACTTCAAGCACTCCTATTCACTCATTTGACAGCAAGAATTAACTCTTCTGTATTTGAATATCCCTGACCTTTTAACCAGGTTTAGGACAAACTTTCAAATTGTGATAATAGCAGCAGTAGTAATACACAAAACATTTATTTCTAGATTTTCTTAGACTGAAATATAGACTATGATATTGCATACCATTCTGACAACAAAAATTGCACACAGGTATAGTGCAGTTTGCAACATCAGCCTCTTTCTGTACCAGGTATTGTCCAAAGTCGTTTCATTTGTTTTTGTTTCCCAGAGCTCCAGAGCTGGTGAGTCACTTCAGCTCATTGACAGAGAGATATCCTTGGTTATTTTAAGGGACATACTCACTGGAATCTGAGCTTCTTGACAGAAATGTGTCAAACCTACTTTCTGTAAGGTTTTCTTTTTTGTTTGTCTGTTGGGAGTTGATGGGCAAGAGACAGGTTTCTCATGGATCACAGAATCATAGAATATTCTGGTTGGTAGGGACCCACAAGAATCACTGAGTCTGCCCCTTAAGTGAATGGCTCATAGAGGGATGCAAGCTTGGCATTATTACCATCATGCTCTAACCCAGAGTTAATCTCAGTTGCTGAAGCACAAAGTCTGCATTCTGCAACTGTATGCGCTCCCAAATAGTATGAAGTCTGAGTAAACACTTCAAAAGCTAAGGAAAGACAGCCTTTTTACTCAAAGACTTTCCTTGCATGTATGCATCAAATACCAAAATGATTAAAATACTATTACTTCACATACCTGTATGTCTGCAGCATTATGGGGGAAAAAAATAAACCATTGTTCTGGCAGGTTTAGACCTTAAGTCACCGAACTTAGTTTATAATACCGAGTTTGTTTACAATTCTTTGCAAGACTTATGTTGCCACCTGAGAATGTTAAGAAAATGTGGAAGTACGTGTGCTGTGGGCACAGAGAAAGAAATCTGGAAGGCTATTTGAGAGAAGCAGGCTTTATAGAGAGATTTTAAGAAGCAAAGATTATGAGGGTTATCTACCACATGTGAAGAGACAGCTGTTTTAAGAATAAAAGTTAAATAAAAAACCAGGCACCAAAATGGCAAGGAAGGAGACAAAGGAATCTCCTAGAAAGCAATCTGCACAGAAGCCTGGGGCTGCAAGCATTCAATAGGCAGGAAAACAAAGAGTAAAGAACAATTTTCTATTTTTGATGGAAAGCTTTTGATCACAGACTTAAAAAATACATACATTTGTATGACAGAAGATATTTCCATCACATGTTTATCTTCACCGCTCAGGGAAGGAATATCGCAAAGTGGCAGAGTCAAAAATGCTGCTCACTATTGTGATCACTGACAAATGTGAAGTACAAGAACTCCACTTCGAGAAAACTTTAACACTGCCATTAATCTAAAAGAAAAAAAATAAAATAAAAACCCTCCCCCAAGCCTTTCCACTATGTTCACGAATTTCAAACACAAAAGATATCTTAAGTCACAGTTTCACTTCCTTTTTGAGTATTACTCAGACTCAGTACTGAGTATATTCTTTGATGATTCTAGATAAATATGTGTTTCATGCAGTGCCAGAATGATTTGCCTGACCAAGAAGATATCTGTATCATTAACAACCTTCACCTGTGAATATTTAGACATTTTTCTATAAAGAACTTCCATGAATAATATAAAGAAGTTGGAAGTATTTCATATTGAATATCACATACAGCATGATAATTTGCTTTCACAAAGATTATGTTTCCTTGAAAGTCCACACGGGAATATATCACCAATTTGGAATACCTATTTCTTTTTCTTTAAATTAAGCTCTCAATTGATAATGTAAATTACTTTAAAAGGCAAAATAACAGGTGTTTCAAACAATAATTGAGCAAAACATTTTCTGCAAGATAACAAATGCTGTAAAGGGAATTTGGAATTAGTCCATTACAGTTTTAAAAACTTCTGTCCTGCATCAGTACCAAAAAGGAAAAAAAAAAATCACCACAAGAGGTTTAGGGGTCTATAAATATATTTCTCAGGTGTCTGAAGCTAGAATAAAACACAGTCATTAATGGATCACTAAAAAAACAGAAGTCTGAAACAATTTTTCTTGAGTTTGCACTTCTTCTGCACTTAATACAGTTATTCTAGCTAAGCAGAAAATCATGCTTATTCACCAGTTCTTCTCTCAAGCACTGATTTTAATTTATCAAAGCGAAAAACTTACTTCTTTGTTACCTAAGAAGTAACATAGTCGACTTGTTGACATTTGATGCACTGAAATAGAGAATTTTACTCCCTGATTAGACAAAAAAAAAATTAAACATTTTGGAATGAGATCCAAAATACTTATATAGTATCTTGATTGCAGAAAACTGCAAATATGAAATCATGCACATAATTACAATTCACAGATATTTTAAGAAGTGAAAACTGCTGACAAATTTTGTTAATTTAGTCATATAGATAGAATTTGGCAATCCAGAGAAATGGCCAGTTCTTTTATTTAAGCTATTCTGTTTTGAAAATAGGTGAAAATCAAGTCTGCTGAAGTACAAGAAGTACAGGGAATTTACTTAAGAAAGGGTTATCAAAATACTGCAAGAGTATTTCAGTGAATGAAAACGATGTATGTTTGAGTAAGACTCATAGTATCATTCTGACATGGATATTCAAGAGGTCTTTTAATTTAGCAGATAAAATATGTTTATATTGGGAAAGGAAAGATTAAGAGCTACCTTAAAGTGATTAGAAATCTCCAAAATAAAATTCCAATTAAAATTTACAAATATAGGGACTCATATTGCACATGATCTTCCATAATTTTTTCATGTCTCATACAATGATTTTTGTCACACTCATGTGTAGATGTCACTTTTAAAAGAAAGTAAAAAGCAAGAAAAAATGCACAAGACATTTTCTTGTTATTAGTGTAGAGCTGATTTTGGTTTGGGGGTTTGATTTATTAATTTGGTTTTCTGTTTTCTCTGCTTTAATCTGTCAAAAGATTAGTCTTTCACAAGAGGCAAATTAATAATTTGGTTCATTTTTTACATGGATGTCTTAAAAATTTCAAGGATCTTTTGGGTTTTTTTTAAAGGATGGTCAAACAATACAGCACTAATCCTATCCACTTGAACCTACAGCCCCTTGGAAGGAGATGTTTTTTTTACTAAGTGTCATCCAGCAGAAACCTTTAGTTCCCCTGCTGCACTCACCACTTCCACTTCAATGCCTAACAGATGTCATGCTCTTCTCTACACACTGCAACTCTGAAGATAGTGACCATGCTTCTCCTACAGATCCAGGGAAGGGATTTCATGGATCATTCAAGAACACTACAAATAATGACTTGCACACGTTGACTCACTTCTTATTGAGTATATTCTAAAGTCCTATGAACAGTGAGTCTTTTCAATCCAGTACGTTTACATAAATCATACTTTGAGGTTCATTATGGTCTTATGAACATTTGGACAAGAGAACATAAACTAATCAGCATTAAAGAGATTTAGAGCATACTACTAATAAAGAACATGTCTAACACATACTTGGAGGGTATGCTTTTACTGAAGACAGTGGGGGTTGAGAAGGGTACCATCTCTTCTTTTATGTCAAAAGGATTTACTAGTTACTTTCATCTCCTGGCAAAATGATTTTAACTTCAGAAGCAGATAACATGTCATTACAGTTTCAACCCATCTGCATTACTGATTGCCTGAAGTGACCAAGCTAACTCTAACATTAAAAACTCACTCTCATCAAGTCTTAGCATTGTGTGTGATGTTACTTAGCCTACATTATTCACACAATGGGTATTTCAATCACTCACAGAGAGGTAAAGACATTAATTAAGTCTGTGCACTTTTGACAGAGAGAGTGGTCAGATATTACACTGAACAGCAAGAACTGTCAAACTGTCAGTGGGTCTTAAAAACCGAATCAGCTCAGTTGAAAATAAAAAATGCATTCAACTCCTACATATCTGTTAGAATCTAGCTTGTTTGGCACTGGAATTTGGTGGTGGATATAGGAATTAAAATGTTAGTCTGGCATTCATGATGTAGCCATGTTCTTAGCCTGCAAGTATTTGACTGAATGTTGTACTTTCCAGAAATCATGAAGGCAGAACTACCCAGAACTTGCTTTTTTTTCAGTTTGGATGATCATGGCCAAGGAAGCTGAAATTCAGAAGGAAAGACAGTTTAAATATACTTCCTATATGTTACTAGAAGTGACATAAACCAATATAAACTGCTGTAAAAATAAAGATGCCCATGAATCAAAATAATTTCTTATTAAAAATATATTTCTGAAAAATGTGGGAACTTCCTATGGAAGCCTGTGGAGCGAAGTATTTGTTTTATCACTTGTCTATACTATACATGTTCCTATAATAATACAAATAGTATTGCAGAAGAGTTCCTGTCATTTTAAACAAAGCACCATCTCTTCAGTGTAACCAGACTACAATATCTTTCCTACACCAAAATAAGACTGTCTCAATAAGCATATAAAATTGAAACCTTATTTTAAACTTTCTGAAATAACCTGTGTTGCCTGAAAGTTTTGCACATTTCTGATATTGATTATTCCATATTCCCAGCGGGAGGTGTATCACAGTTGGAGGATCAGCCTGGAATTCAGGTTGCATGACTTTTTTCATGAGATCATTAAATGTCTCATTAAATGTCTGAGATGAGAAATACTAATATAAATAGCTAAAAAGAAGGTTAAAGAGTATGCAGTTTTAATGAAAATAAAATGTTTTACATACTTATTTTATTTTGTTGCAAGGAGGGATCACACTATACATATTACAAGGACATGGTTAAATTAAAATTAAACCAATTTGGAAATAAAATTAAAATTATTCTCTGTACACGAGTATATAGATAATTAAATCCTGTGTCAGCACTTTCAGAGTCTGAAATAATAGAAGACGTACACTGAATAGAATGTTTTACCTCATTTCTCTTAGATGATTTTATGGAAGACTTGGCATTAATTCCCAAGAACTTTTCACTGTGCAGTCAGCTATCATTTTGTCAAAAAATAACATCAATTATATTCTTTCTCACATTTAAAACACCTGCTCTAAGTTGAGATAGCCTTCAAACACCTCTGGAGAAGACATTTTTATGCATTCTAATCTGCTGGATGCACATCCCACAGTTATGTTAGGGAACAGCTCTATTTCCTACAAAATTAAAACAATGGAGATATATGCTGTTCCTCCATTTTACACGTTGTTGAAGATTTACTTTATGTATGTGAAATTTGCTCTCTCCCCAAACTGTGCAAATGAAAGATAGTGTCAATATTGATGGAGTGAAAGAGCAAGGGGGCAAGGTGGTCAGCATATAAACCTTTTATTGACAAACTCTTCCAGAACTTCCTTTTCTGTGGTGTCTCACTGGCTGAACTACTTACCAGAGAGCTTGCTATGACAGTTTAAAAAACCTGGTCACGAATGTAAAAGTTAATCCTTTCTTGGATGTTGTCCATAAGCAACATACAAATGCTTACAGCATGGTCTGGCAAGCAGCAGTAATTTCACAGTGCATTTTGCTTCCCTAAAGATATTAAGGATTTGACAGTGGAACCCTCTGGGAGAAAGAGACCGTGTGCGGGGCAATCACTGCACTGCAGAGCCACCACAGCTCCTCAGCACCAGCCCTCTGCTAATGTCACGTAGTCAAACTTCACTATTTCATTGAAGTGCACAAATGAGAATTTAACCACATATGTTTTCAGATGAGAGGGACAACACTCCCCAACTGTCTCCAGTTTGACAAGAAAGTGGCCTAAAGAACCTCTTGTAAATATTCATTAACTTTTAAATTTCTTTTTGTCTTTGATACCCACAACTTCACATTTGTAATTCTTCAAAGCCATACCATATTTTCTAATTATGATCCTCATTATTATTATTGTCTAATCATGATCATTCCATAAGAATGGTGTTTTAAACATTTTTGACTGCTAAATCATTGGGTCTTGGAGACACTAATACAATTATTTCTCTACAGGTAACTTCTTATTGATATGCTTATTGGTGCACTATGGTTAAAAATTTCTATATAGCTGAAACACTTTTATTCCCATTTTCTCAATCTTAGTATAATGTAATTGCTTAGAAAGCACTGAACAGCTACAGTGAAGTCACTTTTTGATGGATAACTGTGCCTTCCCTTGAGTCTGGTTATTTCACAGATTTTTAGTCTCTGATTAAAACCTGAATAAAATTATGTGCTTAGCAAAACTTTACACCAAACAGCATCATCTTCATAACGGATAGGTAATGATTTTTCTTAAACATAGACATTTACTTGAAATGTCCAGAAAACACTCAGAAAAATGTCTATATAAGATGAAATGGTAACTTACATTTATCCAATAGACATTAAAACACGTAGATTGAAGCACATAAATGTGCAAGAGCACAAAGTTGATGAACAAGTCATGCCACAGAGAAGAGAAATAAAAATAGACTTTTTAATACTTGGACTGCAGTGTATGACTGATTTTCCAAATACTTTTCCTGGAACTCAGGAACTAGGAACTGAGAACTGGGCTGCTCTACACATTCACATAAGATCAACACTAAAATTAAAAATCCCACAGCTTCTATGAATCTCACACTAAGCAATAAATATAGTCACACTGAAATAAACAGGAAATGGGTTGTGAGAAAACTTGCAAACTAATTGCAGTAAAGTTTGCAGAAGGATAGTCCTGTAATTTAAGCATTTTGCTGGTTTTCCAAACAAGATAAAGACTATTACATGAACAGGACCCATGTAATAAATTTAAAACCCAACCATTTATCATGCACTTCTGATTGTGTCATCCTTTTTTCTGTCTGCTTATCTCTCTCACCCATATCCGTGTATACCATTCAAACCTCATCAGATCTCCAAAGAAAAACGGTTTGCCAAAATTATCCCCAAAGAACCACAGCCATAGATATCTAATTCCATTATTTTGAATGTGAAATAATGAAATGTCTCCACAAAAATACCCAGTCTAAAATGCAGAACAGTCAAGCTATAACGCATTCAACATCCTTGCATCACTGCTGTGTATAAACAGGAATTTCATACCATTTGAAAGGAATCAGTGGTCCACCTAGATCAATGTTCTGTCTCCAACAATAGCTGACATTATCAGTTTGAAAGGAAAATAAAAGGCCAAAACAAAACAATCTCAAATCATCACCATTTTGGAATGGAGTATCCCTAGGGAAGATCATGTTATTGTGCCTAGAAGCTGGTTTATGTTCAAAGCTGTACAAAAGGAGACAACTTTTGCATGGAAACAAGCTAAATTGTTAGACAAATAGTTTGGAAGACATCAAAACTGTAATTTTTAAAGCTCTTTCAAGTAAGTCTTACATTTAGCCACATAATTTTTAACTCTGGTCCCCTGTGGTACAGCCAGTTGTATAAAGATTTGCCTACATATATACTCAAAAATATTGTTCAAATAAAATTGGAAAAAAACCCAAAAAAACAACAAGCCAAACTCAACACTGTAGCTTTAAACTAGTTAAAGCAGGACAAAAATTGCTTTAGTTTTGAACATAGTGTTTTCATTTAGGATCACAGACAGAAAATAGACCAAGTAATCCTATGTGACACCATCAGCAAGACAATGAAAGGCCATTAAAAAGGACAGAATCCAGAAGCAGCATAGCTTTTAAACCTGTCTATACCAATGAGAAATAAGGCATTGGCAGAATGTCATAGTGGCAGAATGTATAGGGAGGGATAGAGGACTTGCAAGGAGCAAGGAAGGATTTGTATTTTAAATTAATAGAAGCAAGAATGATCCTGCCTGGAACAGAAAATCTCTTTGTACGTCAAAATACCAACTAAAAACTAATCAACAATGCAAGAATTCCTCCCTACATTTACTGCTTATCCCCTTACACCTCATTTCAGCTATCACTGTTATGTTCCATTGTGTCTTAATGTAAGGCAATTTCCCATCAACTCAGCAAAAATTTTATAGGACTGTAAAGACTGAACAACAGCAGAGTGTCACTGGATGTCTGTACCTTCTGATCCCAGAACAGATGAGTTCCTTGAGTTCCCAGCTGTGTGTGCATTTCCTGATTTTACACTGAGGATGGTCCTGATGAAATGGTGAGACTACTGAGTGTAAAATGACACATCAATGGGGTTTGGCCACTGAAATGATAATTCAACTGCAGTTTGGTTGTGAGAGCAAGCACATGACAAAAAAAATAACTTTTCCTGATGGACTTGAATTTGATTGTTAAAACTATTTAGGTAAAGGATGTTCTGGTATTGCACATGCCAAATTGGGGTTGCCTATTATTGTGGTGAATCCATTCTCCTCTTACAGTCTTTTTGAATTCTTGAATTGGACATTTCCATCTCAAAATACTCATTCTGAGAGTCTGTTCAGAGGCACATGCTCAGAGCAAGCCTTACACACACAGACCCTGCAACAGCTCAGCAAAAAACAGTCACTTCCTTTCAGCTTCCCAGCTCATATGAGAGGCTTCCACCTCAAAGTCTCTTCGAGGGTAGCAGTACAGCTTCCTAGACCTGACATGCTTCCTGAAGGAAACTGGTTACACCAATTCAACTTTGTCTCACATTTGCATCTGTTAAATATACTGCTGTACCAGCATAAATTAGCAATGCAGATTGGTATTTTCTATAAGCTTTTCACAGTGGTGACTTGGTCTGACTGTGCGATCAGCTTGTGTATAAACCACTGAATAATGATGATCACCTCAACCAGCCTTTAGCTTTTTATGGAAAATATAAATCAAATATTTATATGCACACACGTATACAAAATGGTTTTTTGCAATTTCAGACCATTTTTCTTGCCCAAAGAAAGAAATGAAATAATTTACACAGCTTTATAGTTGAAATATTCTCCATGAAATAATTTGGAAACCAAATCCAGCCATGTTTACTATTATTTATAACATTCTTATGGCATAAGGAGGCCAGGCGTTACATTTTAACACTCCTCATCTGGTCTCTAGATCTTTTACCACAACCCTATCACAAGATTTGGTGTGCATTCATTCTCATCATCTACAGCACCTTAGAAACATTGCCTAAACATCTTTCATAGTTTAATCTCAGTTTCACCAGGCTTTCTGCATATGTGAGCCCTCTGAACATGACTCATTCTAGTTTGGCTTTTTGTGAACCTTTTAAATCTCTCCGTCTTTTTATGGTCTCCGATTATACATGTGCCTAAAATTGCATACAGCTGTCTAAACACAATCTTAAAAACCCCTTGGAGCATTAAAATAATTTTTCCTGCACTGCACTCTATCCTCCTCTTTAACACTAACATTGTTCTGTTTGCTTTTTTATCTTCACTTGTGTGCAATACTGAGTTTGATTCCTTGATTGTTTGCTGTCACATGCAGATACTGCTACTCAGCTCGCTTGACAGGATGTGCCTGTTGTGCATATCCTCACTGTTTTTAGTCTACTGCTCCACTGCTTCACAATGATCTGCTTGAAGATACAGATTAAATTTGTCCACTACAGCTTCACAAGCAAATGATTCTCCAAAATTAAATTTAATTCTTCTATATTAAGATTTTACATAAATTCTTTTTCCATAAAAGGTAGTCTTTCTTTAATGTTACAGGGTTGTCTATGACTTCTTGTTTTATTTGCATGTTATGCCAGGGTGCACATCAAAAAGTCATTATTTTGGTCCACAACTAATCCAACAACTGTCTTCCTAGGGTAGGTTCCCTCATGCTGCTAAACATTATTTTAGGCTATGTAAGTGACAAAACACTGGGCAAACACAGATACACTTAGCTCAATCATGTAATACAATGAAGGCTCAGAGAACAAGTGTTCTTTCTCTCTCTCTCTCTCTCTTTTTTTT
>VXBX01001798.1:702834-729766 GCA_013400415.1 Scytalopus superciliaris
ATAACTAATTATGTAATTTTGCACTTACAAAGGCAGAGGAGGGACATAGAAATGACTGGAGATTAGTCTTCAAAGCCGGTACAGGATTTAATTTTTGTGAAGACATTTAAAAATATAAATAGGCCTATTTCATTTTAGGAATGAAAATTCTGATACTTAAAAAGACTGCTTTGCAAGACTCTATCAATGCTTATTAGAATAAATGCATTCCATCATATAAAGCTTCATTTTAGCTATCTGTTTAGTTTAATCATAAGAGTTGAAAAATCATAAATGACAAATATTGCCTTAAGTTAGGCTTAATGGTGCACCTGTTTGTTTTGTTGTTGTTGTTGTTTTTTGGTTTGGTTTGGTTTGTGTTTTTAATGAAAGCATAGGGTAAATCACAGAACCATAGAATCTATTTATCAAAAAGGAAGTATAACATTAAGTTATCTGTTCCTTTCTCATTGGTACAACTATTTTCTTCTTCATAACTATAAATTTCATTCTTTTTTGATTTTCTTTGAAACATAAATATGAAACCAGGAGTCATCAAAACTGGTAACACACCATAGACAGAATAAAAGACAGTTTGTGAAAAGGTATCTCTAATTTTCCGTCTGGATACATCTGGTTTCTAGAGACTTATAGAAGACAGTACTGGATTTTATCTTATATCTTATAAATAATTCTTCATATTTTCTGCACTTACTTTTCTAAAATTTCATTTTTAAATATAGAGAGTTAATATTGTGTTGCAGTCTGAAGAGATCTGTCTGTGACTGACAGATTGAGGACAAGAATAGGGCATGACCGCAGTAAGAGCTGCAGCAGAGAATGCAAAAGAGGGATAGGATGTAGCAAAAGTGCATAAAGCACAATGAATAAAAGCTCTGATAGAAATGTTTCCTGTAGCCTTTCTTTGACATCTCTGACCAAAATCACCTTGAAAAGTAGTAGAGAGAAGCAGTGTTCACTGCCCCTTTTTTAATGTGTGATAATTAAGACGAATGGATCCACCATTAGCCATGAACATATCCTTCCCCAAAAAGGATTTTCAATTGTCTAATGATAACTAACAAGGTTACCAGGATGCAGATGAGACTAAGCAAGAGCAGCAAGATCTGAGCACCTTTTGAGTTTTCTCTGTACCTCAGACCCACGGCTCAGACAAGGAATTGGAAATACGGTCCTTAATGAATGCTTCCCTTTCACTGCTGGAACACTTCCTTCAGCTGCTGATAAATTATACTACTCCTTTTTAATAATTTGTCTCTTTCAAAACTAATTATTAAGACCTGTTGACTTGCCCTTTGGGCTCTACAACATGTGTGATATGTAGTCATATTAAGATGACTTAATTCCTTCTATTCAAATTACTTGATAGAGAATGGAAAAGGACATCAGACTTTCATTCTCTAGGACCTTTGCTCTCCAGTGCCTTGTCAGTTTAAGAAACGACATGCTGTTAATAAATTCTAAATCTGCAGCTTTCACTAAAAAAAACCTAACAAGGATGGTGTCGCTGGTGTGCCAGTGAAATAAATATTCACTTTTAAACTGGGTACCTTAGGAGATAATAGCAAACACAGTATCAACAAATATGGTGTAAAATATTGTCCAGAACTCTGACTTCTTGAGGCAAGCATTTGCTTTAACAAAAGAAGTAAAGTCTAGAATTTAGTTTTACTAGATGCACCTCTGTTGAAGACATATAGGTCCCCTATATGAATGTTTAATCAAAGAGAAAAATAACATGGATTTTTTTTCAAAGGAATCTCATTCTTACCTAGAGACAGAGAGTATCAGGTAAGATGCTTAAAATACGTGAAACAGCAAACTTCAGTTGGAAGTTAAATATATTTTACTGTGCTCCCTTTGGCAAAAGACTACACTGTACTATTGCTAGCACAGCTGCTTTGGCTTTGTTTGTGGGGTTTTCTTTTTCCCCCTTCTCCAGGTGGTGGGTCATTAGAACTTTCCAGGATAACCTCTAAATAGAAGTATATTTTCATACTGTCTATTGATCTTTAATGCATAATCTTCTAAATGACTAGAGCTCTCCTAAGAATTCCTGTTAATTTTGTTTGTTCTTTTCTCACCATAGAAGTTTAAACATCAAGAGATTTAATTAACGTTAAAAGAATATTCCTCCCATGGCCTAAAATCTACATGGTTAATTTTCCCCTCAGACTCCTTAGTCCTGGTAGAATTAGTGAAATAACTTATCCTTAGGAATATTTACATAGTCTGCCAGAAAACTTTCAGCATGAAAGTCATAGAGACAGAAGAATAGCCAATTAGTACTTGCTAGGAATGCTCTTTCTCCTTTGGCTAGGAGATCAAAGCTGAATCATTATTTGACCATATTCTAAATACTATATTTACTAAATGCAAATGCACAGAGAAAATGCATTCAATTTGTCAAGTCATTTTTGGCCACTTTAGGAAAAAATCATTGTCATAACTACCCATTACTGATGACATTTTGAATCACACTGTTCTTGAATGAGCACTTATAGTTTAGAATTGTAAAGCCAATATCCACAGTTATATAAAATAAATTTCAAATGGAATAAAAATGATACCAAGTTAATGCATCTTTAGGAGGAAAACAAACCAAAAAAAGCTACAGGTCAATGGTAGATTTTTTTTTTCCTCATTTAGAGGACTCCAGAACAAGAATATTGGAGTAAGAAGTGTATTTCTTCAAATGTCAACATTTTTGTTTCTGCATGTCTTTAGATAGGTGAAATGTGAAATTGATAAATTCCTATTTTTATCTTTTAATTTTCTTCATTCCTTTACATTGACTGTGTATAGAATTATACATCTGAATGAATATTAATGGCAGGCTTCTTGGTTTTGAACACATAAACAAAGGATGATTTCTGAATTTAAGAGAAGAAGAAATATTCGAAAGGTGGTATTTTTAAGCTGAGAAAATCACAGCCAAAACACTCCTCTGCAAAAGGAACAAAAGAGACAGAAATGTGGCAGAAAGCAGCATTAATTTCACATATATGTTAACAAACAATAGTTCGTTGCTGTTCTTAACCTACACAACTGAAGCCTCTTCAAACTCTTAAATAAAACCTTGATCATTTCCAGTAATGACCTACAGAAAACGCTATATTTGATGAGAGTTGTCAGGCAGGAGGACTGTGTGAGATACTACAGTCTTGCTCTGTGCTTAGGACAAAATGCAAATATGCCATCTCAGTTACTATCCTATGCAAAACAATACACTATGTCAATACACTGAAAATTAAACATTGCATCAGAATTTTCAGTTTTAAGGACCTTTCATAATTTTCTATTTATTATTTGATTTCTCTTGATATTTGCCAAATTAGCTTTGCTTGCTTTATTAGATTACAGAAGAATACTTAGAGTACCATTGTTTCTGCATGAAGCATCTTACGATCTTGAAAATTTATACAGGGAAAAATAAACATGTTCATTGAGAATACACTGATAATAGTCAGAAACCACACTAAACTGATTTAATTAATATCAATCCTGTAAGCAGTAGGTAGAGTGGTGCTGCTGAATAAGTTTGTAACAGCAAAAGTTTCAAATCTTAGACAAAAAAGTTTCAAATCTTATTTTACAATGACATGAAGACAGCAGTCAATATGCTTAGAGGTTTCTCATTTTGTAGTTTGCAAAGGGAAAACTTCTCTGAATTAAATTCAGTCCCATTCCCTTGAGAACATTTTGTTGAGAATAGTTCCACTTTCACTGAAGTAAATTAATAATTTGTTAATGGAGATAAAAAAACATCAGCAGGAAAAAAAAAAACAAACACCAACAAACAAACAAAACCTAAAAGAACTTTAAACTCCCTTTGTCTGGATAGTTTTCATGTTATTTTTATCTTGAAATATGAAAACAAAACCAGTCAAGGAATATAAGAACTTAGAACTCATTGTTCAAATAAGCTAAAACTACTAATAATCAAGAAAAAGAAAATCAGTACCAAGAATAACTAGAAAATATGTGTATATAAAAATGACCAAGAACTGAAGGGAATATCTTTAAATATCTTTAATACAGAAGTGTTAGAATTTTCACAGTTCCCATGGAACCATTCAAAGAGAAAAAAAATTGGAGGAAGGGGAAAGAGATTAGGTCTAGGAATCATTTTTTATATATCTCAATTAAAAAATTACTTTCTCTTGTTGAGAAATCTATTAAAGTAACCTCTGTTTTTCCTAAAACAAAACAAAAAACCCCAACCAACCAACCAAAAAAAGCAGTAAAGAGTGACAGCATCCATAAACACTTCCATAACATAGGAGTAAATCTAACTAATGCTCAGATAAGTTTTTACTAAGACAACTAAGCTAATATGAATTCTCAGGGAACTGCTACCTTCATTTGTGTATATCCACATGCAAAGAGACAAACTAGACAGAAACTTAAACCCAAATATTCTACCTACATGTTTTTCTTTCACTCTTCTTGGTATTTTTTCCTGTAGAAGTTGTATAGTAAAAATCATAAACAACTTCTTAGCCCTGAGCAGCTAAAGTTCTTAGCAAATACAAAAATATAGATTTCCACTTTTAACATTTTAAGCCACCAAATGGTAAACAGGAACAGTATGAATAAGATTAGGAATCTGAAAGTTCCTGCAGCTATTCAAACATTACTCTTCTACAGAGTCTGCAAGAAAAAATGTTGCTTTTGGCTTAGCTAAGAGCTCCCTGTACTTCTTATGTCAAGCTAAAGATAATAGATGAAAATGCTGCATATGTATATGAGGAACTTGGGAGGGAAACAGATGCTTTAAATTGGTCTCTGTGAAGCACTGTGAGTGCAGATGGGAAATACACTATTAAAATGTGGCCATTATATTACTTTTAATGTCTCTAGTCTAAAAGAAACAGAGGTCAGTTAAGGACTAATTTGCTTGGTGATTCAATTAGGGCAAACATTAGCACACCCAGGGTTAATAAAACATGCTTAGAAAGCATCTTACAGTAAAATAGACTACATAATAAGCTGAAAATAGCCTATAGCAGCTGTGAAGCACTAGAAGGATAGCAGACTCTGAATCTGGTGTCTTGGCTGGCACTCTGAAAGAAGCATGCTTTCATCACAAAAGCTAAGGGCAGGTAGGTGGGTAGACATCAGAAATGAGTTATGTATTTCAGGAATAAGAAAAAGGTAGGTATAAAGAGAGAAGCTCAAATTTGGTTCTCTTTCATATCAAAACCTGAAGTAACATGTTTATTAAGGCTACAATAATAGCGTAAATTTACACTATAGTAAGTACTTAAACTAACACATGAAAGAGTGTTTCTATATGATTAATGTTTATTGAAGTTAAAAAAAACCCCACAAACCAAAAACCTATATAAACAAAACCAAAACAAATAAAAAACTCCAAAACAAACCAAAAATAAACCAAAACCAAACCAACAAACAAACAAACAAAAAAAACAAAAAACCAAACCAAACCAACAACACCTGCCTGCCCCCCCCCGCAAACACACAAAACAAAACAAAACACCCCACCCAAAACCACAACTGGACATGTTGACCATGGATATTGTGTTCATCCCCAGATGTCTACCCCTGAATAATCTCCCTCAGGATTGTAAAGCAGAATAGTATGATCTCTTTTGGGGAATTATAATACAATGAGATCAAATGCTCACTACAAGAGATTGTTTCATTCCATTGACTACAAAAACATAGGTCTCTTCCAACTCAGCATATTCTGTGATTCTGTGATATGTTTCCATTAAGGAAACATAATATAAATATAAATTGTCTTATGCTAACATAAGATGAGATGGATTCAAGCCCAAGTATGAGACTTACTTGACTCATTTGTGTGCTCATTACTTTTTTCTTTGTTCATTTATTTTGGAAAAGTAGAAAATTGAATTGCTATATGGATTGAAGGGAGCATTGAACATGTGAATTTCAACTTAGAAGAAGCTTAGCTAATCAGGATATCAACTATTGTCAGCTGACAATTATTTGCCCTTCACTCCTCCTCCCAACTCCTAGCCGAAAATCCCATGTTATATAGTTACTATTTAGAAAGCTTATAAATACAAGTGCATCTCTCTCTCAAACTATAAACTCTGTTCAGACACAAACAGCACTATCAACTTTTGTGATTTAAGGGATTAGTAAAATCACTTTCAGTGACAATTCACTGAGTACTTGGTAACATGCTGGGTGAAGAGCAGTTTAACAGAAATTATTTGTTTCACAGTGCAAATTCAGTCTATGCAATATACCATGTTTCAAAAACATCCAAAAGATCTGACAGTACTTTCCTGTGTTCCTAGTGAAGCTCACAGATCTGCTGTTAACAAGAGTTTTGCTCTTAAATAATGTTAGATAATTAAAATTTGAGAGAGTAGAATCTTACCTAGAAAATTCTGAACTACTTTTTCAAAACCTTTGCTTCACATTCCTCAGAGCAGTAAGAAAAACAGTTAAAGAAAAACTGTTAAAATCTCGACATATCTATTCTCTCTTTTACTTTCTATTCTATAAAAACCTTTGAAAATTATTCAAAAGTAACATTCCCAACAACCATAACAACATACCTTGAAGGTTGAATTCTTTCTACTAACTTCACTTTAAAATTGAAAAAAAATGTAAAAAGCAGAGTAAAACACAGTAAAAGCTGTGAAAACCTGACAACTGAAATCAAAAAGAATTTCTATAGGAATAAGATTTTTTTTTTTCTGGAAGTTTTGAGTTTACTTAAGACAGGTATTATGAAATTAATGTATTATTCTGATTACTAATTTTCTTCAGATACATCTGTTTGCATACTGAGCATAACTTCATGTAAAATGTAAACCACGTTTAGAGTTCCTTCATCTCACTTACATTTCCTTAAAAAAGAGATCTTTATGGGTCCCTGATTTTGTTGAAGATCGGTCTGTTGATGAAGGATTGAAAGATGCAAGGAATTAATTGTAAAAACTTCATATTGACATTTGTTCAGCTCTCAAATACATGTTTCACATTTGAAAGGTAATTGTATATGGACCAAGGTATTCTTGAAAAGTTTATGACTTAAAAATCATGATTGGAATTGCAATTGTAGATAAATTGAGACAGTTGCACAGTCATAAATGGTAGTTAACTTATTTCCAACCACGTTATTTGATTGTTACACGTTGATCCTTACAAAAGCTAAGTATCAGATGTAATACAGAAGAATATATCAGTGCTAATTACAAGAGGTCTGGTGAATCCTTAATTGCTTAATGCTGTGAAACAAGAGAAAGAGAAAGGGTGATTCTAGGAATGCCAGCATGAGGAACTTAAATGCTAAAAACTGAGGTGGCTCTGAAATATAGATAAAAGATGAGCAAAAACTTTAAAAATGTTAAAGTTCAAACTTAGATCCTTAAATTTCACACTCAGAGTAACTAGACTGAAATTAATTACTTTATCAAATTCCATGATGTCTTTGCTCCATATTTGCTCTTGAAAGAGAATTGGCAGATTTGTTTCTATTCAGTGTTTCTCAGGGATATGCCTACATGGAATCAAAATAATACTGCCACTTCATGCTAATTAATAACATTTATCTTAAATAGAGATGTGCCTGTGTTTGTTTTTATTATAGAAGATGAATCATTAGCCTTCAAAGCAGTATGACAATGGTAAGAGCAACAAAAATAATGTGGCAATTGCTTTCAAAACTTCAGACGTGAATGTGATTACCTATCAAAAGCAAATAAGAATAATACATTTGTTTTTCAACTTAAACTATTACAAATAAGATTTTATCTTTGTTAAACCTTACTGGAAACAGTCTTTATAGGTATCATGTACTTGTTAAATTCTGAATGAGTTTTAGTATTAAGGAAAGAAGTTTCAAATAATATCTACACACAACAGACACAATTTCCTTGCAAAAGAATTTTCCTGGAAGGCTATTGTTTGGATGTTACTTAGCTAAATAACATTATCCCCAAAAAACCTACGCCCCAAAACAACCAATTAGCAAAAAAAACCCACCCTCAAACCAAAACCTATACATGAGTAAAACACTGAAGCCTAACTTCACGCACATAATCCTTAATGTGCCAATGCCTTCTTTTCACTTCCTAATACAAAACAGCACACATTAAAATCGAGATAAATGTAAAAGTCCTAACACAAATCCAGATGCATATTTTTATAATGGCAGTCTAAAGCAAAGAATCTTGAGTTAAAAAGGCAAGCAAACAATCAACCGACTGGCATTTTTAAAAGCTGCATCAAAATGGACAGCCAAAATTTAAATGCATGCATCTTATTTCTGATGAAGAGGGATAATTCTTTAGTTATTCCTCAACTTGTCCAAATTGTCATAGATGACTGAACAGCAAATAGGTGTTTTGATGTGTGAACAGAATTTGAGAACTGAGCAGAAGCTCTAACACAATTGATGAGTGCACAGACTGAAAAACTCATTTTTCTGAATATGACTTTTAATTTAGAGTTAGACACATGAGCAAAGTACTTCAAAACTTGTATCAATGTTCAGGAACTTTCAGATGACTACCAAGTGGCCTAATTTTGTAATAACATTAGAAGAAGAAATTGATATACAGTGCAAGACGATTTGCTGTAGCAGTTAATACTAAATTTACATGCCTCTATAATTTACTTCACTTACGGTTGCCTCTTATATTAATATTCATTATAAAAGTCCCCTTCTAATGTTGCTTGATTTGACAGGGATGTATTAGCTATGACAAATGCTTTATAATGTGCTGAGACAATATTAATACAAGCAGAATTTCTGATAATTGCAGTTCCTTAAGTACAAGATTTTCTTTTTTATTTGAATTTACCTTTTCCTCTTCTCTTTCAACCTTTTGCTAACATAAGTTTTGATAACTATACATCAGTGAGAATCATTCCGAAGCTCAGCTTTGAGTGCTAGATCATGTAAAATACTGAACCAGATCAGTCCTTTCAGAAATGTTGAGGTACAAAAATTGTTATAATGCTTTGGTTTGTGGAGGGATGTTTTAGAGATAATCATTTTCCCTAGCTGTGATCTCTATTTTATTTTACAGTAAACAAACTCTTCATCCTTAGGAGATGACTTGTTTATGGAAGTCCCTTATCCAAGTGTAATCTGAGATAACAGTCAGAATGTTTACAAGCATAAGATAGAATAAACCTGGTTGCCAGGTTTACTACTGCCCTGCAGAGTTCTTGCCTGCAGAAGTAGGGTCTGAAATTTCAGAGGCTACCTGAGTAATATATTACCACAAATTCAATTCAAATATTGCAACATAAAGAGAAAATAGTTAGTCTGTAAGGTCATAGTGCAAAGATATCCATTATAAAAAAAATAAAAATAATATTTACAGCACCCTGATGTACATATGGCAGAATCTACGACTCAGCATTCATCAGAAATTTTATCATAATCACACTTCTGCTTCATAAATACGTTAATTAATTTCCTCAGAACACAATATGGAAAAACAAGTTGGTGTAGAATGGTGCTACCGCTGTTCTTTGCTACAATAGCCAGGAGCCTACCTTGTCCTCTGGCAGAATTGCCAAAAATTTACAAATTCACAAAAGCATGATCATTCATATCTGAAGGAAGAATTTGGGATATCAGTTTCATTATTCTGGCATAAGTCGAACATTCAGTACCACACAGACACATCTTCTTTCCCCATCTACACTGTACAACTTCAAAACAAATTCAATTTCTGGAAGCCTCTGGGGTGATGATCACACTGAAGTTAAATTAAATTAAGAAATGTCTTAAACTGTCTGTGAAATGAATACTTCAGTCTCCTAAGGCTTCTTCTGGTCAATTTATTAACTTTATTGCCAATACTTCAAACACGAGATTTCAGTACTTCAGATATTCAGGTCAGATGCTCATAAATCCATTTAAATAAAATAAATAATAATTAATTCTTCAGACCAGGTGTTGAAGCAGTTAGTAATATATTTTGTTAACTATGAATAATAAAAATATATGTCTTTGCTCAGTTCACATAATCAGAGACATATTAAAAAAAACCCAAGTCAAACAAAACAAAACCAAAAAACAACAAAACCCCCAAACACATCAAATGCACAGAGCTTCCTTCCTTTGGTAAGATATCAGTCTTGTCCTTTGCTTCAGTCACTGCTCTAGTATATAGTAAAGACCTTGAAAAAGATAAGCATGTTCTTCAAAGTGATACTGAAGGACTCAGTAGCTTAGAGAGCTGGGCTCAGTCACTGAAAACCACTCCCTGCCAACCGTAAAGCAAGTGTACACACAATAGCTGCAGCTCAGAGTATGATGACACACTGCTGAAGGAAGATAAATTAACTCCCAAATACGTAAGGCTGGAAATGTCAGAAATATATCTCAGGAGTTCCCTAATGACAGGCACCTCGACTCGATACAGTGTTCTGTCCGCAGCATATGAGGAAGAGAAAAATACGAAGTTGTAAGTAGCGCAGCTGCATGCAAGTGCACAAAAGAAACTGTTCTTTCCAACGCTCTGGTTCAGGGTTTGGGTTTTGGGTTAGTTTGAGTTTGTTTTTCAGGATTGGGAGTTTGTTTGTTTGTTTGTTGGTTGCATTAATTTTTGTTGTGGTTGTCGGGGTTTTTTTTTCATAAACAGTCAGTAACAAACTGAATAAACTAATACAGGCAGAGGCTGAGGATAATGCAATATATAATGACCCATTCTGGATGAACCAGATTAGTACCCACAACACTTGGATTTTTTGTTACTTTTTTATCTCTGCATCATTGTGTTTCCCCTGAGTATTCCCATTTCAAAGGTTTACTTTGAAGTGTCCTAAAATATGAAGTCTTGCATTTTATAAAATCTCTTTAAATACTATAAAGAATATTACCTCAAGGAGACAATAAGACAGATTTCCAGTTACAGATGGTTCGTCGAGAGTATTATTGATTGACAAAAATGTAGCAGTTGATAAGCACACTGTTAGTGCTAATTAGTAGGAGTGGGCTAATTCAGAATTCCATTAACTTTCTTCCTGTATTTAAAATGAGCTAGAAATTGTGAAAGGCTTAAACCAAAATGACAGTAGATGACAGTCATGAAGCAAGCTTCACAGTTGTGATAGAAGACAACCAGGGACCTTGACTTGGAGCTAGACAAACAATAGGATAATTAAAAGGCAGTCCAGTAACTTGGCATTTGTGAACAGCCATCACAGTGGACAGCTTGAAGGATCTCCTGGTATAGTCTCAAACTTTTGTGCAGTGAAACAAATGTTAAAAGTGAACAACAACAAAAGAGTGATGATTAAGAGTTTAAATTTGCAGTAGCAGACTGTGCAATTTTCCTTTAAATTTACCCAAACACACTGGTTAACTATATGTAAGTAATTATGTAGTGTGAGTATTCAGATGGGTAGTTGTTTGCCTTTTAAACAGTTCAGCTAGCCTTAAATGTATGCCATGACTTTGAATCTAGAAGTTATTCACATATCCACTAAAAACTTGGAAGAAGATGGAGCCCCACTGCAAGTGGAGGTTGGTGCCCCAAGTCTGTCAGGGTAGTGGTTTTGTCAGTACAAACTTTACATCTACTCCATTAATTTCAAAATTGTTCTTCTGTTCATCATGGGCATAATTCACCTTGTCCACTCAGTGTGGTTACCACTCTCACTGAAGCAGGAGCTGCAGGACACGACACAACATGTACCTCAGGCTGGCAAACTACAGTGAGAAAAAAAAACGGCAGAAGCCTTTTGATTTCCTCTCTCCATCTTGGTAAATCAATACCTCACTACCCAGGTATCATGCAGGAATTTATCTACATTTAAACGCAAACATTTACCTGACTTGTGATGGATCCATTTTGTAGATGGCTTACTGAGTATGAATTTTCATGAGGGAAGTGTCAATCATACGTTTATTGCCACAAAGGCAATTGTTATCAGGTTAAAAGTTCCCAAATCATAGCAGTTTGAAATAGAAGAGCTGATTCACATTATGGGATACTGCGAGCCATGCTATTGATTTTGTTCAGAAGCTTTCCCCAAGCACCATGCTCCCCAGGGCTGTGAGCATTGTCACTGCCATGCACACACACACTAAAAGTGTGCCCACTACTGGCCTGTCAAACCACTGCCCAAGTTCACTTACGCAAGTCACACTCTCTGAGGGGGATAACACACTAAGCCTTCTTCAAACCAGTGCCCTTGCCCTGTGTCGGGTGGCATAACAAGGAACTAGCAGGTATTAAGCACGTTCAGGAAAAGCATAACAAGGTTGTTTGGCGAGATCTGTCACGTATTTCAAAGCTCCCTATGTATTGCCATCAATAGCTGCTGATATTTTCCAATACTTGAAAGCAGAAAAAAAGTGGGGCATCTTTCCCTGCTGGGAAATATTGGTTTATTAAAGGCAACTACTGCAAGCAAATTCAACTAGACAGTTGTAGTGGGTAATCTGTTGATGCAACTTTCAGAAGGATCGGCTAAGATGATAGTAGAAACTTACAGCTATTAAATGATCAGAGCAGAACACAAACCAGAACTAGTAAAAAGTAAAATGTAGCAAAGGAAGGGATTAAAACTCCATGGCAGCTGTCTCAGGACTCTTCTGATAAGGTGAATGAACTAAAGAGTTCATTTCAGTGCTCTTATGTAAGAAAATGGTTATTTGCCAGCAGAAATTAGATAATTTCTGAAGTATGATAAAAAAGTCTGATTTCTTAAATTTGTATTCTAATACTTAGCTGGAAACATGGGTTACTCAAAGTATTGCACCTACCTATGCTTTGATCAGTACAGACCTACTGGATTAAATACTAAATCCTCCTGAATCTACTGAAATGATTATTATAAGTCTTAAAACTAATCAGAGGTGGAATAAGGATGTGGAACTAGGAACTAGAAACAGTAGTAAATTCTGATTGAAAATAGGAAGAATTCTTGAAAGTATACAACTTGGAAATTAAAACATGATTTTTACTTCTCATTTACTTAAAATTCTAGTAATGACAGGAAGAAAAATACTAAAGTAGGTATAACAATAGAAAGAAATTAGTCTTCCAAAGAAATAAAATATCTTCAATTACTAGAGTCAATTTTGTGACATAATTAAGGACACTGAGACAGGATACAGTCACCTTTGCACCATAAAGCCTTTGGTCTAGCCAGACAAACCTACACCAGCAACTATAATTTTCTAGGGGTTTATTTAATCAAGCTCTACTCATTTGTCCAGTCCTGTACAAAACAAAGATAAAGTCCTATGACCTAGGTAGGACATACTTCAAGAAGCCATTCTTGAGCTTTGAAAATGCATGTTGTTTGACCAAAGTCAAATAAATTGGTTCCATATTTCAATTTAAGTATTATGATATTTGCCACTTGGAGGACTTCATTACAGAACATCTCAAATGTGTAATGCACAAGATCTGCATTCTCCAAGCAGTAAAAACTTTTTTTCTGGGAGGAGTCAGGAAGACAAATTATTTGTTTGATACCAGAAAAAAATACTTAAGTCCACAGTTTACTCTGACATAAAACAGAATATTTTCCAGATGACTTCCATTATTAATTCCTGAGTCAAACCTAATAACTTTTGTCAAATGAATACCAGAATTCCACATGAGATTTTGCATATCTTACAATCCTTTTTAGTGTTAAGAACGTCTGTCTTGATTGTGGAATAAAGCTATTTTCCCCTTTGAGTCTTTGGTTACTGCCACATCTTCCAAATACTAGCAGTTGTTTTACTATTAGATTGTTGTTTTCATGCACATTTTTTATAGACTAATGAAAATACTGCTTATATCCTTTTTGATAAATACTTAAGTTGAATCCATCTATTTCATTAGGTCTTTCACTATTAAACCATTATTAAGTAATTGTATTAGATCTCCCTTAAGTTTCCATTCCATTAGATGCCATTGTTTGGGGGAAAAAACAAGATAACATATTTCACTTAAAGTATAAGATAAACCAAAATCTTTACATTCCTCCATCATTCTCAAATTTTTATTTTTTTTTTCACAAGGCTTTCTGGGAACATCACTACACCAGTGGTTCCTGTGTAGCAGACATTTAGCCTTGTACTCCCAAGTGGACCTCATCTTTACATCAAGTCCCCCACCTTTTCACTAAATTCTGTATGACTCTTTCCTGTATTAAAAACATTTGATGCACTGAATCACAAGCTTATCTTTATTATTTGCCCAGAACTCCATTTTTGTGCCATTTGTAAAGACTTTATATTTGCTTGCAAGTAACAGATGATGTAAGATTATATTGGAATTAAGACCCTGTTCCTAAAGGATTTCACTGGAATATATCTACAACAATTTGTACCTCGAGATTTCATTTCAAGACCTATAATTAGCAGGCTTAAAGCTGCTTAATGTGTTCCATATTCATTCTGTAGCATTCCAGTATCTTAGATAATTTTTAACCTCTGCAAATTCTTGGGCCATGAAAATGCAAACCATCAGAATGTTTACCCTTTATCAATCAAATATGTAACCTCATAGAAAAAAATTAGGAATGAAAGTCTAACTTTCTATCAATTCATATTCATTGTCATTATATAATTGATCTCATTTATTTCATTACTCTAGTTCCCTGCCACCTGCTATTTTATTTTTCCCAAGATTAGTGTCAGGCTTTTCTTTTCCCAAGATTAATGTCAAGTACCTATAAGTACTTGATTTGGCCCATTTACTTTCTGTGAATATTGACACAACATTAACTTCCTTCTAGTCTTCTGGATTTTCTACAGGGTCTACAATGAACAGAAAAATATAACAGTTTATCCAGAATGCTCTTTCTCTGCTTCTCTTTAAACTTTCATATGCAAGTTTCCCTGATCTGTTGTGTAATTTAGTACTTGCAGTTAAAAACACTTAATCTTACCATTAGCATGGAAAGCATTTAAACATTATCATCGAGTTTACATGAGTAAACTGGTTTCTTCCCTTCTCAAATTAAATCTATTAAGACACAGTTCCTTGGTTCCTGTTATTTTTAGAAGCACCTTTTTATTTCCCTTGATGAACCTATATTTATTTTTGTCTCCATTTGTTTCCTATAATACTATTCTGTAGTTCTTAATTTCTAATCTACATAAATTGTTCTAGCTCCTTTGATACTAATTCTACCATGGACATGCCATAAACCAAGAGCTTTAATACTGAGAGACCATTTTGATATCACACTGGAGTGTAGACTGCACAAAAATGAAATGAGGAATACACAATAATTCTTCAAAATGTTTGAAACACAATATGATTCCTGAGGTTAAGAGACTCTGAACATACCTGTTCTGAAGTCATAGATGTGGCCTGCCCAAACTACTTGCAAGGAATCCATTTAGTACATGGGAAGCTACATTAAGAAGCACAGAATTCAGGTGCATGAAGGCAAATTGCTTGTTTACTTTCTACCTCAAACAGATACTGCAGTCACAGCTCTGCTTTGTCTCAAGATAACTTAATGTTTGCTGTTACCGAATATACCTTACTAAACTTAAGCTTAGCTTAGGGTTATTTAGATGGATTGTGTTTTTTCCCCCTTTTTTTGCCCTATATTCACTAATTCAAAACTGTGATGGGTTGGATAAACCCCCAAAACTTAGATTAAGGCCTTAGTTTAGTTAGGCCTGAAACCAAATTTAGCAGGCCCCAGTTTTTGGGCCATGGGGCACTCCGTAGATTCAGAGGGGCAAGTATCACCTGACTTAAGTAACCAAAGAGGTATTTCATATCATCTGACGTCGAGTATAAATCTAGTGGGGGAGGTATCCTCGCTCTCTTGCCCTCCCTCTCTCCGTGCGGTGTGGTGGGGAGGACTCCCTGTTGCTGCTCCCAGAGCGACAGGCCTGGCCGCTTCCCTGCCGAGATGCCCACAGCAGTTCTGGGCTCTGGGAAGTAAATACTTTTGTTTGATATTACTTTGCTGGGTGCTCTTTCAGAGAAACGTGCTTAGTTTTGTTTTGGGTGGTGGAATCTGTGTGTTATTGGGGTGGACAGCTCTGGATGAAGTTATTATTGTTTTTTTCTTATATTTGTACGTATATGTATTGTAACTTTCCTGTAAATATATGTATATAGTTCTTTCCAGTTACTGGATGGAGGGGAATATGGACTGGCCTGGGAAAGTTTTTAGGAGGGTTGACACCCCCTGTTGCCTGGGAATTTACCCCAGAACAGGTGCTTGACCCTAACAAATTGACACGTGACACCGCGGGGCCGGGAGCGCAGCGGGAGCGTGCTGGGCCCATAACCCAGAGGTCGAACCCATGACAAAAACACAGTACATTATTTTTTTTCTTCTTTTCCTTTAGGGATAAGGGAAGAGAACCTTGGCAGGAACTGAGAAAGTCTTTGGTCCTGTCTGATATTTTAGTTTTTTTTTGTCTTTGACTGGGGCCAAATATAAAATAAATAAAATGAATAGTCTATTAATACAGTAAGTGGAAGGTATATTTTAGTAAAAGAATGACACAGTAGGGAAGAATTTCACCTATGAAACTTCTCTACCTAAAGAAAGAAATCACTGATCTGCAAAGATTTTGAATACATTACTGAAAGTTGTGGAATACCAAATGGATGACAACATAAATAGAACTGTTGCAAAATAAAATTGTTGTTCACATTCTTACAGTAGTTTTTAATATTACTCAGTTTTAGCCTATTTCTAAATACACTACATGTACATAGAATAGTCAGTTTCTAGAAATAATGATTGCTCTGCTGAGTTCCTGTAACCTCAATGTCAAATGAAATGGTTAATGACTGGGTAAAGCAGATTACCCTGTGTTTAATAATACAACTGTTTCAGTTAGGGCTGTCTCTAGATCCCTCTGAATGTGTTTTAAAGGCATCATATAGCAATGGCTCCAACATTTAGCACAATACATTTACTCATATTCTTAACCACACTCACCACCTTTCTTGATTTAGGCATGGCAAGAACATGACATGAAGCACAAAAGAAAATAATCTAAGCAAGTTCTAAAGCATCTTTGGAGATGAAGTTGGTTTTGCCTTAGAAATACAAAACAAAACTAGTCCTCAACAGGTAACAGACTACTTCCTATTTCTGTCTTGTCCAGACAATATGATGTCAGCTTGAAAAAAGAAGACCTACCTGCGGCCCTGAGGGGAAGGTGGGGGAGGGAAAGAAAGGGACACACTCCGGGGAGCGAGGTTGGTGCTGCCTAGGCGAGCACGAGGAAGAGAAACTTTATTCAAAACGCTACAACTTAAATAAGGTCGGGGGGCTGGGTCCTGACCCCAGGAGCACCCTGGGAAGGTTTCTGGGAAGGGTCTGGGCAAGACCCAGCCATACAAGGCAAGATTCTTCAAAACTGGGAACAGAGAGGCAGGTGATACCATATAAGGGAATGGTACAGTGCTGCAGACACGGACCAATCAGGGATGGGTTATACAGCATGAGGGATAGAAACTTCCAGCAGGGACACACAGTGAAACAAAGAGAATGATAAAATCCTCAAACTTCGTACAGATTTCAAACTGCAAAACAGTCCTTAACATAGCAAGAGTCCATACAAACACAGCAAACAGTTCTTAGCACAGATCTGTGCTGCTTTCCACAGCTAATTTCTCTTCTCTCCTCCAACACCTACCTACTCATTTGCTGCCCTCAAACAAACACTTCTCATTTGAAAAATTCCATACTTGTAAAAACTGACTACCTATCTGAGAGCATTTGATCTACTACATTCCAAATTAGTCCATAAACAAGTACTAAACTGTAACAGGCTGCTGAACTGATAAAAACTTGAAAGAAGATCTAGGACTGGAATACTATGATTTTTTTGAAATCCCAATGGCTAGAACTGTGATGCTTTCAGACCCATCCCTCTCTCTAGTTTAAATTCTATTCCCAACATAATAACAGAATGCACCACAAAGAATGAGTTGTCATCAGGCAGGTGCTTGGTTTAGAGCAATACTGATGAGTAAATATAAACAGATATCTAATAAACAGAAGATTACTCCCAATATTTCTAGTTGTTACTGCTATGGACATGCAGCAGCCAAGTTGGCATTTCCCTGAGATACCATGAAGGACTTAGCATTTCAACAGAGAAGGCTTTTCAGACCTATGAGTAACACTGTTGTTAGGATCAGACTTTTCATAGTGATTCATTAGGCTGATACAGATGTTGTGACTGACAGTGGTTTCTATCTGCAGGATTATTCAAGCATAAAATTTTTGTCACGGCAATCCCAAGCAAAAGCAGCCAGGCCCACAGAAAACACATGGTGTTCATATGATGAAGTTCTCAGCATATGCAGATGCAAGCAAAGGATTTTATTTCACATTCATGATCAACTGAGGCTCACATAAATTACTGTAATTTTTATATCGCCATTTAGCTACACTCTGAAAGAAAGAAAAAGCCCTAGTTCTACACAGAGATCAAAAGAAAAGCTATTGTCTTCCAAATTGCCATCAAGCTCTAATACAAAATTGGTACAACAGTCTGTGAAATGCTGATAACATTTAGTGCTGCAGTTAGCTACAGATTGTGTGAAGTATGGAAAAGTCAAAGCATGGAGAGTTTAAAGTGAAAGATGGTCTCACACAGTTGAATTTCGCTGGCTTGGGCAGATTTTTCCAAACATGATTAAGAGAACTGATAGGTGTGAAACAGTAATTTCTAATTTCCAAGCAAGTGACAAGAGAATCAGAAAATAAGAACATCTCTTTCAGACTACAGTTTCTTTTAAAGATTTTTCATTCAAATAAAATTAAAAAAGAAAGTGTTCAACTTTAGGAATTGGGTGACTGGGAAGTGGCCCATGAAGACTTATAGCTTGCTCTGAAATTCATTCGTGTTGTGCTAATCACCATGCAAATACTCTCATTTACTATTTCACATTTGCAATTTTTGAATGATCCAGGCAGAATATCTCAAACTACTTAATAAGTAAAAATACTTATAAATTCAAACTTCAAGATCATTCTCAATTTTTGATGTGTACTAAAACATCAACTTGTAAAGGAAATCAATTTACATCCAGCATCGCACAAGTTGAACCCAGAGTTAGCCTGTTAATTTTGCTGTGCCCTAAGCAATGCTGAAATGATCTGAAGAAATCACTTGCCAAAACAAAAGCACACTTTATGATATAATAAAACATATGGAAATAAAAAGCTGAGTTAAATAAACAGACTGCACTGAATTGTATTCCTACATTAAACATCCTTAATACAATAATTACATATAAAAGGGTATCCACAGCTTAAGCTGTGCCAGTAAATTGTACACTGGGATCATACAGTAAATTGTTTCTGCATACACCAGCAGATTTTTAATATTATTGAATATAATTTTGAATTTTAAATATAGTTGACATTGGTATTATTATTTGAAATAGAATTTCTTCTAGGTAGAAACAACTACAATTAAATCTGCTGCCAATAAAAATCCCAATAAGCAGACAGTGCCACTTTTAATTAAATATAAATTAATATATATGTCTTATATATTTACTATATATGTAATATACATTACATATATATGTGCATAAATATTTTTATATGAAATGCATATAAATATATATACATGTAATATATAACAATATATGTGTTAATATCATAAATACAGCAGTATGTCTTTAACTTTCCTTAAGAAAGGAAAAGTTAGGGTAGTTTGTCATTAGGAACAAAGGATTAAACAAGTAACATGAAGACTAAATGATAAAACAGGGTAACTACACCAAGCAATACAAGAAATAATCCAGTAATTTTTAATATATGGAAGTCCTCATAAACATTAAAGTCTAGCCATTATCAAAATGTATGTTTATTACAAACAGCTGTGCATAAGGGAGATAAAAGTAAACTGAAAAGGAAAACAGAGATATGAGGAAACTGATTTTCATTTTAAAATGAGACTTTCTTTCCATTACAGGTTCTGGACCTGAACCAGGAACTGCACAGACTCGGGAGTGTGGACTGGGTGAGTGGGCAGTGAGGTGAAATAAAAACTGGCTGAATGGAAGATCCCAGAGGGTCAAAATTAGTGGCACAGGCTCTAGTTGGAGGCCTGCCACTAGTGGTGTCCCCCAAAATTCAATATGGGCCCCAGTATTGTTAGTCACCAATGACCTGGATGAAGGGGTGGATGACTTCTCAGCAAGTCTCCTGAAGACACAAAGCTGGGAGGAGTGGCCAATACCCCAGAGGGCTGTGCAGCCCCTCAGCAGGACCTCAACAAACTGGAGACATGCAGAGAGAAAACCTTTTGAGATTCAACAAAGGCAAGCACGGAGTTCCATACATGGGGAAAAATAATCCCATGCACCAGGACAGGCTGGGGTCCGACCTGCTGGAAAGCAGCTTTGTGAAGAAGAACCTGGGGGTCCTGATGAACAACAAGGTGTGCCAACAAGTAGTGTGCCCTTGAGGTCAAGAAGGACAATGGTAGCCTGGGGTGCATTAGGAAGAGCACTGGAAGCAAGGGATGTGATTCAGCCCATCTACTCAGCCCTGGTGAAGCCACATCTGGGGTGTTGTGTCCAGTTCTGAGCTCCTTAGGACATGAGAGACAGGGAGTTCCTGAAGCGAGTCCAGTGGAGGGCGAAAAAGATGATTTAGGGACTGGAGCACCTCTCTTATGAGGAAAGGCTGAGAGAGTTGGGCCTGTTCAGCCTCAAGAAGAAATGACTGAGAGGGAACCTTACCAATGTAAGTGTCTGAAGGGAGTGTGTCAAGAAGATGAAGCCAGGCTCTTTTCAATGGTGTCAAGCAATAGAACAAGAGTTAAAAAGGAGAAGATGATTCTTTCCTGTACAGGCGACCATGCACTAGAACATATTGCCCAATATTTTTAAAAGTCTTCATTAATGACCAGGACAGTAGAACAGAAAACACCTTCAACAAGCTTGCTGATGATTAAAGACTGGGAGGACCCCACCCCATACACCAGATTGGTGGGCTGCCATTCCGAGGGACATGGATTGATTGGAGAAACTGGACAGCAGGAGTCCCTTGAAGTTCAGTGGAGGCAAGCACAAAAGTCCCACTGCTGGGAAACAATAACTTTACACACTAGTCTGGGCTGGGGGCTAAGCATCTGGAAAGTAGCTTTGTGAAGAAGGATCTGTGATCCTGGTGAGCACCACTTGAAATATAAGCCAGCAGTGCATATAAATACCTGATGAGGTCAGAGAGTAAAAAAAGCAGAGACAGAGACTCTCTTCAGTGGTGCCCAGTGACAGGACAAAACAGCCAGAAACTGAAACTGAGATACAGGAGGTTGGACTGAAATATGAGAACAGCTTCTTTACTCTAAGATGGGTCAAACTGTAGAATGGGTTGCCCAGCAAAACATTGCTAAGATACTCAAAACTCAGCTGAAAAAGATGCTCAATATTCTGCTCAGACTAACTCTGCTCTGGCTGGCCTTGTCAATATTCAGATGTTCATTTTGATGTCCCATCACAGAACTTCAAAATTTCTATGTTCCTGTAGTATTGTGGCTGCCAAACTCCTGCATATTTTTCTAAACATTTCCATTTCATGCTATCTTCCTTAACCTTTCATTTCATGCCATCTTCTTTAACCTTTCCATTTCATGCCGTTTTTCTTTTTTCCTCCTTCAAAGTTCACCCTGACTTACCACATTATTTCCAATTTCTTTCTCCCTCCTGCCTTCGTTTTTATGTCCATGACTTTGCCAGAATGACTATTCTCTCCCACTCCAAGTGCTCTCTATTTCAGAATTATCCCAGTTGGACTCAAATTGGTATTTCAGGAACAAGTTTCATCTGTTGACCAGAAACATTGTATCACTTCTTAGATAAAAAGAAGAAGAAAAAAAAAAAAGTTGTAAAGGGATAGTGAAACTATTATTTTTTATTCCACAGAAGAATTTTCATATGTGCCAATGAAGGAAAAATAAGAGAATTTATGCTTTTCCCCCTGCTGTTACCCTCACGTATGTTCAGTATTTGAGAAAAAAAACCCAAAACAATGAAACAAAAACCTATTCCTTTTTCTTTTAATCTATACATCAGTATTTTCATTTCTTGTGATGTCTTTATTATTTGAACATGTTTATGCTACCACTCCTTTAAAAGACCTGCCTGTTACATTTACAGTGTCTATCTCCTTAAGTTGTCTCTCATCTTACATAGAACTGTAAGCCTTTTAGGACAGGTGCCAGTATTTTGTTCTCTGACAGCACAGAGGTCTCTCTTGGCTGTTAAGACTGTACTAGTGATAGATGATCTTGTCTATGCCTTGGCCCAGATACACAATTTTCCTGCTCATAACATTTTTGTCTGTTTTTAAGAGCTGTTCATTGTGTTTAAGTACACACGGATTTAATACATAGAGTATAACATTCAAAAGCAACAATAAAACCATGTATGCTAATATATTGCAAAAATATGACTTTTTACTGTGACCCCTGAACTGGAGAATCAAGAAATACTGAAATCTGGTTTATATGATACCATAAAGTAGGTTTTGCCTTGGAATGTTCACATTTTCTGTCCTGAATGACAAGAGGTATAACAATAAACAGTAAATACAGATGAAAGAAGAATGATAAATAGTAGAACTGAGAACAAAGTTCCCACATCTTGAGAATGGCTTTGCCCATTATGTCCACCCTATCTGACTGACAACATAACTCTTCACGATATTTGATTCCCCCAAAGATTTCTCAAGGTCAAGCCTTTAGATAATTCTAAAAGTTTGTTTAAAGGAAAAAAAAAGAGACTTTCCCAGAATGAGCAAAATTACCCAATATTTTGTTTTCTCCTTAAAACATAATTTAAACAGCAAGAATCATGTATGAGAGGTTTTAGGGAATTTGTTTACATTGTGAGCTGCACTGTGCCAGTAACACATGCTGGCACCACATCTAACAGAATAGTTCCAGAATAAGCAACATAACAAATTGCTGCTTTAGCTCTTGAATCAGTTTGTGTACTGTGTGATCTTTTTCATAATCCTCATTGCATAGCACTGCAGATTTCCTGATGACATTTTGTTTACTGGAGCTGCTAAGCGTACATGGAACTGCTGAACTAAGTCCTGATCAATGTGCTGTGACTGACATGTAATTCACCATTTAACCACTGCTGTAGATGATATATAAGAGGTGATATGAACATGACCTATCCTCAGTGTATTTGGGATCAAGTATTAATCTTCAGCAGACAGCTTAAAAATACTGTAGGAAAATTTTTCTTTTGGAATGACCACAAGTACATGGACTTAGTAGCAAAACCTATTTCTAGTTATTAAGAATTAATTAATGAATCATATTCATTAGTGCAACTACTCCCCAAGAACTGCATAGTCCTATCAGACTATTTGACTTTTACAGTGATCATTTGCAAACATGCAAAGTCATTGTACAATGCAAATATTCTGGGGTTATTCTGGCTTTCTGAAATCATTTTGCCCTTAAAATTTTATCAAGCAAATACAAGACATAAAATCAAGTGGAAAGAAAAGAAAATTCAATTTATGAAATTTTTAACTTGGCACAGCAGACTGAAAATTTCATCTTTTTGGCTACCCATTTTTTTTCCTCGAGTGTATACATATACATGCTTGACAAGGGGTAATTTACACCAAGGTTGTTATTCTGTTACCAGTCACATCAATGCTGACCTGTATGAACTGCCTCTGAGTATAACTTACTGCCGTCCTTTGAATACCACAGTTTGAATAGGGCTTTTGCCAGCAGTTCAATATGGGTCTCAATATTCTAAGAAATTGTCAGGTTTTGGGTTGTTTGTCAATTTATATCAATATGTGTCTTTTAAAATGTCATTAAGGTCAGCATTTCTTAAATAGAATACATATATTTATTCAAGTACATATATATATATATATGTGTATACACACCTTCTATGAAATTAATCCAGAAAGTTGCAAACATTATGTAAAGCTGAGAAAACTCCTGCATAGGCCATTGCTTGTGTGTGCAGCTGAATTTCTGATATTTTCTTACTTATGCCAATATAAAAACTGATTTGTACTACTGACCTTGGATAGAAGACAGTTCATATATCTTGTCAGGGATCTAATTCAAAGTTTGATGGAAAGACAGACTGGTTTTAAGGCACCTTGGAATATCCTTCAAACTTACACAGCATAAGATAAAAGCTTTAGAATAATACATTTTAAAGCTTTAAAAGACCTCTCTTTTCTTCAGCTATTTTCTTCAACCACTAAATCATATTTATCAAAAAATAAATCACTCTTTTCACACAATATCCTCCTTCCCATTCTGAATATGCCAACAGGTAGCCACTGGAGAAACTTTTAAAGTATTTGTATGTTTAGAAACACATATTTTCACAAACTATTTTTGTCATTGTTCCTATTCTCCCATGCTTCATTTCTTCCATCACACAAAAATTGTCAGAATGTTTGGAGCTTTTTAGTAACAAACACAAATAAAATATAGCAAGTGTTTTTTAAAGTCATCCCATTATAATTAGATTAAAAATCTCCATAAAAACCATATGCTGTCTATATAAAGGCCTATAACAAAGATACATATATATAGAGAGAGATACAGACATAAAGGCATCTGTCTGCAACGAATATAGTGAAGATGCACCTTAAGGACTACACATGTCTGCAAGATACTTTTCTGTTTTATTAATTGGTTAGTGCACATCCATTTAAAATGCTAAACTTACTGCATCAGAAATGGTTCCAAACAAGCAGTTTTCAGCATCAGTGGGCAGGTCTCTGACGTTTCAGAGCTTTGGCTTTCTTTTTGCCATGACTATTTTTCCCTTGTTTGGGGAGGGGGAGTTGGTTGTGACTAAATATGCAAACTGCATCCCTTTATACACAAGAGCAGTCATATCTTGTGAGACACTAGACTATCCCTCAGTGACCTTCCAACCTTCCTTTGATATTTCCAGCAATAACTACATATTTCAAATGCAATCTTAACCAAATCCTGTTGACTTTATAAATACTCACATAGATTTTATTTGCAAAGGGGTAACTTTTACCCACACAATAATTTAAAAACTATTATTTCAGTCTGAAGACTCATTTAGGCAGAATAATTGGTATCAATAGCACTTACCTGATTGTGTGGAATAGAAGTTATAGAGCTTTTTCCAATTAAAAACCATGCAATATCCATTTTAAAAAAATAATGTAATGTTTGAAATTTATGAAAATCAGGCTTTTACTAAAAATGCTTTTAAAGAGGCTTCTAGACACAAATAGTTCAATTTGTTACATTGTGGTTAAAAGAAATGTGCCATATGTAATTATTTATAGAGAGATACTGCATATAGACCAGGAGGTTTAGATCAGTTGATATGTTAATCAAGTCATGATTATTGCATTCCATTGTAAAAGAATGTCAAGCCTCTTTTCACCAAGAGAAATTGGCTACATGACTATCATACTCTTACCAGCCTACTGAAAGGACTAAAAGAAATCAATATCACACAGAAAGATGGATAGAGCATGAATCAATGTGGCAAGCACATAACCAAACAGACATGGAATTAAACAAGAAAAAAAAAAAAGGCAAACCAAAACCAAAACAAACAAAACCAACAAATATTGTCGCTTAACCTGTTTTGTCAGAGCTGGTATTGATGGTATTGGTAGTGATGGAAGTGAAGGTAGTCTTTGCGCTGTCCTTGGTAGTAACAGATTTCTGCTTATTTTTCATGGCTTCCAGTGCTTTGAGCTTCTTGGCATGTTTAGTGCCTTTGTAGTGGGCCGCAGCCTGGCTCTACAAAGGAGAACAAAATGAACCATGCAATCAGGCTCATTTCTAAACTGGCATACTCTGTATTAGTACAAATACAGACTACCTTTCAATAATGGGTACCATTCACATTATCCAAGTAGTAACCAAACAGAAGATTGTATTTAGAATGATGCTTTGAAAACATCGGGAAAAGTACTCTAGCAACCCAAATTCAATAAGTACAGTATAGCACTGTATAACAGTATATTACTTTCAGGCCAAAATTAGGTTGTTTTAGCCTACCTTGCTACCATTAATTTCTATGTTAAGACTTATGTTGCTTTCACATGAAAAAATAATTCTCAGGCAATGGGGAAGATGACACTCTCCTCCCAGCAGCTTTGTATTTTTCCAGTTTCTATTTCAAACTAGAGATTTTGTCAAAACTTCCTTCAAAGAACAGTTTACTATTAACAGTGGTATCAGGAACTTCTCAGCAAACAATGGCAGTAAAAAGCAAATCAAATACACCCCAACCCAAAACCAAAGCCCAAACAAAAGAAAGAAAAGTATAAAAAATGCTCTTCAAAGCCCATCACCAAAGACTAAATTGAATGTGAGGCAGACATGCAATTAGCTGGCTTTCTTGAAAAAAAAAAGAGGATTACTTTTGTTCATCTGCTACAAAAGGTAATGTTTGAAATGCAAAGCCAGGAGCATCATTTCAAGGAGAAAGCTCACACAAATCCTGTCATGGTCTCAAATATATTTTGGCTATTTCATATTGTTAAACTAAAATAGATTTGTATGTGCATTGCTATTAAAATATATGCATTACACTGTAAGAATCTTTATTATTTCAAGAGTTATTACCAAATTTCTTAATTTAATTTATGTGTAAGTATATTTTAACAGTATTATCTGAAATATATGATTAAACCTTGTACAACAAAAAGTGGAATTAGTATGAATATCCAGAGTTTATTTCTTCAGTAATTATTTAAATTTTATAAGAAATATAGCCTTTCAGTCAGTAAGATAACAAACTGAAAAAGTGCTTATTTTTTTTTGTTTCTGACCTTCAAACTTTATTGAAAGTAGCTCCTTTATTATTTGAAAAACAAGTAAAGACTAGAAATATAGTCAAAAATTAGCTATTACAGAATTGAACAAATGAAAAGTAACTGTTCTGGGTCAAGTCAGGGACCCACAAAGGTCAGGGATTTTTTGTTTGTGTGTGGGGTTTTTGTTTTT
>VXBX01001798.1:729776-754824 GCA_013400415.1 Scytalopus superciliaris
TTGTTGTTTTTTTTGTTTTTTTTTGGTTGGTTGGTTGGTTGGTTTATTTTTTTTGTTTGTTTGGGTTTTTTTTTTTTGTATGAAACAATAGAAGATACTTAGAACATAAAAGAAAGGTAAAAGATTTCTGTGGTGGAATCAGAAGAATCAAAACACATATATGTAATTTAGTGGCTACAAACCCAAAGCAGCAAAGAGATAAAAAGACAGAGTAATTCAAATCACTAAGCTAATAATGCAGGTAGAAGCATCCTGCATTATCTCGCATCTATTAGTCATTAGACTTTCATTTAATGTTATTTGATCTGCTGAATTTTGGGGAGAGAAGTTCTAGTGAATATCACTGTAAGAATGTGTATTACTCCTGAAATTTATGACTTTCAGCTTACATGAAAAGTGTTGTTTCCTTCCGGATGCCTGAGATTTGAGAAGCATAAGGTGGTTAGGAAAGAAGTGAGAGACCTTGTTTAACCTGATAAACACATACATGTGTATGTATACACATACATAGATATACACACACAGATACACTGGTATATTGAGATGCATCATTCAGTTTGGTTGAAAAGACAATTTCTTTATACCTAAAATAATGTAAATATTGTAATAGGTACCCTTATTGAAAGAACACTGGACAGTGAAGTTTTTAATTAGAAACAACTTGAACAGAAATAGCACAATCATGCACCTTTTACAACTCTCAACACATAACATTGAGACATACTGTAAGCCAAATACAAACAGTCAAGGAATGTTAATTATAATCAAATCGAAAGACCAGTATTAAGTTATGATGACACATTAAAAATGATATTATGTTATACACCCTCATATTGCTGTCAACTATTCAGTTTATAGTCATATTTAACCATCAGTCACCTTTGGACTCTGATTGCACTTTTTTTCCCTCACTAATAATGTCACTTGTCAAATATCAGAAACGTAATCAGAACACAGTCCTTAATAGTGAATATTCATATTAGTTTGATACGTAGCTCAACCTTGTTCACAGAATTGTTGGCAAAAAATCCCAGGTTTAAGTCTCCTGCATTCATAGTTCTCTCCAAATTCTCACCACTATTAGCTCCACAAAGCTCATCTCAAGTTGCATGTTGGATGCATAAAGAATATACAATGAGGGTCTATGTACAGATTGGTGACCTTTTCAGTGCTTTGAAATATATGAATGAAATTGCTCTAAAGTAGAAACACATTGCTCAAATTTAGAAGTACAAGGGCTGTTACACAGTTGTTCATAACTCACTTCCCACAGAGTGATGCCAGTTTACTCAGTCTCAACCTAAATAAGATCTTCCTGCCTTTTTTATTTCAAAGTCGAAATCTCCTTCCTCTTTGGGGACATGAAGTCATCTGAGTTTGTTTCAGTATAACTCTAGCTGGCATGTTAATGGGAGTTCTATGTGAGAGCAAACAGATTGCTCCCAAGCATTTAACCAGCTATAAACTGAACTAGAGCCCTAATTAAAAACAAAACAAAACAACTGAAGGCTGTCATTATCTTTCCTTGCAGGACTAAGACATAGGAAATGGGAAAATATCCATAAATATCATTTTCAACACAGCAACACAAAATATGGTACCTCACTGAGTCATTTCTTGCAGCTGTAAGAGGACTAAAATAATCCTCAGTGCTTAAATGACTTTTACTCGTAGCCTATTAAACTCATTCCTTAAATGGTATGTGCTTGTAGGTTGAATATAAAAATAAGCTAGATCATAAAATGGAATTATTCCCAACTTTCATGCAGAATTAAGAAATATTGAGAGAGAGAAGAACAGTCAAAGACAAGTTAGTTCCAGCTTTTGGTGCCAAACATGATGCTTAAATGAATGAAGAGACTGTACCCCTGCAGAGAGGTGAGGTCTCCTTCTGGAACACATCAGACTTCACAGTTTCAAAGAGCAAGCAGACAGTGTTTTTATATTGCCTTACGAAGTTGTGCTCAGACAAGATATGAGCAGAAGTTACAGGTGAAACCCTACATTTACAGAAGATGAAGGGAATGAAGGGAGGATTTCCCTTTACATGTTTTGTACAGGGGTACTGACTTTTAAAATTGCTCATCTTTATGGAAGCCAGCTTCCTTTGAGAAACAACTGATCCCAAATCAGATATTCTCTCATTGTTTAGGAAAAATATTTCCTATTACTACGGAACACTTCATAATCATAGTCAATCAGCTATACTAAAATCCTTCTAATATTAAATTCTGTTTCTTTTTATGACTACAAAAGAATACATTAGAAGAATACACTATGAAAGAGTTTACTTTCCTCCTTCATCATAGTTTCTACATTTGATACACAGAATTAACCCTAACACTGTGTAAATAAGTCATTGTCAGCTAACATGTAACCCAGTCGGTGATTAAATATGAGACATATGCCATATATTGCTGGTGCAAAATTATAGTGAACTTTAAGAAACTATATCCATTCTAGAAAAAGATGTCTAACATGGAGGTAAAAAGCAGATTATTCATTTACATCTGAAGTTGGAAACTCCAAGATCCTTAACTAAATTTTGAGGACTCTGATCCTGCAAATTATATGTAGACAAACTTTGGTCTACAGGAACTACTACAATGAAATAGCAAACTGTCTAAATAGCAAGTCACGTTTCAATGTTACTTATTATGAGTTTCTGCCTATTTGAGCAGTACAAGCCAATTTAAGTATCCCTTTTGTAAAACAAATATCTTCCTCTGGTTCCATGCATCTATGTTGAATAATTAGTTACCTTTCTAATCCATACATTTTGTAGCCTTCACAAATTGCTAGAATATAAAAAAACCTGTCTATATAAACATTTATTGTATACATGTGTGTGTTTTAAGTACACAAAGATACCATTAAAAAACCAAATTCTATATGCAGGTGTAAGCAGTTAGAAAAAACAGCCATAGTGTAAAAACTCAGCTGTACTGTCTTTGGTTAAGTGCAATATTGTACCACAAACACCATAAGGACACCATATTACCAAGCAAATTGCAATGTGTAAAATACACTGAGAAATATTTTAAACAATCCAGAGAGTATTCTCTTACAATTACAGTCAAGATATCTACATGGAAGTGTTTAAAATAAGTTTGTCTGCCTGACTAATGTACCTCAGTGAATAATTTGTCTGCCTGACTAATGTACCTCAGTGAATCATATGTCTTCTCACTTATGTTCTTTAGGCATTGGTCCAACAAAAACATTCTGCTTAATTTTGTGCATTGAGACAAAAAACAGGTCTCTTCCTATTCTTAGAGAGTTTTCAACTTAGCAACACTGCATTTTCTATCCTTTTCATGTCCCTCCTGGTCCACTTCACATTGCCAATCATACAGATTGTTTCCCTGCCTTAATCATTCCTGCTAGGCAATACCTAATGAAAGTCAGTTCAAAAAGAAACTTTTTGCAAAAAGTATAGTGAATATGTTCCTCTGATTCTTCCTCTAGAGAAATAAATCCAACTATCTTGCATTATGTCTTTTTCATTTCACAATGCATTTTGAAAGATGTCCATTGTGAGAAGTGCTCTGCTCCATGCTTCCATCTGGCCAATTAGCAGCAAGGCTGCAGTCTGTCTGCACACGTAGCACCAAACAAGGGCTGAGAGTGCTGAAAAGTCCTTTCTCTCTGTCTGAGACTTCAGAAGATCATGCCATGTCTTTGTTTTAATCAGCTAGTAGATGCTACCACCCCATCTGCAGTTATTCCCTCTATAGTAGCAATTTTGGCAACTGACATCAGGTTTCTCCAGAATGCAAAGCTCTAACACCAAAAAAAAAAAAAACAAAAAAAAAACCAAACCAAACCAAACCAAAACAAAAAAAACCCCACACACCACAAAACAAACAACAACAACCAAAAAAAAACCCAAACAAAACAAAACCAAAACAAAACAAAACACCAAAACAAAAAAAACCCAAACAAATCAATCTGAATTGCTGGTTTAAACTAATACTGACAGTGAGCTGAGCAACATGGAAAGCAATAATACAAAACTGCATATGCCAAGAAGGCTTCTGTCCTTGATGAAGTCAGGGAACTATTTTACAAGATGCCTATAGTACACGTTATTGTAATCTTTAAGTGTGAATATTTTCCTGTAGTTGGACTGTCAATAAGTATTTCAAATATAATTTTACTGATGTTCTATGCACACAAGAAAGTGATAAAATTCAAATGACCTTTTTTCTTTTTGGAACAAGAATGACATTTTTTTCAAATTACTCCAAAGCCCAGCCAGTCAGTGATGATAACATTGCTTGGGGAATGTTGCAGTATGCAGTCGAGACATCTGTATTCTACCAGATATGTGCCATTTACATAACTTGAGCTGGTCTCTACAGAATTTATGCAGTAAAATGGAGAAGTTTACAGGGAGAAAATCTAACAGCCCTGAGATGCTCAACACTTTTTTCAGCCTAGGGCAGGGCTTAACTGTGAGCAACACCTGAAAAAGTGACAAGAGGACTGTGCAGTCTTTTTCACAGAGATGTATTTGCTCTACTTAGTAGGTAAGCTTTTATTTGGTGTTATTTTAAACTTTGAAAAATAATTTCTTACCAGGCCTACTGAGTTTTTTTTGCCAGTGAGTATATTCAGGAAATTCAGGACTACTCACAAGTCCTATGCTTGCTTTCTAGGAAACACAGGAACTCCATAGATTATAACAGTTTCACAGACACTGTGTAAGAAATAACGAAGTACCTATGCAAGCCTTTGCAGAATAGGCGATTAAATGAAGGCACATTATGTAATTTTTAAAGGTGATGTCGACATGAAAAAATTTCATATCAAACGAGTATCCTAATTTCTGCCTGATACATGCAAATTCAATCTGCAATCAATTACAATGCAGATAAACATTGTCTATCATAATTTATTCCTCCTGCTAAATTTGTTTTGAAATGTGTCATTTTACTTTTTTGTGCACTCTATTGTCACCACCACTCTGTAATCTCATTACATTAGGCACTCAGATGCAACTGTGGTATAAAAGAGGACATGCGTAATATGACTTCTTTCAGACATGTTCTGAGAGAGGCATTTTGCCCCCTAAACTATGATTGATCAATTAGTCCCTTTCCCAAGAGTCAAACATACAATGGCAGGGCAAGAACCAAAAAGGTTTTTTCTGTTGAAAAAAAAAAAAAAAAGTAATAAATTTCTCCATTATTACAACAGAATAAAATAAATGTCCCAGCATGTTACTCCCCAGATACTTAGTTTCATCTTTCGATGGTAAGAAAAGCTTTCTATTCCCTCTCCTCTTTCCCTAACATTTATTCAATATACTCATGAATGTAGCCTGAGACTCAAGGATCAGAGAGACTTGGACTTTCTGAGCTCACTAGTGACTTTGCATTAATAAAGTTGCTCTATCCCACTTCCTGTACTTGGGCTTCTTCCAGAGCCATTTCTATAATGAGAGACTGTATCAGGCAAGAGTCTGCATCACACTGTGAGAGACTGACACTGACTCCATTCTTATGGTAAAATCATCCATCCTATAGTAAAAACAATTTCGTTTTCATTATGGAAAAGAATATCATAATTTTGTTATGGAAAGGAAAAGCTAAATTATCTTGGTCAGATGACGAAGGTCAAAATTTTCTACTTAACATCACTTTGTCCTATAACACAGTATCTTTATGACCACATAAAGATACTGTACTGTAAGCTGTGTGTGACATTACCTGAAATGTTTTAATCAAGATATAACAAACTTTCTAGATATAACACACTTCACACAGCATTCTAAGGCAATATATACAGTGCAAGTATTCCTATATATATATATACTGAAGGGAAGATAAGTAATCAATCACTTCCCATACCTGGCATTTTGCTATTAAAGGCACCAGTACTTCACGCAGCACAAAAAAATTTCTTTATATGTTGAAATTTGATGAACAGACTGTGCTTTACCATCTGTTTTATCATTGTTATTGTTAAGGCAGAGCAGTTTCAAACTTATTTTGACAATGTCATCAAATTCTGGTGTGTGACATTTTATATATACTGACTTCCATAGTAATACAGTTGTTTTTGAGGAAGCTCTTTGGTGAGGAGATAAAGCGTGCATTTTTGAAAACTGGTATTATCAATGAAATTAACATTTAATCTCATCTTTACAGTATTAATTGGCAGCACCATTTATTTTGCAAATGGCAAATCTTATGGTAGTCAGAATTTCAGGAGAATATTAAACCCATTTGGTGTGTTTTTTTTCATTTAGATTAACCAAGTGATTAATTTCAGATTAATCTTAAAATAAGATAGAAGAATGTTAATCTATACACACTTCAATGAGCTATGCATATGATAAAACAGACTAGGTAGTAATTCAGCTGAGTAATATGATATATATGCTTCCAGGTTTGAATCTGGAACTGACATATTCAGAGCTGAGAATCTGAGCAAATTATATATGCTCATTATAAATCTGTAGGAATGTACCCAGTTTCCCTGCACTCGCAGTAGACACACCCACATATGTTTATTCATTGTGTTAATGAAATTAATAACGTAAATGCAATTTAATGTTCAGGTTTTACACAAATGATGTTTACTTAAAAACAACAGATGCTGTTGAATTTAAAATAACAGCAATTTTCTAAAGAGTGTTGAAAAGTTCAGTCTTTCCTGGTGTCATCTGAAAATGAATGACAGTGGTGGATACGTAGCCACAACTGGTTTGAATCTGAGTTTCTCACAGTTCACAACAGCTAGAGTCAAGGATCTACACATACATACACTTACCTGCCCAGAGACTCACTTGACTTAAAAACTTTTCACTGTCTGAGCTAAAAGGACTTAATTCCTTCTGCATCCACTTTGCAAACTTATAACTAAGGAAAGTTGAGTGGGTGGGTTCAGTGTAGCTCATCTGAGTGTTTTCACCTGGTTTCTGTTGCCAGGGAAACTGGTTTTGTCTGTTTACATTCATAATAGCAATTTCATTGAACTCTGAGTTTCTGATTTGTTTTGACTGAATCAAAGCATCATGGAAAAATAGTAGTGAGACACAGATTCTACAAGAAATTTCACAGAAAACAAAAGATGCATATTAAATTATTAATTCAGTATGATTTGAACATTATATTTGAAATTACAAACAAGTTAATATAATCTGTATATATGAAACCACAAAAGAAAATCCATGGGGATATTTTCACTGCTCTTAAGAACAATATTAATACTTTCACTGGAATAACTGTTTGTAATACTATAATTATTAAAAGTTTTTCAAATTTCAGGTTTGTCTTCAGAAAAATGTTGACTCAGCTTTCTGATTCTTTCTCTCAAATATACAGTTACATAAATTTTTCATTTTGGATTTTCAGTTTATATTTCAATAGTTATTTTGGTGTATATCTTTCTAGTGTCCTTTAGGTCAACTCCTACCCTTAAGCAGAAATTCAAAACTCTCAATAAGAAACAAAATGCTCAAATTTCCTGATTATGGCTCTATTTTATGTGGACTTGGCTGTAGTTAGGTGTTTCCCAGGTTAAATCTCCAGCCTTCTTGTAGAAGGCCATAAGTGTGTGAAAAATATTATGTGAGCTTTTTCACTGTGAAAAGTTTGCACAGATGCACAAAAACTGATAGTCTAACGCTAGGACTACTCAAAGAATATGCTGAGTTGGAAGGGACTCGATCATCAAGCCCAACTCCTGGCCTTGTGCAGAACACCCCAAGAATCACACCATGTGCCTAAGAGCATTGTCCAAATGCTTCTTGAATTCAGACAGGCTTGGTGCTGTGACCCTTCCCTGGGTAAGTCTATTCTTTGATTCTCTTCATATTTCAAGGGGAATCCAAGCCTACCAGGCGCAGAAACATCCGTGGAGAGGCAATGCGTTTTCTTAGAATAAAAGAACTTTCAGCCCACTAGCTCTTTTCTTATTTAGACAGATTTCGTATCTCTAAAATAGTCCTAAGCCAGTAGCTTGCTTAAAAAGTCCCACTACAGGTTTATCCACGTGACTTCTCTCTTTGGGAGAGAATATATATTACATGAAAAATAGAGGGGGAAAAAAGTAAAATGGTGAAATACAGTTTCCTACTTGAAAAAAAAAATGTTTTATGTGATAAATCGATATAAATGGAAGAGAAATATCTAAATGGTGATAAAAGCTAGTAGTATACCATGGAAGCAAATCTGCATTAAACACTAATTGTTTTATCTAAACAATTAGCCAAGAAGAAAATATTTTGAGAAAAACAATCAAAATATCCAGTAGGAACACAGGTTTATAAGGCACAGGAAAACTTGAAGATCAGTCTACAATAAAATAATTTTTATTTCTTTACATAAGAAATTTACCATTGGGTGATCCTGTGAATGAGTGAAGTCCATTCATAGCCTCAATAAAGTCCACAAGATGCTGTATATACCTACAAGGTTTGCCAGAACACTTCTACCAACTATTTTAGGGTCAGAGCTTTCATACTTTGAGTCATATCCTTTAGAGATACATAGTGCACACAGACCTGCTTGTGGGGCAAGTTGGTTATTAAATCAATTGTTCATTCTTAAAGTAATACATATATGTGGATAGATTACGTTGTTCCAAAAGTAGTGCAGACTGAAAAATGGGTTTTATTTACAGACAAAAGCAGGTTGTTGTACTATCATCAGTACAGAATCTGCAATGTTATCTTTCAGTGCAAAGCTGACAGGCCAGCTTCTTTCACTCTTTAAGCAGTCTCTTGGGTTTTAGGTAGGACGCCATGGTGAGGGATACAAAATAGTATACAAAACTTAATGAGATGTTCTGACATCACTTACTGTTTACACTGCAACTATATTTTGTCTCCTTCTTACAAACCTTCCTTCTTCTATCTGATGCTACACTGAAACGTGAAAATTTGCTTTTTTTTTCCATTGACCAAAACCAAATACTTACTGAAGCTAAAAGAAACTGATTGCAATTCTGAAAACTTTACTGGATAAGTAGTCCCTCTGAAATCAATGGGACATTTCAGATACTGTAGAGTTGTAGGGCAAGGGTCTCAGAGATGCTCTATATTTCAGGTTCAGTCACATTGGCTGTTATGTTTCTCATCTCCTCTAGTCAAGCACAGGCTATCAGGTTCAAAACTGGAACAGCTGTGTGAAATTGTACAATATATAATATAAAAAAGGCTCAAACAAGATAGGTATAAAGGTCCTTTCTGATTTTAAAACCTAAGACATAATTTCAGGTTTTAGATTTGTTTGGGAAGAAATTATAGAGAGGAATTTCTAACTGGCACTGAAATTTAATGCTGAGACCAAAATTTTTGAAGCAGACAAATTCCTTCATACCTATTAAACAAAACATATCAAGAAAATTATACTTATTTATAGTTCTTTATTGTTTTATGCTGTTCTTGCTTTTTTTATTGCAGGGCTAAGGAAAAGTTAGTATATCTACCCTGGTCTGTACAAAATTACTGTTGGAAAACTGATTTCTTTAATAAAAATCTGTAGAGATTTCTGAATCTTTTTTGAATAAAAGAAAATAAGAATTTATCTTCACCTCCAGTGATGAACTGAAGTTGTGAATAGCTCTCATTTTACATCTATGACATCTTACTGCTGTGATTCGTATGCCTCAGTATGCTTTGCAGTACCTCAAAGTTACATGATGGAGGACACCCTACTGAAAACTTCTTTCTAAATGAAGACAAAACTCTCAATAAGGAAATTTCCTAGTGGGTTTCTAAGCTGGTGGTGTGCATTTGGGGTCTATCAACAATTTGAACCGATTTGGGCACAATGAGCTTCAGGATGCTTTCTGGAGTTCAAACATCACTAGGACAGGTGAAGCAGCAATATGGGACAGCTATGCTTTTTGTGTTCATGTTTTTATGATGTTTAAAACTGAATCCTAAAAAAAATTTCTTTAATATGTTATGCTTAATACTACTATTAAATTGAATAAACCAGTAAGTTTTTTTTCCCTTGGGTATGTATTAACAATTTACTTTTTGCAGATAAGTGCACAAATATGATTAGCTTTTGCAAATTGCTCCTTATTCTGCTACTGGTAAGTAATCTTTGTATTGCTGCAGTGTAAACAGATGCTATTTTCCACTACATATTCAGCAGTAATGAGCTAATCCAATGTGTTAAAAACAACAAAAGATCTTCAAGAATGAGCTATTTGCTTCAATAGTCCAAGGTCCTTTGAAATCTATGTTGAAATCACCCATGATAAGAAGTTAGCAAATTACTCTAGAAGCCCTGTTGCAAAAGAACTTTAGTTCATTCATTCAAATCCCGACTATGTTCTGTTACCTTCCTGACATGCATGTTATCCACCATACTGATCCTGAAGTTATTTTTTGAGCATAGCTAATATAGGTCATTACTTTTCCTGTAACAAAACAACATTTGGGCATGAGTTTTACAACTGTTTCAATATTCACTCCTATGAAGTCATTATATATACCAAAATCTAGAAACAACAAACCATGATATTTTTCATTGCCCTTTGGAAATTGTAAGGACCTCCTTGCTGAGAAGAGAGAGGGGGAAAAAAACCCAAAACCAAGCAGATAGCAAGCATGTTAAGTTTAGATTGTGTGGGTGAAATCCTGGAACCACCTAACTCTACAGAAAAGGTTGACATTTATTTCACCCTGGACTGGCAATTGAAAGAAAGTGCAATGCTCCACTTGGACCCAGCAGAAAGAATTTAAAACTGGATGGACAACCTTTGACTAAGTCAAAATCCCAAAACGTACAGCATGACAGAAACACATCAGCTGAGCAAAAAAAGTTGTATTTTCACCACAAAGATGTGGAATAAACTATGTGCCAACCCTCACTACAGTATTTGAGTTACTGCATCTTCTTGGTTAGCATGAATACTCAGTAGCTACCGGTACGTCATGCATAAATACACTCTACAAAATAATGACAAAATAAAAATTGAGAACACCAGAATAATTTAGTTCAAATGGAAATGATTTCACTTATTTTTCTTTTTTACTGGTTTCTACTTAATGCTGATAGAAACAACCACACCATTTGAGTGATCTGCACAGGAATATTTTCCTGTTTCATTTATATTATAGTAAACTTGTTACTATATATATATATGCATGGCTACACACACAGTATGGGCAACTTGTCATTTAATCAGAAATGGAAAGGTTTCCAGTGTTGAGTACACTTGACATATATATATATATATATCCAGCAGATACCCAGCTATAAAACTAGCAGACACTCACATTTTTGTCAGAGAGATATAATTTGCTGTTCTGCCTTTTTTAGTGGGTTGCAAATAGTTTGTGCAGCAATTTATGGACAGTTATAAAGACACAGCATGTAACAGAAGACTACATAATGATATGTAGGGAATATAACATCAGAAGAAGGCAGGTAACCCTTAGAACTCTCAGTCTCGACTGAATGTGTGATACTTTCTATTTTAAATAATTTCCTATTTTTGATCCTGGAGCCAAATTACACCCAAGTCCATCCCATAACAAAAATACAACCAAAACGTAATGAAAAAAAAAAAAAAAAACAACCAAAACGAAAAAAAAAAAAAAAAAAAAAGAATAACTCAATTAATCTCCCAAAGACCGAGATTTATAGGATAAGTAATTTCAAGAACCACTGTTACTCCAACATGAATGAATCTTAAGCAGACTGAAAAAACAAGTACCTTACCTTAAAAGAACATTAAGGGTGTGAATTCAAACCATGGAAGGGTAATAGCAGACAGCAAATATGATTGCAAAAGCAACTAGTTGCAGGTGTAGCTTCCTATGATCTACTGAATTGTGATATATATTGCCACTGAGTCATGTAATTCTGCCTGAGGCAAATTAGTTTTCCTGAGATAAATTAACATTCCCAGGACATCTTCCTGACTTTCAGAGTTCAGAGTGGCCCTAATGGCTGGAACCATGTCATGTCTCTATCTGTACATGTCATTCTTCTCAGAGCCCTGCAAAGCTTCTGCTCCCAGATCTCGCTGACACACCTCTGTCTCCATCTACTCCACCAACCAAATCATAGAATCAGAATGGCTTGGGTTGGAAGGGACCTTAGTGATTTAATTCCAGCACCCTTGCCATGAGCAGGGACAACTTCCACTAAGCCATATTACACAAAGCCCCATCCAGTCCGTCCTTGAACACTTCCAGAGATGGGTCATCCACAAGTTCTCTGAGCAACCTGTTCCAGCATCTCACCATCCTCACAGTAAATAATTTCTTTCTAACATCTAACGTAAACCTAACCTCTTCCAGTTTAAGGCCATCATTCTTTGCCCTGTCACTACATGCCCTTGTATAAAGATCCCTCTCCAGCTGTCTTGTAGGCCCTCTTTAGGCCCTGGAAGACTCCAGCAAGGTCCTCCTGGAGCCTTCCCTTCTCCAGACTGAACAGTCTCAACTCTCAGCTGGTCTTCATAGAAGAGGTTCTCCACTTTCATGAGCCATTGTGCACTCACTCCAATAAGTCTACATCCTTCTTTTGTTGAAGGCCCCAGAGCTGGACACGGCACCCCAAGTGGAGTCTCACCAGAGTGGAGTGGAGGGGCAGAATTGCCTTCCTTGACCTGCTGGCCATGCTGCTTTTGATGCAGTCCAGGATACAATCGGCTGGCTGGGTTACAGCTGCACCTAAGGGATCATGCTGAGCTTCTCATCCACCAGTATCCCAAGTCCCTCACCACAGGGCTGCTCTCAATTCATTCTCTGCCCAGCCCATATTTGACCTCGGGATTGCACTTGGCCTTGTTGAACTTCATGAGGTTTGCCCTGGTCCACCTCTCAAGCCTGTGTAGGTCCCTCTGGATGGCATCCCTTCCCTGCAGCGTGTTGACTACATTGTACAGCTTTGTGTTGTCAGCAAATATACTGACACAAATTGCCTCCTTGATTTCCACATGTTTAGCATAATTTCCAGGAGGATCTGCCCTATGATCTTGCTGGCACTGAGGTGAGATTGACTGGCCTGTAGCTTCTTGACTCTTCTTTCTGTCCTAGTTTAAATATGGTGTTATGTTTCCCCTTTTCCAGTCAGTGGGAACTTCTCAGATATGATGGATAGTAGTTTAGTCACTTCATTTACAAGTTCACTCATAGCCTGCAGGCACATCTCATCAGGTTCCATGGATTTGTTCACTTTCTGGATCCTTAAATGGCCTCAAACCAGGTCTTGTCTTTTCCAATCTAAAAGATTCTATTCTTCTCCTACAACAAGTGGTTCCTCATTTCCCAAGTTCCTGCCTTTGCCCTCTGCAACTTGGATGGTGTGTCTGGAGCACTTGCTGGTGAAGACTGAGGCAAAACCAGTCACCTTAGCCTTATTCTGAGTACCCAGGTCTCCCATTTCTTTCTGGAGAGGTCCCACATTTTCCCTAGTTTCCTTTTATCAGCAATAGAATCTTTTATTTTTGCCCTTGATGTCCCTGACCAAGTTTAATTTTATCAGGGTTTTAGTTTTCCTGATCCCTGGATGCTTGGACAACCTCTCTGTATTCCTCCCTTGATTCCACCCTCTCTAGGCTTCCATTTTGTGTTTTGCATTCCAAATACAAAGCAGATATTACTTTCAGCTGAGAAGTTTAAGATGTATTAGCACCTAAAGGCTTACATACCATAAATCTAATAGGTTTCTTCATGCAGACAACTGGCCAGGAATATAATTGGGAGCTTTCAGGCTAAGCCAAAGGGTTGACTAGTCCAAATATAGTAAGAGGACAAGCAGTTATCTGATATATCTAAAACGTGGTTAAGTCCACTACTGTTAATTAAACAAACAGAAGTTAAGGGTGACCTTGTCACACAAAATTGGCAGCTTTAGTAATATTGAGATGTTGAAGTGTGTCCAAAGAAGTGCAATGCTGCTGGTGAAGAGTCTAGAGCACAAATCTGATGACGGGAGGCTGAGGGAGATGGAAATGTTTAGCCTGGTGAAAAAGAGACTCAGTAGGGACCTTATCACTCTCTACAAATACATGAAAGGGGGTTGTAGTGAGTTGTGAGTCTGTCTCTTCTTCCAGTAAACAAGTGACAGAAGAGGAAGTGGGCTCAAGTTGCATCAGAGAAGGATTAGACTGGATATTAGGAAAGATTTCTCCACAGAAATGATGGTCAAGCATTGGAATAGGCTGCCACGGAAATGGTGGAATCACTGTCCTTGGAATTATTCAGAAAATGTGTGGATGTGGCACTTGGGGATACGGTTTAGTTGTAACCGATGGTCTTTGAGGTCTTTTCCAACCTTAATGATTCTATGATTCTATGATAAGTAGGTCTGAATATGTGGTTATTTACAGTGCAAGAATTGATACTAATGATAAAATCATCATCCTGTTGATTTATCTTTTGTGGTGCTGATAAAAGAGAATTATGCTTCTGCCCAACCAAAGGGCCTCAAGGGCCAACCCATCACTTACCACTTTGAAAATGCACCTTTGCACACACCAGAACAGCTTGTAGTGAAACACTAAGAGCCCCTGCCTTATTCAAAATGCAATTAATGATCTATAAACAACATACTGAAACACAAAAAGCCTGTGTTACCTGTGAAAAGTGTGGATTCATAGCTACAGTTCAAATGCATTAGTTTGTTATGAATGTAAGTGCTCAATTAAAAATGCATATTTGGTATTGGTGGGATCTCTTTATAGAAATAAAAGGAGTCATGCCTGCGAATGTGTAGATTCTTGTGACAGCAACAATTAGTTTCAATACTTGAATTAAAATTCATGGTCCAATTACTCTAAGTTGCTCTACCTCCTCACTGTGAGTCAATCTCTTATTCATGTCAGGAGCAGCCATAATAAATAACCAAATTGACTTCATGAGAACATCAGTGGGGGTGGAGGGAGAAAGACAATATGAAATCCTTGTTAATTTTAAAAATCCAGATTTAAATCAGTTACTCATTTAAACTACTTTAGAACGGCTTCTTTCATTGTTCCTTACTGCAAATACCAGAAAAAGACTAATTGATAGACTTCAGGATTCTGTCTTCAAGTGTTTCTACTCTCTGGACTTGGACACACTTTCTTTAGGATGACTTTGCTTTCAACCAATATCTTTACAATCATTCAGCATTAAAAGCTCCTGGATGGTGTTGATCTTTCTCCTACTGTTTACTTTGCCACCTGAAACTTTCAATTTCTCAAATCACCTCTTTCTGCCACTGTATCTAAATATTAATCATGAACTCTGACAGATCTGGTCTCCTTTCTTTGCACATATTTATCTCCTACTCTGCATCACTGCACCTGTTATTCAATATTGTTTCTTCTTTTATATAGTTCCTTCTCCCTCTCACATACCTTAGAACAACACACCTACATGCTTACTCCAGTATTTTATTCCATAAACAACAAATTCAGAAAATGCATTCTTATTTACCCTCAGACCTTTCTTACATGCTTTACTTCAACTCTTCTAATGTTATCTAATAACTTGAAACGTATTCCTACAGGTTGTCAGACCCTCCCTCTTTCAAGCAAACTTAAATATGGGTTTCAGAAAGTATTTTTTTCCATTTATTTGCTGATGCTCTGCTGCTCTCCCTAACTTATATTCTTGTTTCACTTCTGGTTGCTTAGAAAATAAGCTCTCTAGATTAAAAAGAAATCTTATCTTACACATCTGTAAAGCACTGTATACTGCACGGATACTTAGCTGTAAACTCCTTGTATGGAATTAGGAGAGAAAATAAACCAATTCAGAACTTGTTTCAATACTTTAGGAAAGATGCTGTTTGACAAAGAATTTTGTGATGACAATTTAACCTGTAAAATTCACAGAAAATTCGGTTTACCATCACCCAGAAACTAGACTTCTTTTCCACCTTGAAAAAGCAGACATGGTCAAACACACCGGTAAAAACTCTACATTGGTTTTCTGTCATGATCATCTTTCTCATCTTATTAGCCTAGACAATGTTGTACCAAATTTCTCCTAAGTGTAAATTCCCATTTCACACTCCACAGGAATTCCTCTTCCTTTACAATTCCTTCTATTGATGCAGAACATGCATAAAATTTGATAAATTTGATCCTTCTTGAATGGTTGACAGAACTTGAGCCTCAAGTTGAAACATGCCTTAACTACTGAATCTCTACTTGGGCAAATGCAATCCCAAGAAAGAGAAATGACTAAGTCGTGACCACTAATACAACACAATCTATTTTAGCCAAGAGTCTGTACCAGAACCTTTGTTTTCTCACTGTAGCCCCCACTCTTACGATCCCTGCTGCTCAATGTCATTACATCTGCTCTTTTCTTCTCCTGAATATCTGTCCTCTCCTTATTTCTAGCCTTTTTTTTTTTTTTTTTTTGGTGGAAGCATCACCTTCAACAGCACTAATTTAGCACAGGTCAAGCTAATAAACCCACAAAGGTCATGGGCTTGCCTGTCTCACCAATCAAGACATGGGGCTCTGACTCTAGAACAGCCAAAGTAGTACTGCACCATTTTTACATATATATGATATACACTTTTTTAGCTCTTCTGTGAAGAAAGTTTCATTATTACAGCTTTTTCAAGCACTAAAGAGATACAAATTAATAATGTAAAATATTTTTAGAATAAAAATTCCTTGTCACTGGAAATTACACACAAAAAAAATACTGCTAAATGCAGTAAAAAAAGGAAAAAAAATAATCCTCATTCCTCCAGTGTCCAAGGTGTTAATTACTTCTACATATTCCATGTTTTCTGACATCTTCAGACATGTTACTCATTTGTTGCTGCTTCTCAGAATGTATTTACATTAGAAATTTATCACAATTGTTTCTCACTATATATGATTATGATATGAAAAGCATGTTAGAAAATAAATTAAGGCAATGACTGCTAACTTGTGGTGGGTTATTTGACTGAAATTGCATTAGCAAGACCCATTAAAAATCTCTATTCAATAAGAGAAAAAAATTCTGTTATGTCATTACGATAAGTGGTAAGAGTCTTTGGAAAGGTAATGCAGATTGATGTACCTGTAAAATAAAAATTATGCCATATGCTCACGTTAGTTACTAAGCCATAAAAATAAACAGATTGTCACTTTGGAAGAAGAATTTCTACACAAGTGATGGAATTCTATATTTGGCAAACAAGGTACTCAGGCAGACAGAATGTAAGGACTGAGGGTCAGTGATTATTTGATTTGCAATTTAGTGCTTTTATCACCAATTTAAAAAGAAGCAAAACATCTAAGCAAATATCCCATTGTTTAAAATTACTGTATATATAACTGGCCTATTGAATTATGACATTTGGACATGTTTTGCATTGCTGTGTAGACTAAGGTGAGAGATAATAATGCTGAAGTGTCCGCAGCTAATGAAAACATAACACTTTCCATTTGGTGGCATGGCTCACTGCAAAAAAGCAATATATCACTGTCCTGAAAATGATCAGTAGGAATAGGAAAATGAGCTACTGCTAATTAAACCTTTTATGTAAAAACATGATTACTAATCAAATCTTTATTACCCCACACTCACATTCTTTCTTCATTTACACTTCATCCTGTAGCCATTGAAGTTACAGATTTATACTAATCTTATACGTTGTGGGTTTTTGATACTGTGAAAGGATAAACTTGTGACAATGATAATTTAGAAAAGACACTTAAATAAAAAGTGACCATAGCAGAAAAAAAAAATCGTACAATTAAACTACATCTGGTCATTCTGATAGTTAATTACACGTCATATTTAAGTTACCAGCAACATATAAAGTGCTTCCTCAAGCTGAAATGTCTTCTTTTCATGTTTCTGAAAACCACCCTTACTACAAGGAAAGAAAAGTTTTATGATCACAATTTCCCCTAAAGAAAGGAAAAAATGCCTTTGATTTTAATTAATTGCTCTGAAATTTGCTGCACAGCAACTTTATATAAATTGAATACTGAAAATAATTATTACCCTAGCCAAATATCTGATTAAAAGCCAACAAAATAGCTTTTGCAAAAATTATGGGCTAGCATATATTGTTTCTTCTAGTGAAGTACCACATAACAATTTGATTTTTAATTTATATAGTTATAATTCTTGTAATATTTGTACAATGAAGTGAAAAAGTTACAACTTAGGATATTTGAAATAGAAAAGCATTCTTCTAATCATGTAGGGAAAGATCAACTGAACTCTATTATTTTTGTCAAAGAAATAATAAAATCAAAGCAAGCACTGACAATTTCAACAAGACTCTAAATGTAAATTAAAATACTTCAGACAAAAGGCTTGAAGGCAAGTGATTCTCCCATCGAGGGATGATTTTCACTTGTCTCCAGGTGTAACATTATGTGCACTGATGGGCTGATCAACAGAACAGAACTTCTCCCCAGCTGTAATCAGGAGTGATTGATGGTTGGGACAAAAAAGTTGATTATCATGACAAGTCCACTGATGCAGAGAAAATAGGCTATGCTGGGGAAAGGATAAAACCTGTTCAGAGATTACCTTCTAAAACCTCCTTTCTAAGGAATAAAAAGAAACATTTATGCCCATCAAAAATTGCTAACGTATATTAACTCAGTACATTTGCTATGCATCTGTATCTAAAGTTATCCCACCATGATACAATGAGACCTATATAAACACCAACCAGAATAAACCCTTTTATTTTTAAAATCGTAGTTTGTGACCACTTCATCAAACAATTATATATATGAAAGTACCTTGTATGATCTACCAGTAGACCATTACTCCAGTTTGAATCCATGTTTTGAATTCATAATGCAGTTTTTAGAGACTATGGGTGATTTAGGGCTAAGTGCCGTATTGAATTCCTTGCTGAAAAGAAATGAGTCCCCTTTAGCCATTTAAAACCTTGAAAGACTTCATTTTCAGTTTAGCTTAGAAAAAAAATGCACATGAGAGTGGAGAATACACCCTCAAAAGTATAGTTCAAACATATTATTTTTTATTCCAATATAAAGCTTTTAAAAGGAGATATTGGGTTGCACTTCCACTCCTTCAGAGGATAAGGCTCCCAGCTGTTAGCTGTGATGTGAGTAAGTAAGTACACAGAATAGCAATATCTCCAGAGACTGTAAAAGACATGAGAGGAGCGATAAAAGAATCAAGGACTGAGATTCAGGCCTGGAGGTTCTGAAGTGGAATTTGTTTATTTCAGGGGCAGTTACATGTAGTAGTAATTCTCACAAAAGCAAATATATTTGTTAAAGAAGGAAGCTATACAGGTACAGCTGAAAAGAATATATCACAGGTACCTCAGGGAGTGCAATTCTACTGACCATAAAGAGAAAAGAAAAAGGTGTCCAGAGTTAGTGTAAGGTTACCCGAAAGAATTTTGTGGCTGTTTGAAGAGTGTATAATCAACCAAAGCCAAGTAAATGCAGAACTTTACCCTTAATGCATTTTTAGAAAAAAACTGATGAGGGTGTTTTATAAAAAATACAATTTGCTGCATATTTTCTTCACTCAGTACTCTTTCTGTGAACCAGACTGGCATATACTCCTGTCTCTTTCTCCTCTGTAAGTTCTTCTTTATGTCCTTATCAGTGTCTAAGAAAGCAAACCGGAAGGAGTCACTTGTTGGTAACTGAAAGTAGACAGCATTTTGCCATTATTACAGTGAAATCTCCTATCTGCACTTACTATTAATAATTCAGAATCTCAGATTCTCTACTTTACAAATTCTTATTTTCAAAAATAAATCCATAAGGAAGAACTTACACCAGCCAAAAAAAACCCAAACCAAACCAACCAACCAACCAACCAAACAAAAAATGGTTAAATGAAGATTGCACAATGACTTTAAAATTTATCTTTTCTTTTAGGTGATGACTTGCTTATGGAAAGTGGTTTCTGTAAAGAGTCCATAAATTTCAGATGCTTATTAGAGCTGACTGATTTACTTCCCACATTGACTAAAGAAGCTGACAGAAAAAACTGCCTCAAATACAAGTATTAAGTAAGGAGTGAAAGCAAGAAGTAGGCAAGAACTGAAAAGTAGAGATTTGTCTCCTCCAGTTTAAACAGGCAGTCTTTTCGATGAATGGCACAATACAGAACTGGAAGAGAGACTTCCTTTCCCCTCTTTTATACTGTCTATATCTTCCCCTGTCTATACCCATTCCCTTATGTATAAAATGGTATTTTTCAGTGTACAGTTAAAAAACACTAAATGCTGCCTTCCTTCTCACTTCCAGCCAAAGTCTTCAAAGAAACTCTAGTTAGCCATTGCCTGCCTAACTTCAGCATCTGAATTTCATTCTCATGTTCTTTCACCCTCCTCTAAACACAAAATCTTTCTGACACTATTGTAACTATGCAGCTAGAGGATCAAATTCATTAAAACAGCTGGAAGTCATCTTAGTGAGTGACAGACAATCCACATTAAGCATGCTCCTGACATTGAAAGCAGATTTTGGAAATTCTAGGACCTATGAGACCATTTAGGCCTGCATCCTGCCTACCAGTGTAATGTATTCTGGTACATCCTTCCATATTAATTTAATCATTTCTGAGAGAAAAGAAATTTCTGACAGTAACACACATGGATGTGTTCAAACACAGCAGGGAGGTTGCTTTTGTTTTGACTTTCTATCTTATTAACTAGTATCACCTCTGCCGTGTCTTTGGCTCTGCAATTCTGAGATCCATGCCCTAGCAAAAGTTAAACTTGGCACCAAAAGGGCAAATACAGCAACCACTCACTTAGATGCCAGAAGCAGAAACCTTTTAAACTAATTTGTCTTCATACTGCACAGTCAGAATACTGGTCATTAATCTTTTGCAAATTATAAACAGGACTATCAGAGAGAGCCGCTGCCTATTCACATATCACTTCTAGCAAACTCAAGCAATTTAAAAGAGATGTCAAAACTTCTGCACAATGGATATGTTTTGTCAGAATAAGTGAATGTTTTATTAATGAAATAACCTCATAGGATGAACAGATGTAGAAAGCAAGTATTGACAAAGGAAAATAAAAAAAGCTTAAGTTTTACAGTACCTAAGTCCTACACAGTAAGAATTGATGATCAGCTGAATGTTTTAATCGCTCCAGGATCGTGTTCCTATGTTGACTTTGATAATCAGCTGACACAGATATTGGACATTTCTCTTCAACCTCTGTTGTGCATGTATTAGGCAACTGGAAGCATTAGACTTTCCTTTCATCTACGTATATAGAATGGTTTAGGTTGGAAAAGACCTTTAAGATTCTTGGGTCCTACTGTTAACCTAGCATTGCCAAATCCACCACTAAAACATGTAACTAAGTGTAATGTCTACCCATCTCTTAAATACCTCTGAGAACAGTCACCCAACCACTTGCCTGAGCTACCTCTTCCAGCACTTGATTTAGACACTCTCTTCAAGTACCACTGCTGAATGTGGCTGGAGAGTGAATTTTGAGAAGGAAGTGTAAGTCTTGTAACATGAATATAGGGGACTCTAAGGCACTCCATTCTCTCCCCGGCAACAACAGTCTGAATAACCATCTGACATCAAGAATTTACTTGCTTCAAGTTCAGTAACTTAAAATCTTCCTTCATCCCTACTTCTGTCTTCACCTCAGGTAATGCCTCTGTGAGCCTGATACTCTGGGCTGGTCCATGCTGTGTAACAGCACAGATTTTCTAGACAGAGTAGGTTACTTTCATTACAAGAGAGGAGACAGGTGCAAGGATTAGTGCAGAGTTTGTGTAGTGAGCTTCACAGCTTGTATAAAGCTCAAACACCACTCACAGCAGTTACTGAGGGTCACCCAAAATATTTAGTTTGCAGTTGGTGCTTAAGAGGCAAGGAACTAGTCCCAGCCTCAGAATATCAGTCAGGGGACTCAGTTCAACACCTCCAAAAATATTCCCAAGCTAAACAAAAAGGTGATGTGTCAGATATGAATAATTTCTACTTCAAGGTTGTACAGATTCATAAAGTACTGTATAGAAAGTGAAAATTACTAGGAAAGTATTTTAGACAACAAAAGGAAATAGCTTATATTTTCTATTAAACAATTTAGAAAAGTTTTAAGAAACTACACATTATGTGAATATTTATTACTACTCTTCAAGAGATTATTCTGGATTTCATAACTTATAAATTACATCCTACATGAAAAAGGTTACTTATAACGAAATTAAAATTATTTTCTTTCCAAATAAAACAGTAAAAAATAAATTTAAAAGTTTGAATTCTCTAGTATAGGAGAGACCATTCTGTGTGAGGCAAATAGTACAGATTCATTCAAATACCATTTAAGCATATCTATGTAAGCTGAAAAATAAGAGATTTGAAATCAGAAGGGTGAAGAGCTAAATAACTTCTAGCAATTATCTGTACCAGCCTTTTCTGATTGTTAATGGACCAACATATTAAAGTTACCCTCTCTTTGCAAACAGAGGCTGCAAGTGTGACCATCATTTGACATGAATGAGGAATTAAATCTCTGTTATATCTTCCAAACCACACAAACAGGTTTGCAAGTTAGTCAAGCAGGAAGTCATATAATCCCTCTCTCAGTTCTGGGACAATATTCTTCAGGAACAGATGTCTAATTTGTGAATACCCTCTGCCAACAAGCATCCCTCAACTGTCCCTACGTGTCTCTTTCCAGAACTCACTACTAGTATAGCTAGAATTGTTTCACCAAGCAGTCCAGGAAGAAATTTCTTGAATTAAATTAATCTGAAGAACTACTCAAATTTATTCTTCTATCAAAACTAAGGAACACAAAGATTAATTGTTCACTAAATTCTTATTAACTTCCTTTCATATATGGAAAATATACTACATTTTCCTGGTGTTTTCCACGGTACATCTATCCATTCTTTCTGCTTTCTCTGTCTGAGTAAAGTTTTTCACATCTTGTCATACTAGTGAACGTGTTCTAAATTCTGAAACTAATTATGTTTTTGTTGAAGTATGATGACCACTACTATAAATAATTCTTTACCTGAGGCATTGTCAATTTCAAATCATAGAATCATAGAATAGTTTGAGTTGGAAGGGACCTTTTAAAGGTCATCTAGTTCAGCACCCCTGCAGTGAGCAGGGACATCTTCCACTAGATCAAGTTTTTCAGAGCTCAGTCCAACCTGACCTTGAATGTTTCCAGAGATGCGGCATCCACCACCTCTCTGGGAAACCCATTCCAGTGTTCTACCACTATAATTTAAAAAAACCCTTATTTCTTACACCTGATTTAAATTGACCCTCTTTCAGTTTAGTCATTACTCCTTGTCCTATCACAACAGGCTCTGTTAAAGTTTGGTCCATCTTTCTTATCAGCCTCCTCTACTGAAAGGCCACAACGAGGTCTCCCCACTGTATTCCCTTCTCCAGGCTAAACAACCAAAACTCTCTCAGCCTTTCCTCATAGGCGAGTCGTTCAATCCCACTGATCATGCTGGTGGCCCACCTCTGGACCTGCTCCAACAGGTTCATGTCTTTCCTCTGCTGAGGACCCCAGAGCTCAATGCAGCACTCCAGGCAGGTGGTCTCACAGGAGCAGAGCAGAGGAGGAGAATTACCTCCCTTGACCTTCCAGCTACACTGCTTTTGATGCAGCCCAGGATAGGGTTGGCTTTCTGGGCTGCAAGTGCATATTGTAGGGTCATGTCCAGTCTCTCATCCACAAGCCACAGTCCTTCTCAGCAGGACTTCTCTTTAATATTTGCTGTGGGATACTTACCTATTGAGAAATGTCACATTTGGGGGGAAAAAACTATCACAGGGTAAATTGGATGATTTTCTTTTTCTTTTTTTTCCCCCCTCATTAGCCATTGTTGATGCGTATTTGGATTATGATTCACTACCATTCCTTTTTTTGCCATTAAACCATTTACTCATTTTACTAATTGTACATTTACTTTTTCCAGTCTAAGCACAATAGTTTCTGCTTTTATTTGCTGCACTTGTCAGAATTCCAGACTATTTTCTCCAGCTGGTGAAGATAATTTTGGGCTGCAATCCTGAACTTACCACCTTCCATCAAGTGTCTGCCACCCTCCGTGCAGGTGTCATCCAAAACCTTGGTATAAATACACTCTACTCCATCAGGCACAATGCTAATGAAAATTTAGAGAAGCAGTAAGCATGGAACAGACTCTTGCAGATCCTGATGTGTGATCTTTTGTTTTGACAGAAAACCATCAGCAACTACTCTTACTTACTTTTTCAATCTGTTGTGCAACCAAATTTTAATAATTTCACTTGGACCATATTCCCCTACTTACTTTACAAGACTGTCACACAGGACTGTACAAACCCTTGTTAATGCCAAAATACATCAGATCTATTTATTTCCTATTATCCATTAGGCAAATTACCCTGTCAAAGGAAAAAAATTAGATTGGTTTGACATGATTTGTTCTTGAAAAATTCGTGTTGACTATTTCTTATTGCCTTATTATACCCTAGGTGCTTACAAATTGATACTTTAATGATTTGTTCTAGATATTAAGCATAGCCTAAATAAGATATAAGTCCTCTGGTTCTGCTTCTTTCTCCACAAAAGTTAGAACCATAATAAAATACTGCAGAGCTATATTGCAACCTTATCCTCAAAAAAATCCTTGACTCTTGTTTTTCTGCAAGAACACTTTTTGAACCTTGACAACTTCACACAGTTGAACTAGATATTGATCCCATGATACCTTTGTTTTGTAGAGATGGAGAAAAATAAGGTAAAAAACAATGAATAAGGACTGATGAACATTCAGCTCCTGATTTTTAGGGAAATATTATTACTGTTGCTGTTTAAGTAAAACAACAATTTCTGGCTAACATAATTGGCAATATTTTCACAGCATATCGCAATGAAATTCAAGTCTTGTGAACACATCAGAACACTGCCCAGCCTTTCTTTAGAGGCAAAACTGGATCATCACCCAGCCATCTGCATTAAACAAGAGGGAAGAAAAAGAGAGAATCCTTTTGCAAGAATTGACGCTGTTGAGGGATACTGATAAATCGATCAAATAATAAAATTAGAAATGTGGGCAAAGGAAGATCAAATAGTCAAGACAGGAAAATTTAGTAAGCACTTTTCTCTTTTCTTTTCTTTTCTTT